>CM017569.1:48853143-49321243 GCA_007844125.1 Sinonovacula constricta | reverse complement strand
CATGCTGCGCTTAAAGGTAAAAATGTCGACAAATTATATACAATTGTATATAATTACAGACGTAATGGGGCGATAATGCTTGTTTCTGTTGGTGTTTTCATTTATGGCATATGCCCTCAATTGGGTTAATTATTAGTCATTTATCTGTTTCAGCTCGTTAACACTAGCGTGGCGGCCATACCAAATGTGAACTTTATATCAATAGCGAACGTGTCAATGTACATATTGGGTTTGAGATGACTGGATAAAATTGTGTACCATTGGATAGCTTTTCATCAATATAGGTCATGAAAACAATACAATGAAGACTATAATTTGTTTGTCCTAAAGTAATACATTATATGGTATTGTTCAATAATAACAATTTTATGTAAAACTATTTATCAATATTCGGACTTAGCCTCTCACCTTCTGGGTTCGATCAACTTTCGGGGAAAACGACTTAATGAGAGTAGTTTTTGCAACTGACCTGCGGTGTGCCGGTGGCTCTACCCAGACACTTCTAAAACCAAAATAGCTGGACGTCGGAATATTGATCATAAATTGTCGCTGCAATGTATTTCAAAAACAAACATTAAACAATGTATGGGTACTGTCATTCAAAGGAATAACATAAAACGTTAAAAAAATCGTGACGAACAGTTGTAGATTTAAAGGCGTATTCATATAAAATAGGTGCATTAAGGGTTTGATTTCGTGACATTGGTTTAATACATACATGCAATCGTAAAAAAATAGCATCACTTTTTTGATTCCGTGACATTGGTTAAATACGTTCCTGCATTCGTAAAGAAATAGCATCACTCTTTTGATTCCGTGACATTGGTTTAATACATACATGCATCCGTAAAGAAATAGCATCACTCTTTTGATTCCGTGACAGTAGTTAATACATACATGGTAAGAAAATAGCATCACTCTTTTGATTCCGTGACATTGGTTTAATACATACATGCATTCTTAAAGAAATAGCATCACTCTTTTGATTCCGTGACATTGGTTTAATACATACATGCATTCTTAAAGAAATAGCATCACTCTTTTGATTCCGTGACATTGGTTTAATACATACACGCATTCGTAAAGAAATAGCATCACTCTTTTGATTCCGAGACATTAGTTTAATACATACATGCATTCATAGAGAAAATAGCATCACTCTTTTGATTCCGTGACATTAGTTTAATACATACATGCATTCATAGAGAAAATAGCATCACTCTTTTGATTCCGTGACATTGGTTTATTAGGTATTCGAAAATTTGCTAATTATCATGCTCACGCTTCTTACAACACAAATGGCAATGACTGATGCAGATTGTTTTCATAATTTGAAAAAAAATAGACGGAGGTATTCACATGCAAGGTAAAGTTACGCTAAACTATTGATGAGGACAAATGCATAAACTGTGTGCAATTTTGTCTCTGTGTTCCTGCTTGTTGGAACTATCGTCCAAACACATTATTGTAGCAAACATCGAATTTCTATGAAAAAACACTGATTTATATTATTTAGTTCAAATAAAAAATATGCAATATTCAGAATACATTTTATTTGCCCGTTTATTACAATATTGATTATACTTTGGCTTTCTATTGTATGCTTGATTCCTTTAAGAACACAGTAAATTGTGTCTGGTGACCATCCAGCAAGTGTTATTTATAATGATAGGAGAAGCACGCCAGACAGTAATGACGGTGTATTGTGAATAATGGCTGATCTAGCGTAACGGGTATTATTCGTCTCATCAGTTATTTTTAAATGTGGATTGGTAGAAGGGATAAACGGGTGTGACGGATAGGGCGGGACCAAAGAAGGGGCGAACGGCATAGGGGGGGAAGCAAAGACAGCGAGAGGACCGGGGGGCAGAAGACGGAAAAGCAGCAAAAGGGAGAGAACGGGGAGGAGAGAGAGAGATAGGAGAGAGAGATAGAAGATATAGAGAGAGAGAGAGATAGAGAGAGGAGATAGAGAGAGAGATATACCACACACACACACCACATATATATATATATATATATATATATATATATATATATATATATATATATATATATATATATATATATATATATATATATAAAGGTTTCAAAAAAACGTCTAAATTTACAATCTATTCAAGCAGAAAAACATTTGTCTTTCAAGTAGAATCTCACATTATGTCTTTGATTACAGAAAATAGGCTTAAACCAAACGGAACTTTATATGGAAAACAAAATTTAATAAATTCCCTGTTCCTTATTACAATAAATACTGAATTTCCTAGGTTAGGTTGTTTCCGTGCTAAAGTGTTGTACAACAGCACAATGCATGTGTGCAATGATTGCAGCTATTCCGATTAAATGGTCGAGAGGATGAAAAATGAGACAGACGTAATTTCCAAGTTTTCCTGTAATGTTATGGATTTATATTGTCTTTGTCTTTACCTTTTATCAATAACATATGCAAATGTTTTAATTTCAATTATATAACAATATTTAATAATGAGATTGTAACAGGTTACATGCGTATTTGGCTTGTAAAAGGTACTGACTTTAAATGGCAACTCAACAGGGGCGTTTGGTTGACAGCAGAATAAAATTTGAATCATTGACTGTCCACAGAGATAATATCCTTATATATATTAAGAAAAATTACATTAGCATGTCCGCTTGGTATTTGCGTCTTTCGGAACTGGCGACACATAGATACAGCATTACTTACGGAGCCTACAATATTACTAAAATGTAAAACAGCTGCTAGTGTCTATTCCATGTAAGAGCTGTTTTAGTCCACTTTTGTTATTTCCATCACATAAATAATTATTGCGTGGAAAAACTCAGCAACATCACGCTGTCATTTTCAGTGAACACTGATCATTGTTTGTTTGTTTGTTTTGACATTTTTAATGGTTTCATTATCTTTTGCTTAAAGGTTCTTAAGTAAGACTTCATTTATTTTCGTAAAATATATATTATTTTTTAATATTAATATGTAATTTAAGGTAATTTCAAAAGTCAGTTTATTAACCTATTCTCGGCATAAAGAATTGTTAGAATTAATTAATTAATCAATTAATCGAAACCAAAAAAGTATACTTTTAAATTAATTCTTTTTTAACATAAAGCGACAAACTCTCAACCCAAACACACAATAAATCAATTATCCGTGACATTAACAGTTTATTAATTTAGCCTTCCGTGGATAAATAAAAAGGCACAATTCCAGTTATAAGCTTCATTTTTTGACGATTCTAAAATTATGTTCTCTACCTGACGTAGTACTTCACGAAGGTATGGAAGAATGGCAATGAGAGCTAACAGATCGGTCAACAACATCCCCAGGCAATGTTTTGCTTTAATTAATTAAATAATGCTATTTTTATAGTCATGTTTATGACATAACCAACTATATATACCATATAATACATGCTATTTTTGTGGAGGAAACATAATATTAAAAAAGAAATATATGTGAGTTATTATTTAACAGAGTAGATGCACATACATATACATATCTCCATCGTATCAAATTATACCGTGATAATTTGAATCGCCAAATGATGTTGGTGCATTCGTTTATAATGTAGGTCAAGGTAAGGTATAGTTTTTGTAAGATCGTTTAAAACACATTTGAATTATATGCAGTATATAACGTGACTATTGCTCATATATTGTTTTCAATGCTTGGACATTTTACTTGGACTTTGCATTGTTAAAACGCGTTACGCATTCTTTTATTAGATTCCATAGTCGACAGCACATTGTTAACATAATCATCAAAATATGCAAATAATAAAATAAGTTTGCTTATATATCTCATTATGATGTATGCTGCATGTTTACTGGCATCCGAATTAGACAACAGCGGTCCTACGGCAATACGATGTTATAATCTGCCATATATTACGTAAAAACCAACATCTATTTCCAAATGAAGAAATTCGATACATTCACATTATCGTTTCAATTGTTTTGTGTTCCAACACTAACATTTATCATTGGCAATGAAGGTTTTACACATATCCATATCAAATTATATCACGCTGAGGCAACTTGTAAAAAACCATCTGATGAGCAGGAAGATATATTACTGGTTCAAATCAATCGTGGTTTTGGAAGAAAGCTAAAACACAAGGATAAAACACTATTGGCTTTCAATAAGCAGTAACAATTATTCATGTGCTAGCTCAATTACTATATTGTTTTGTGGATGAGGATTTGATTAAATGAATAGCAGCAACAAAAAATGAAAAATAAATGCAAATGTTGCAAATGATGCATAGTGCTTCAGAAATAATATGGCGGATTTTACTCTCTATTTTCATCCTCGTCCGGATTCTGTCAGACGTGTGTGGCGTTACATAATTCCACTGTACAAAGCAAGGAAATGTATACATAATGCAAATATCAAACCCCAGCATTTGTACATTTCAATTATTAATAATACTATCCAGCAAAGAGCATTTTCTTTTTGACTGTAAATATCAGTATATAAGTGACTGTCTTTATTTATTTATTTTTTTTTTTTTTGGTTATTATAAAGAATGCAAGACAAGCAAGGTTATTTTTAAAAACTCGCTGGAAAATAACTAAAACATTGCCAAGTATTCGCAATTATTCCAATAAGCTGTCAAATAGATTGATGAATCATAACTCTCTGAGAGCCTATATTGTCAGGCCTTTGAGTACTTATATGTCGTTATAAATGAAGAAAGAGTAGAATTATAAGAATTTTATATCACAGAGAATTTAGAGGTAAGTTGCCTTCAAAAGTGTTCTATTAAGAGTTCGACTGGGTGCAATACGGAAAAATATAAAAAGGCAACTAAGCGAAATGTATGTCTACTTTTATAGTTCCATTAAAATAATGTACCTGATCACATGCAACTCCTGCAATGTTTATCGCTCCTTTCTCTGAGAACCCAAATCAGACTTTTCAATGTATTAAAGTTTTGGTGTCGTGGTCCAGCAACGTTAATTAACTGTGTGTTTCGTACGATTCTGCCCTGTCGTATGATGAGTTTAAACTGACTATTGGTATGACGGTTTCCTTGGTTACTAACCGTGTGGAATATTATCACTCTAAGGTAATGCAGGTGAAACCTTACACACCTGAATAGATCCATGTGGATATGGAAAACACACAGTTAACACCCTTTTAATATGAGACCACACCAGTGTGGCTAGAGAAAGCCTAAGCGAAATCTTCAGTAAGCTCTCTAAACATTTATCCTCAGGAGATAAGACTGTCAGTGGAAATCATCTTCGGGGAGAAGTTGGTGTAGATTTCCTGTGGAAATTATCTTCAAGAGAGAAGACTTCAGTGGAAATCATCTTCGAGAAGTAGGTGGGGTAGATTTCCTGTGGAAATTATCTCCAAGAGAGAAGACTGCCAGTGGAAATTATCTCCAGGGAAGTAGACTTTCAATGCAAATTATCTCCAGGTTATTAGATTGCCAGTTAAAATCATTCTCAGGAGAATGGAAGCTATCTCCTAGGGAATAAACTATTAGTGGAAATGATCTCAGGGGGAAGAGTGTTAGAAGAACATATCTCCGATGAGAGTAGACTGTTAGTAGAAATTATCCCCAGGAGATGAGACTGCCACTGGAAATTATCTCCAAGCGTAGACTGTCAGTAGAAAATGTCACCAGGAGAGTTGACTGTCAGAGGAAATTATGTTCGATGTGGGTAGACTGCCAAAGAAATTATCCCCAGGAGATTGGACTGTCAGTAAAAATTATCCCTAAGAGGGAGTGGGGGCTAGACTGTTAGTGAAAATTATCCTTAGGAGGTAGGCTGTCAGTGAAAATTATCTCCAGTGGCAGATTGTCAGTGGACATTATATCTCATTTGGTAGGCTGTCAGTTAAAATTATCCCCAGGAGCCAAGACTGTCAGTTGGAATCATCTCCAGCATGGTATACTGTTAATGGATGCCATCTCAAGATTTGTACATTGTCGGCGAAAGTCTTCTTCAGGGAAGTAGACTGTCAGTGGAAATTATCTCCAGGAAAATGGACTGTCAGTGGAAGTTATCTCCAGGGGAGTAGACTGTCAGTGGAAATTATCTCCAGGGGAGTAAACTGTCAGTGGAAATTATCTCCATGGAAGTGGACTGTCAGTGGAAATCATCTTTATGGCAGTAGACAACCAACTGAAATTACCATTAGAGGAGTAAACTGCTGTGGAAAATAATTCCAGCGGAGTACACAGTTTTTTGAAAATCATCTCTATGGGCAGGGTGGTGCAAATAATGCCAGTGTAAATAATTGTTATGGGAATAAACTGCTAGGATAACTCATCAACAGGGACTTTTATGGGATATGAGAACCAGTTAGAACTAAACATTAGGCACCTTTTCTGACCTTGCAGTCAAGTTGGCCCAGCCAAAATGATAAGCCGCTGTTTACCTGAACAGACAGCACAATGGGCTTGAAGGGTTTTGAGATCCGAGATCAAGGTCATAACGGAAGACTTTGAATTAAATGTCTTTGTTCCCAGACAACGTGAAAAATTAGCCTCTTGGATCCCCGATGGTAAGTCATGCTTCTAGCAGGCCATCTTTATATAAAATATGCCTATGCTTGCCCACTCAAAAGGACTTGGATTTTTAAAAAAAAAATATTTTAGAATACTTTTACTGCGTCAACATCAATAAACTTAATATTTTGTGTTTGATGCATTTCAGAAATTTTCGTTTAGGAAATTGCAGTTACCCGAATGCCACGGCTAGTAAAGTATCTTCGTTCTATTCTTTTAACTACAATTATAATGGGGAAATACTCTATGCTTGACCTTGTTAATTCTTAACAAAATATTAATTGATGTTGTGTTGTTGTTGGCTCGTTTATTCTGGTAATTACCGTTTGATAATTCAACCAAATTTGCGATGACATGAAATATTATTATCTATTGGTCTGTATTCACTAAAAGGTGAAATATGCTGCTGAAAATGCCTGTGGATTTTTTATGCAGATGCCAAATCTTCTAATAAATTACTTCGTGATCACGTAAGGATAATTGCATCGATGTGCTGAAATAACTATAAAACATTCCATATATCATGTTTGGACAGTACCTTATCTGGAACCACGTGGCACTGAGCTATACTCGTTTCATTATTGAATTTTACGAAAATAGTTATATATAACTATCTTAATGATAATATCTTCCACATAGAAAAAAAAGAAGTACTTTTATCTTTTTCATACAAGGCATTTTATTGCAATAATATATATGTACTAATTGGATTAGCCTAATTCCTATTCAAAGCAAAGTATTTCTCATATCGCTAGAAAAGATTTGATTTCTATTGATTAATTGTTGTCTATTAAATTGTTTTTGTTTCTAGGATTAGATGTAGCAACAATTCGTGTGTATTTTAAAATTTAACATACATGGTTCTCTGTATATACTTCTATGAAGAACCTAAAATCAAATTAGGCCTAGTAGCTTATGGCTTGGCAAGGTAAACTACTTTTCGATAAGGAACAGAAGTTACGAAACAGAGTAATTAAGATAATATTAGAGGTGCCCAGATACACGCACACTGAAGCTATTCACACGAGAATAAGCAAAACTCTTTCTTTGAGAAAATAGATATATGTAGTTAAAATACTGGACAGAATCTCGGTGTATTTGCTCTTACTTATGATAAAGACATTCTCAATAAAAGAAAACGTGACATTTTGAATTGACGTTGACAAAAATGAACGAAACTTCACAAGTTTATAATAGTTAAAATATATTTTTATCTGACATGCATTTATATACAAAATATACAATAAAATAGTAAGTATATATATATATATATACTTAAAAATATGAAAATATGAAAAAAGCGTATTGAGCTTAATGCTACGTTGGCATGTAACCACATGTTTGATGTATATAGCTTACATGTTTCGACTGTATTCCAAAGGTTGAATTTACGTTCTATAGACACATTCAATTTGAGAATGTCATTAAAACCGAACAGTATTTTGTTAAAGTAATTCTGTCAAACTTGCATTTACTCTGGAAACGTTTATTTTTCAGTTAATGTATCAATCCTCATTTCATCTAATTAAACAATGTCAAAGTTCTAATTTAGACTTATTCATTTAAAACACTATACGATATCTAACTGCATTTATTTGCGACCACATATTTGTTCGTCCAACTTTATGGCAGACGCGTAACATTTAAAAAAACGATATGTTCTTTTAGATATCAAACACAGGAGATAACAGGTACACTACGGTGTATAGTTTGTTAATCACACATGCAATTCACTAGTTTATATAAGTCTGCCGATTATGTCCAAGAACTAAAGCATGTGAAAGTCCAAGCATTTGATTACATTTAATCGTTATTAAAATCGAACAACGTTATTAGTTTTATGGATTTATAACCTTATATATGTATTGCCCATTTGTATTTATGTGACAAATATTTTAAATATCGGGATTATTTAGATTAAACATAGAACTACTTTTGGAATATTCTCACAAAAACAACGTATATCAATTCCGTTGATTGGTTAAAGAAACAGTTTAAATTTGACGTTTTGTCAAGAAGTTAATTGCCTTAAAGTAGTCATATGGAACTTCAATTAAAGGCGTCAAAAAGATACTTATAAAATATGTACCGTGTAAATCGCTGCAGTTAATATTAAATCGCCAATTTTGCAGGTTTAAATATGAGCTTAACATAAACTGTCAGACATCAGCTCAACTACTTATATTGAGGAGAAAGAGATCAATATGACTCCAAAAATTTTTTTCATCATTATTTCTCATGAGCAATTTATGTAATGGCTATATCAGCGAACCGAACAAATCTAGGGAAGTGGGTTATATTCGCTATTTACTTCTATGTCTGTAAAATATGTTAGATAATAATCGCATACTTCATACAAGAAACGTCTCCCACTGTTCAGCGTACACGACATATTTATGATGGATTTTGGCACCAGAATGCCTAGGACATGACTTATGCATATGTATTAATGCGGCAGACCATTAATCATATATGTACTTACTCCTTCAAAGAGATATTTGCGTGTATGATGTGTTGTTGGTGGTATCGAGAACATGAATATAGTAAGAAGAGTTAAATGAAACTGGTTTTCATTACTAATAAAATGTCATGCCTTTTTAGGTAGATTGTACTTTCGATTATCTGAAAGTCGAATATACAGAGCTGATAAGTGTAGTAATTAAGTGAAGTATTCAAAAGTATCACTTTTGCACATCTATAAAAAATAACAGTTCTATTAGTTTTATCTAGTATTTAATACTTGGTATATGTTGCAATGCTCATAGGACTTTGTCATATATTCTTATTCATGATCACAACAATGTTACTTGTGCAGTGTGGCGGTCGTAAAAAATCTCCCCGTGCATGTAATCTATGTTGTCATTTAATTCATCCTATAAGGATTGTTACGTGTATTTTCTTTGATGGACATTAGACTTTGGTTCTTTAATTCCATCTTCACATGGACAGGGTGCTACAACCATTAATTCGTCTCTGGTCATGTTTGTTCATGATTCAGAAAGTTAATTTTATTTATAGTCAACCATTTTTGTGTAGTTTTTCAAATCGAAATAATACCAAATTCCTTTCTAAATGTGGACATTATTTTTCAATGACGTCGCTACTTTCGTCATAACTTATAGAAAATATCAGCGCTTGGACATTTTGTATTCAAATAGATCGTTTTTCTTTTCATTGCTTGCATTTGAAAAACTCGTCAGGAAGTGCGAGGTTAGAGCTTTGTAAAACCGGTTTAAGCACCCCAGTCGGTCCATATTGCCGACTGGCCGTTCCTAGGCGGTAACTGTCGGGTTTGCTCTTTTCGTTAAATGACTCATCACGGGTTTGTTCTTGCTTTTCGCTTGGCTTGCATGTGAAATACCTTTGTTCTGTGCCTTTTCGGAGTTTGGTATATGTTGCAATGCTTATAGGACTTTGTCATATATTCTTGTTTAAAGAAAGGTTCGTCATCCCACATTTTCTAATATGAACATTTGAGCAAAGCTCTATGAATTTCATGCGTATCTCACATTTTACATTTGTTCAGAAATATAGCGTCTAGTCTTGATAAATTACTTCCTAGATGAAATTAAATTTAATGTGGTGGCGATGTATGTTTTAGCCAATATTGTTTGAGATGGTCAAAATATTGCTTGTCCGTCCTGTATATCAAGCTCGTCTTTCACATGTCGTTATATTTAAGCTGCAAATGGTTTTCCTTGCTTTAACGTCACCTGAAGTCACTAAGATTCATTGACAATTAGTACTCATGTTGATCATGTTCGCTTCAACCATAGTGTAAACTTTGTTATCAGGGAATAAAGAATATCATCAGTTGGTACCAGAAAAGGGTTGCAAAGAAAACTTCAATCAAAGAACATGTCACGCCAAAGCCATTAGTAGTAGATATAAGAGTGGCTTTTAAAATTTAAGTATTTGCTGTCAGATAAAGTATTATTTTTGCCAAATAAATCGTATCGCATAATTAATTTAAAAATATTAATATTAACTGTAAATGAAAGCATATTAGGAAAATGACAAAATGAATATAGGACAGATATTGATATATTTTGCGCTAGATTAAACGACAGCATACTTAGTTTAGATTGTTTTCTTTTTGTGTGAACAGTATTTGGTGCTAATATGGTGTAATTGTCATGTATATTAAACATGGGTTCATTGCTAGTATTCTTTAAATCTACACATCAAGAAGGTAGTTTATTTAAACCACCTTACAAAACAAAATTGGAATGTTATTTCGCTGCCGAAAATACCTTTAGCTTCAATTTTTTGAAAAACCTCCAAAATTGCCGTCATTTGTATGTATTTCAACATTTCGCTGGAGGTGTGCTGTCGGTGAAGTTAGTCAACATGGTCTTACTGAATGTTGTGATAGTCTTGACTAACGGCCCGATTTTTTTACCAAACGTAATCAGCAGTTTGCCACTTGCACACATTCCAAGTTCCAAATCATTTTATTTGTGACAGGAAAGACTAATTATGAAAGGTCTTGTCATTACATGTATATCCGTCATCCATGTTCATTACATTTACCGGATTCAATAAGATCTACTGATTGTTATATTTGATGTCAGGCTAACCATACTGAAGTAATGTTACACCCAGCGGAAAGAAATATTACCGTTCCATCACCTCGGATATGGTATTATAACATTTCATTTACCATCCATTATTGAGTGAAAATTGGTGCTTGCATCCTACTTCTTTTTGAATGCATATACCCTATGCTGCGCTTGAAGGTGAAAACGTGTCCAAATTGTATAAATAAATATAAAATTACATATGTAATGGGACGATTATGATTTTTGCTGTTGTTTATATTAATGGCCTATGACGCCAATTAGGGTTGTACTAGTAATGTGTCTGTGTCAGCTCGTAAATATGCGCGTAGAAGCTATACCACAAAGTATTAACTGTATATAAAAAGCGAACGTGTTTATGTACAATTTGGTTTGAGATACATGTAATTTGATAAAAGTATTACTATTGCATAGCTTTTCATCAATATAGGTCGTGATCAAAGAAAATGAGAGTCAATAAATTGGTCGATAGAAAATACATCTCTTGACAAAGTACTCCACTCATGAAGTTTGTCTAGTTTGAAACTGATGGTATGCTAATGTATCGCGTTTGAAGTTTTAGTGACTTTCATTTCAGTTAAGCTAAATTAAGTTCAACGTTGTTTTTATGAACGGTAGTAGGGATACGTAATTTTATACTTGTTAAACAAAGAAAATTCTAACTGCCATAATCACACGCGAATTATATTTTCATTTAAGAAAATGGTGTAAATCTAATCTTTAAACAATGATTTGTTTATGAACAGATAGTAGAGCCAATAAAGAACTAGGTTTGTATTGGTAGATAAAGTAATTGTTATCTCTTACAGTAAAACTTTATATTGGCATTGTTCATAATAACAGCAATTGTTCAAGGAATTTATGTGAGTAGTTTTTCCAGCTGACCTGCGGTGTACCAGTGATTCTACCCAGACATTTGTTTGGGGTCTTCAACCACTAAAAAAGTTTCACGATCGTATAATATTCATAAATGTTCGCTACAATATATTAAAAACACAATCATTTAAGAATAAATGGGTACTGGCATTGAAAGAAATAACATAAGACGTTAAAATGCATAGAACGTGACAAACAATTGTAAGTATGACGGCGTATTTACATAAAATGGGTCCATCAGACTCTTGTTTCCGTGACATTGGTTTATAACGAATTCACATAAAATGGTCGCAACATTCTTTTGATTCCGTGACATTGATTCATTGCGTATTCGAAAGATTGCCTGTTGTCATGCTAAAAAAATACCGATAAAGACAGGTTTCATAATAAAAACAGTAGACGGAACTATTCACATGCATGTTAAAGTAACGCTAAATATTAGATGAAGACAAATGCACAAACTGTGTGTTTGTGTCTCTGTATATCTGTGTGTTGCTTGAATCGTCCAGCGACATTATTATATCAAACATAGAAGAGATGCTATTTTTGTGATTAAACATTGCTTTTATTCTGCTTTGTTAAAAGTATAAAATAAGCAACACTCCTCATACATTTTTGGCCATTTTTTTTTCAAAATGATTATAATGTGTCATTGTATTGAATGATTGGATCCTGTAAGAACACAGAAAATTGTTTCTGGTGACTGTTTAGCAAGTGTCATTTAAAAGTTTAAAAGTGTCCTCCGGAGGATGCATATTTTAATTACCTTGAGAAACGTACACAAAGTATGCTTGGAATTTAAGAACAAACCCAAGTACGATACATGGTATTTTCGAAATGCGTTTGATGAATATAATTGTACGCAATAATACAATGCTGAACATCACTTTACACAGGCATATACGATTATTGATAATCATAACAAGGATTCCCCGTAGTATTATCATATCAGTGTACATGGTATTGCAAGAAAGTCAGGCTTAGTATAGCGATATATCATTGTTATATTGAATTTCACATTCACTGGAAAACAAAAATAGCCGCTTGTTCTTTTGAAAGATAAGCTACAACAAAGGTAACATAAACATTTTGTTATTATAGGTGTTCAAAAAAAGTTCAAATACGACTTCCTACTTATAAATTTCTTTACCAAATGATGTTGCTAACGTCATATGTTTGTTGTTACAAACATCTAAAATATCTTCTTTTCATTAATTCTGAATGCAAAATTAATATATCTTGTCCGGAAATTATGCATAATTATATATACGATATATAGAACAAGCCTGTGACTGCAATCATTTTGGCACAATACTATAATATCCTATATCTTTCTTTATGAAATACAATATAGTTGTTTATATCTTAAAGGTGCCAATGTAATGTTACGAGTTAACTATCCAACTTGATGTCTTCCTTTCTCCTTCATTACATCAAATCAGCTGTGTTTGTTGTTTACACGTAATGCACCAGGCTTAGATAGCCGATTTCTTCTGTCATTTTCTACAATTATCGTACATTTTGTTCGGATCAGAAAGATGCATCGATAATAGTGCGGCCCGTTATATTCATTTTTTAGTAAAAATTACCAAATTATGTGAATAATTTTTTCACAAATGTGTGTCATATCTAAAAGACACGTTTGCTTTACATAAGGTTATTGGATTATTATCCTTGCATCTAAAATCATGACATATGCCATTTGCTCTATTTTTAATTGCACCTTCCTTAACTTTGCTCAAAAAGACGTGGTTATTTATAAGCTTATTTTGTTGTACAGAATACAGAACTAAATCGGTAATATGAGAGAAAAAAATGATAATTTATGAAATTTTAGCAGACGGGCACATTATAGGAAATCGATGCTTCTATGATGGATCTAACACTTATACCATAACGATACATTAGATTTGCCATCTTACGTCGTGTCTTTATAGTACAACAATGGCCAAAGTAACCTACCAGAGACCTGAGAGTTACTTATTAAAAGGGCTGTGACAAACTAAGAACCTTTTAAAAATAAACTTACTTTTGTAAAAACAATTATAATATCTTGTTTAGCCAAAAGGTCTGCGTGTCTTGACACACATTATGTAACATAACAGCAAACACGGTAATGACTATTACAGACTGAGAAGGACACACGGTAATGACTATACAGACTGAGAAGGACACACGGTAATGACTATACAGACTGAGAAGGACATACGGTAATGACTATACAGACTAAAAGGACACACGGTAATGACTATACAGACTGAGAAGTACACACGGTAATGACTATACAGACTGAGAAGGACACACGGTAATGACGACTATACAGACTGAGAAGGACACACGGTAATGACTATACAGACTGAGAAGGACACACGGTAATGACTATACAGACTGAGAAGGACACACGGTAATGACTATACAGACTGAGAAGGACACACGGTAATGACTATACAGACTGAGAAGGACACACGGTAATGACTATACAGACTAAAAGGACACACGGTAATGACTATACAGACTGAGAAGGACATACGGTAATGACTATACAGACTGAGAATGACACACGGTAATGACTATACAGACTGAGAGGGACATACGGTAATGACTATACAGACTGAGAAGGACATACGGTATTGACTATACAGACTAAAAGGACACACGGTAATGACTTTACAGACTGAGAAGGACACACGATAATGACTATACAGACTGAGAAGGACACACGGTAATGACTATACAGACTGAGAAGGACACACGGTAATGACTGTACAGACTGAGAAGGACACACGGTAATGACTATACAGACTGAGAAGGACACACGGTAATGACTATACAGACTGAGAAGGACACACGGTAATGACTATACAGACTGAGAAGGACACACGGTAATGACTATACAGACTGAGAAGGACACACGGTAATGACTATACAGACTAAAAGGACATACGGTAATGACTATACAGACTGAGAAGGACACACGGTAATGACTATACAGACTAAAAGGACACACGGTAATGACTATACAGACTGAGAAGGACATACGGTAATGACTTTACAGACTGAGAAGGACACACGGTAATGACTATACAGACTGAGAAGGACACACGGTAATGACTATACAGACTGAGAAGGACACACGGTAGTGACTATACAGACTGAGAAGGACATACGGTAATGACTATACAGACTGAGAAGGACACACGGTAATGACTATACAGACTGAGAAGGACACACGGTAATGACTATACAGACTAAAAGGACACACGGTAATGACTATACAGACTGAGAAGGACATACGGTAATGACTATACAGACTGAGAATGACACACGGTAATGACTATACAGACTGAGAGGGACATACGGTAATGACTATACAGACTGAGAAGGACATACGGTATTGACTGTACAGACTTAAAGGACACACGGTAATGACTATACAGACTGAGAAGGACACACGATAATGACTATACAGACTGAGAAGGACACACGGTAATGACTATACAGACTGAGAAGGACACACGGTAATGACTATACAGACCGAGAAGGACACACGGTAATGACTATACAGACTGAGAAGGACACACGGTAATGACTATACAGACTAAAAGGACATACGGTAATGACTATACAGACTGAGAAGGAAACACGGTAATGACTATACAGACTAAAAGGACACACGGTAATGACTATACAGACTGAGAAGGACATACGGTAATGACTTTACAGACTGAGAAGGACACACGGTAATGACTATACAGACTGAGAAGGACACACGGTAATGACTATACAGACTGAGAAGGACACACGGTAGTGACTATACAGACTGAGAAGGACATACGGTAATGACTATACAGACTAAAAGGACACACGGTAATGACTATACAGACTGAGAAGGACATACGGTAATGACTATACAGACTAAAAGGACACACGGCAATGACTATATAGACTGAGAAGGAAACACGATAATGACTATACAGACTGAGAAGGACATACGGTAATGACTATACAGACTGAGAAGGACACACGGTAATGACTATACAGACTGAGAAGGATACACGGTAATGACTATACAGACTGAGAAGGATACACGGTAATGACTATACAGACTGAGAAGGATACACGGTAATGACTATACAGACTGAGAAGGACACACGGTAATGACTATACAGACTGAGAAGGAGACACAGTAATGACTATACAGACTGAGAAGGACACACGGTAATGACTATACAGACTGAGAAGGACACACGGTAATGACTATACAGACTGAGAAGGATACACGGTAATGACTATACAGACTGAGAAGGATACACGGTAATGACTATACAGACTGAGAAGGATACACGGTAATGACTATACAGACTGAGAAGGACACACGATAATGACTATATAGACTGAGAAGGACACACGGTAATGACTATACAGACTGAGAAGGACATACGGTAATGACTACACAGACTGAGAAGGACATACGATAATGACTATACAGACTAAAAGGACACACGGTAATGACTATTACAGACTGAGAAGGACACACGATAATGACTATACAGACTGAGAAGGACACACGGTAATGACTATACAGACTGAGAAGGACACACGGTAATGACTATACAGACTGAGAAGGACACACGGTAATGACTATACAGACTAAAAGGACACACGGTAATGACCATACAGACTGAGAAGTACACACGGTAATGACTATACAGACTGAGAAGGACACACGGTAATGACGACTATACAGACTGAGAAGGACACACGGTAATGACTATACAGACTGAGAAGGACACACGGTAATGACTATACAGACTGAGAAGGACACACGGTAATGACTATACAGACTGAGAAGGACACACGGTAATGACTATACAGACTGAGAAGGACACACGGTAATGACTATACAGACTAAAAGGACACACGGTAATGACTATACAGACTGAGAAGGACATACGGTAATGACTATACAGACTGAGAAGGACACACGGTAATGACTATACAGACTGAGAGGGACATACGGTAATGACTATACAGACTGAGAAGGACATACGGTATTGACTATACAGACTAAAAGGACACACGGTAATGACTTTACAGACTGAGAAGGACACACGATAATGACTATACAGACTGAGAAGGACACACGGTAATGACTATACAGACTGAGAAGGACACACGATAATGACTGCACAGACTGAGAAGGACACACGGTAATGACTATACAGACTGAGAAGGACACACGGTAATGACTATACAGACTGAGAAGGACACACGGTAATGACTATACAGACTGAGAAGGACACACGGTAATGACTATACAGACTGAGAAGGACACACGGTAATGACTTTACAGACTGAGAAGGACACACGGTAATGACTATACAGACTGAGAAGGACATACGGTAATGACTTTACAGACTGAGAAGGACACACGGTAATGACTATACAGACTGAGAAGGACACACGGTAATGACTATACAGACTGAGAAGGACACACGGTAGTGACTATACAGACTGAGAAGGACATACGGTAATGACTATACAGACTGAGAAGGACACACGGTAATGACTATACAGACTGAGAAGGACACACGGTAATGACTATACAGACTAAAAGGACACACGGTAATGACTATACAGACTGAGAAGGACATACGGTAATGACTATACAGACTGAGAATGACACACGGTAATGACTATACAGACTGAGAAGACATACGGTAATGACTATACAGACTGAGAAGGACATACGGTATTGACTGTACAGACTAAAAGGACACACGGTAATGACTATACAGACTGAGAAGGACACACGATAATGACTATACAGACTGAGAAGGACACACGGTAATGACTATACAGACTGAGAAGGACACACGGTAATGACTATACAGACCGAGAAGGACACACGGTAATGACTATACAGACTGAGAAGGACACACGGTAATGACTATACAGACTAAAAGGACATACGGTAATGACTATACAGACTGAGAAGGAAACACGGTAATGACTATACAGACTAAAAGGACACACGGTAATGACTATACAGACTGAGAAGGACATACGGTAATGACTTTACAGACTGAGAAGGACACACGGTAATGACTATACAGACTGAGAAGGACACACGGTAATGACTATACAGACTGAGAAGGACACACGGTAGTGACTATACAGACTGAGAAGGACATACGGTAATGACTATACAGACTAAAAGGACACACGGTAATGACTATACAGACTGAGAAGGACATACGGTAATGACTATACAGACTAAAAGGACACACGGCAATGACTATATAGACTGAGAAGGACACACGATAATGACTATACAGACTGAGAAGGACATACGGTAATGACTATACAGACTGAGAAGGACACACGGTAATGACTATACAGACTGAGAAGGATACACGGTAATGACTATACAGACTGAGAAGGATACACGGTAATGACTATACAGACTGAGAAGGATACACGGTAATGACTATACAGACTGAGAAGGACACACGGTAATGACTATACAGACTGAGAAGGAGACACAGTAATGACTATACAGACTGAGAAGGACACACGGTAATGACTATACAGACTGAGAAGGACACACGGTAATGACTATACAGACTGAGAAGGATACACGGTAATGACTATACAGACTGAGAAGGATACACGGTAATGACTATACAGACTGAGAAGGATACACGGTAATGACTATACAGACTGAGAAGGACACACGGTAATGACTATACAGACTGAGAAGGACACACGATAATGACTATATAGACTGAGAAGGACACACGGTAATGACTATACAGACTGAGAAGGACATACGGTAATGACTACACAGACTGAGAAGGACATACGATAATGACTATACAGACTAAAAGGACACACGGTAATGACTATTACAGACTGAGAAGGACACACGATAATGACTATACAGACTGAGAAGGACACACGGTAATGACTATACAGACTGAGAAGGACACACGGTAATGACTATACAGACTGAGAAGGACACACGGTAATGACTATACAGACTGAGAAGGATACACGGTAATGACTATACAGACTGAGAAGGATACACGGTAATGACTATACAGACTGAGAAGGACACACGGTAATGACTATACAGTCTGAGAAGGACACAAGGTAATGACTATACAGACTGAGAAGGACACACGGTAATGACTATACAGACTGAGAAGGACACACGATAATGACTATACAGACTGAGAAGGACACACGGTAATGACTATACAGACTGACAAGGACACACGGAAATGACTATACAGACTGAGAAGGACATACGATAATGACTATACAGACTGAGAAGGACACACAGTAATGACTATACAGACTGAGAATGACACACGGTAATGACTGTACAGACTGAGAAGGACACACCATAATGACTATACAGACTGAGAAGGACACACGGTAATGACTATACAGACTGAGAAGGACATGCGGTAATGACTATACAGACTGAGAAGGACACACGGTAATGACTATACAGACTGAGAAGGACACACGATAATGACTATACAGACTGAGAAGGACACACGGTAATGACTATACAGACTGAGAAGGACACACGGTAATGACTATACAGACTGAGAAGGACACACGGTAATGACTATACAGACTGAGAAGGATACACGGTAATGACTTTACAGACTAAAAGGACACACGGTAATGACTATACAGACTGAGAAGGACACACGGAAATGACTATACAGACTGAGAAGGACATACGATAATGACTATACAGACTTAGAAGGACACACAGTAATGACTATACAGACTGAGAATGACACACGGTAATGACTGTACAGACTGAGAAGGACACACGATAATGACTATACAGACTGAGAAGGACACACGGTAATGACTATACAGACTGAGAAGGACATGCGGTAATGACTATACAGACTGAGAAGGACACACGGTAATGACTATACAGACTGAGAAGGACACACGATAATGACTATACAGACTGAGAAGGACACACGGTAATGACTATACAGACTGAGAAGGACACACGGTAATGACTATACAGACTGAGAAGGACACACGGTAATGACTATACAGACTGAGAAGGATACACGGTAATGACTTTACAGACTAAAAGGACACACGTTAATGACTATACAGACTGAGAAGGACACACGGTAATGACTATACAGACTGAGAAGGACAAACGGTAATGACTATACAGACTGAGAAGGACATACGGTAATGACTACACAGACTGAGAAGGACACACGGTAATGACTATACAGACTGGGAAGGACACACGATAATGACTATACAGACTGAGAAGGACACACGGTAATGACTATACAAACAGAGAAGGACACACGGTAATGACTATACAGACTGAGAAGGACACACGGTAATGACTATACAGACTGAGAAGGATACACGGTAATGACTATACAGACTGAGAAGGACATACGATAATGACTATACAGACTGAGAAGGACACAAGGTAATGACTATACAGACTGAGAAGGACACACGGTAATGACTATACAGACTGAGAAGGCCATACGGTAATGACTATACAGACTGAGAAGGACACACGGTAATGACAATACAGACTGAGAAGGACACACGGTAATGACTACACAGACTGGGAAGGACACACGGTAATGACTACACAGACTGAGAAGGACACACGGTAATGACTATACAGACTGTGAATGACACACGGTAATGACTATACAGACTAAGAAGGACACACTGTAATGACTACACAGACTGAGGAGGACACACGGTAATGACTATACAGACTGAGAAGGACACACGGTAATGACTATACAGACTGAGAAAGACACACGGTAATGACTATACAGACTGAGAAGGACACTCGGTAATGACTATACAGACTAAGAAGGACACACGGTAATGACTACACAGACTGAGAAGGACACACGGTAATGACTATGCAGACTGAGAAGGACACACGGTAATGACTATACAGACTGAAAATTACACTACAGACAGATGTTTACCTTCAGCTAAAAATTAAATTAACTCAACATGACTGTCTTCCGTGACACTCCTTTATTGTATTATTTAACAATGTTATCTGTATGGTTTGTTTACAGAAAAAGAACTTTGCTTAGTAGTATTACTTCTAGGAGCAAAGAATGTGATTGTTTGTGCCAATGGACAGACATAATTCAAAGTTACACTTTGGTAACAAGGTCAAAAACTCTATCAAAAACTGCTTTTTCTTGATTGCTTTTTTTTCTTCCGAAATTGAAAATACTCTTAACTTTATTTTACGCATAGCTTTTTACGAACTCATATTTAATATCCGGCCAATATGTTTATTAATTAAAAGCTTTTAAGTCCAAAGTGATCTATATTGAGATTATGGTATTACTTTGTTTCAATGCTTTCTTTATGTCATGTTTCTTTACTTTTCATACATTGCAAACTAAGAAGGACATAAGATCATTTTGTTAAAAATAAGGTCTACATGTTTCTCCTAATCAAAAATATAAATTTGTCATTCAATATGTGAGACCAGTAAATAATAGTGTTTTTTTTAATCCAGTTCACGTTGATGGAAAACTGCACATATTATGATGATGTATGTGCGCTTGACCAGTTTATTCCAAGTGGTCTTAATTATTATATACTGTTTGAGATTTTTTTAAATAATGTAAATGTCTCCAGTGATATTAAAACCCATGACTTACATGTCAAAAGTTGGATACTTTAGTTATTTTATATTCTGTAACCTTGGTAAATCTATTCGCGATAACAAAGATGATGATAACAATCAATCTATTTGTCTAAAAAAGAAGGATTGATCCAGAAGTTTTAAAAATTTAAGTGATTATATAAAGATAACAGAAAGTATATCACTCTGAAACAAATTTTTGAAACATTTTGTTTAGCCGACATTTTCATGAACATTTTTATGTCTATCTACAGTAATTTGACCATTCCCAGTTGATAAGAACATACTCGTACGGCGTTTTATTACTATTGTAAGACCATGACGTGAATTATGTCGCTGTGTTAATATAATGTGATCCTTATAAACGTTATTAGTTCAATCGAAATAATAGAAACGCTGGTATTAATTTAAATAATAAATGGTTTGACGACATTTTAAGTGGCCAGGGTCAATTTCGTGCTGCATACAGTTATCGTAAAACAAATGTCTGACTGTAATGAAGATACATCTGGCTTGACAGTAGGAAGTTCAAAGGTAGGGGTATCGTAATTGTTGTGTGTTGAGGAAGTGAGGTAAGCCATCGGAGATTTTTCTTTTTTGTTTTGACACAATATCACCTATAATGTTTTATTTACTTTCTATAGCTTTTAAAAATTCAGTACATTCAGTCAACTAGTTTGCTTGCTATTTTGCGATTTTGTATTTTAGTTTGAGCATATGACACGTGGAAATCAAACAAAATTTCAAATTACTACAAATTACTGGATAACGAAATACTTTCTTTAAAATTCAGCTATCGTTATAATATGGGGATAAAACGAGAATGTTTATGTTACATAATCAAATGTGAAAATTAAGTATGTAGACGACTTTCCTTTTTCGACTTACTCTTAAAATAAACTTTTCTATTAGCTGAAAAATTATCAGACCCCGTCCTTAAGGTAGTAATTCCATTTTCATACACAACATGTTAGAAGGTATTAGCGATATTGTGATATGTCAGTGAGGTTTGTGGGTTTCATTGTGCAATCGACATTAAACGTTTTATCTAAAATTTCTTCAACGTGTATCCTTTGTTTAACAAAACTATTAATGCTACAATACATGTATATGGTTAGTTATGACGAACGAACTCTTACTCGTATTCGTTAAATTCGATAAATAAAACATTGGATTACAGTGGAATTGTGCGGTAAAATTGCTTAAAATTACTGAAGTATGGTAACGTTGCTATTTTTATTTTCGATATCCTTTCAGTAGTCTTTGATTTGCATAGTTAAGATTTGTAAAAGATGTCTGAAGTACCATCAGTTATGACTTACATACTTATAGATATAGTGGGTTTATTTTTACAAATAATAATTCGCATAAACCTGAACCCTATTTCAATTTTAAAAATCATTTTTTATTGAAACCTACATAATTAAAATTGAAGATTCATAAGACAAAATAGTTCATGCACGAATTAGATGTTCTTCAGATAATCGTTCAATAGAAGGCTTATATGAAAGACATGATAGAGAAAAAAGGAAACGCATTTTTTTAAAATGATAAACGTAATTAAAATTGTGTTTTGGTTGGCCCGTCTACATGGAACACAGACCTAAATCATAACCACGATACTTTTGTCCTTACCTGATTCTTACTTTAATATATGTGTTCTTCTAAAGCTAGTTTTAGTAAGTATTAGACAGCTTGTCAATATGACTTTAAATGGAAATGTAATAATGCCAACCATGTTAAAAATTGTTTTGGCAGTTCGTGTGTCCATACCCAAACTTGATACGAGGCCTATTCCGGGTTATCAACATAGCACCGGATAGTTGTGAATTAAAATGAGTTTTGTGTTAATGACCAAAAAACTTATTTACGATATGCATTTTAGCATAACAGTAATACAAGAAAAAAAGACTCAGAGACTTCTTTAAACCTAATTTCGTATTAAGAAAAAATACTATTTATCAATGTCACCATATTCTAGGTCTGATGAGGTTGCCTTTTGTCGTCAGTCTTTTCGTTTGTACCATGCACTGTGTTTGTCCGTTGAAGCGTTCCTATTATCGTCATTATTTGGGGAATTGATGTCAATGCGTACAGAAAGCATCATTACGTCTACCGAAATATCCGTCTATTATCCGATTATTTTCGGGTCTAAACAAGTAAATATTCAAGAGGAGTACTCATTATGAATTCCAATGAATGAGAATAGGTCAACATGAAATTAAATACACAAAAAACTACAACTTTTTATTTGAAACAGCCATTCGCAGAAAACAAAATGCACATAATAATTAATTACATTAAAACAACTAGCATCATTTAAGTTTTATAATCAGAGAAAAAAAACAAGAGAAAAGCACGAAGGTTTAAAAAGAAGCAAAAGTGAGGTTTGTATACTTAACAATTTACAAAATTTAAGCCCGAACTATGAGCACACTTAAATTTTATTTATGAGATTATCATGGTATTAATATACTAAAAAATAATGAGTTGTATCTAAATACAATATCGGACAATTAAGTACCCCAAGGTGGTGGTAAATAATTTGTTGAATACAAGTGTATTCTTAACAAGCTTATACTTCCTTCTCCTTCAGTTTTACATATAACGTGTAAAGAGAAATTTTGTCGCCATGCATATTCGACACTTTATATGCATTGTGATATGTATAATCTCATTTATCATTTTAAGATTAAGACATAGCTTTTAATTCAAGTATATTAATTGTCGGTTTATTAGTTTCTATTACTATCTACAATATCACGTATTAAAAGCCATATTTATTTCTCTTTGCAAAACTGAAACATTTTACCAAAGCTGTATATAAAGAATGTGTATTTATGAAAATATGCTCTAGCACACATTATATAGGTGTATTATATCGAACATTTTGATTATAATGTAACGGTTTCATTTTATTTGTATTTTTCAAAACTTATAAATCATATTTATTAGAGAAATTAAAATAAACGTTTTAAACTTTCTCTTAGTGAGTGTACGCATGGCCAGCATATGTGAACTTCGATTGTTTTAAAAATGTACTTATGTAAGTCGTAATTTGTGTCTATTTAAAAAGTGGGCAACTACGAAAGTTGAACATTTTAGTTCGTTTACTTAAAATAGTGGGCTTTACTCGTTTACAGTCGTTAAAGCTTTTTTGACGACTTGGCTACTTTTATCATTTATATTAAATAAATGATTTATTATCAGTTTACTTAAAACGTCTTTTTATATAATAAAACCGGTTTTATAATTAATAATCAAATAATAACATCACATTCATTCAAGCGATAAATCAAATCTAAATATTTGTATCTCATAATTTCATTTATCGACCTGAGCACCAATTACAATGCTTTAATTACTTTAAGCAAACACAACAATGTAATGAATGGCGATCCTCCGAGAAATATAAATATTTTTAGATCTTTGCATTGAAACATATCAATGAAGACGGTGCGTGTTTGTTCATGAAACTTTTTATGTCAACGGTGCCCTGATAAACTTAAACTTAATTAAAATGAACCATCTTGATTAAATAGTTAAACGATTCCAAAATAAGACTTATGTAATGTTTTGATTTCAGTCTCATTTCCTCCATATTCATAAGAGTATATATAAAACCAGACCTAATATTGTTTATTTATTTATGTTTTTATTTATTTATGTTTTATTTATTTATTTATTTATTTATTTATTTATTTATTTATTTATAATTCAGGTATACTTATTATATAAAAGTTACATCTGAGATCGTAAATTTATATTAAACATTATTTTCTCAGCAATACGTATACGGTTGACAATTGCAAACGTTACTTGCCATTTGATACGTCAAGGCGTATGCTTTGCCAGACAAACAAATTGCAAAATACTAATGGTATGTAATATTTGAAGCGAGCGCCGCACACCAAAATCTAGTAATTTTGATAATGGTAAAAGTTGTCTAGACCGAAACTGACATATTAATATAAATATTTGGCAGCCTGATACAAATATGCCCATGTGTTCTAAGCTTTACCCAGTTTTGTTCTTCTTCCTAAGGAAGCGTTCATTTTCTTAAGTCATTAGCATAGTTTTTCTGTGATGGACTTCTTTCAAAAACACAGCCCACGCGTTTAATTATCTTCGTTTGAGAAGACCAAATCATTAAAATTATACATGTTTATACAGAGAGAGACGGGAATGGAGAGACAAACAGAGACAGAATAGACAGAGCTGTAGAGAAAGGGACAGACAGACAGACAAACAGACAGCGACTGACAGAGACAGAGACTTACAAACAGACATTCAGAGACTGACAGACAAAAAGAGAGAGAAAAACAGAAACCAGATAGACAGAGACAGAGATAGACAGAGATACACAAGACAGACATAGAAAAGGGGACAGACGGACAGAAAGAGGAGACAGGAGATGAACGAAAGATAAAAATAAATATACGTATTTTGTAGGCAGTTTAACCATTTCATTACACATTCAACGTGTTTTCTACGCAATACGAGTTTAACAATATTCCCAGCTCACATGCTGTTGGCTGTCCTTTATTTCAAATGTTAGATTAACCTATGAAAAAGCTGGGGTAAACTGGGTTCAGTATCTAATGAATCAACGTATGTATGAACGTTTGTAAAAATTGCTCTGAACTGACCCTCGGGGTTACATTTTGGCATAATTCCCTGCTACATACGTTGCGGAAACACGTCTAAATGTAAAACCAATTTAAGCAAATTAACATTAGTGTCCCATTCAAAATCTTAAATTATGTCTTCGAATACAGAAAAGAGACTTAAACCAAAGGAAGCTATGTATGGAAAATATGATTGAATTAATTTACTGCTGCATAAAACAATAAATACTGATTTCTTAGGGGTTTTTTTTCTTTTTAAAATGTATTGTACAACAACATTCTGCCTGTGTGAAATTATTTCAGCTATTCCGATTAAATTGTCGGCAAGATGAAAAATGAGTTGCACTGAAATAACTTACGCCAATTTTCCTGGGAGACGTAATCTTACCGCGTTTTATTGCTTAAGGTGAAATTAAACACATCTACAACCATCAATTCTAGCATTAAACAATATGAATACATTCTCTCGTAGCAGAGCACATAGACAACACATGTTTATATTTTTTGCAAATAGATAATGTATATTTGAGAGTGCATCGGCATGACATTAAATTCTTAAAATGATAAAATGTTGTTTGATTAATTTTGTATCCTCATAAATTAATTTACAAAGGGGTATATAAGCTTTAAGAAATACATATTTTCAGAGTGAAATTAACCGGCGGTCCGGCAATTTCCGTTCAAATATGACAATTGATCTAAATAACGACATAGTTCACAAGGAAAATCGAATGTGTACATTTAGCGAACAGTTCTTATAAATACTTTTTTGTCGCAGTATATTGGTGCGTAAAGGTTTTAAATTTGGAACGTTTATCTATTCTATAAGATTATGTGAATGAGGCATATTTTTCAATACACAAGTTCACTAACAGGTGTTTTTTTGTTTTTTAAAGAAATAGGTAGAATTCCAATTCATAAAGGGCAAATACAACATCTATATTGCATTTTGTTTAGCAATCGATTTATTGATTTATAATTTCCTTTAGAGCCAAAAATCAAGAAAGCAAATTAACCGGCTCAGATATCAGTATGGAAAGACGGTCACAATCAATAACTGCTAAAAGCGTGTATGAATAGAACGTTTTTCTAATCTGGGTTCCTTAATCTGGGTACACATTGGCGTTGTTCTATAGACGTTGGTAAGTTGACCTTAACTGTTCCGTATTGTTTTCTGCTTGACCATCAGCTCATACTTAAAAACATTAAACCTTATGCTGCTGATATGAGTCGAATAAGCAACCAGAAACATGCCTCAAACAATCTATTTCTAATGCATTTAAATGCTGAAACAGGAATGGCATAACAATCTTGGCATAAACCTTATACCAGTCTATCAGTTCCATTACATGCACATGATTAATCTGATTTAACTGGGTGTATAATTGGTAGAACACCAACCCCACTGAAGTTAAATCACGTCTAGAGGCATATTATATACAACCTTTATTTATTTATTTATTTATAAATTTATTTATTTATTTATTTTTATACATTGGTATCAATCACAAACATCAAAAATTAACGAACAACGTCGCGATTCCATCACTTCCTCTCAAAGTGTGCCGAAACTGCGTTGATAGTTGCATGTGGCTATAAATACAATGTGTTTTATGAACTAACAAGAGAGCAGTGATGCAAAGCATCAAAGGTCGCCCTTGAGGTTCTGTTCAACAAGAGAACATTTTGTCTAACAACAAAATTGACTAAGAAACTGCAAAAACTTGTTGTTATTAAAACAATAACAATGCTGTCAAATGATTATATCTTACAATTATATGCAATAACAAAGTGTCTTTGTGACCATGGAAAATTCCGAATACAAACAACAGAACAGAGCATAACCACAAGACAGTTAATGTACTATATAGATATGACCTTCTCAAAGAATGTTAACAAAAGACGGCTACGTATCATTAAGACGGAATAAAAGTCATTATCTTGATTGATGGCAATCTATTCATCACTTTCATTGATTACTACATTTAGTAGTCAATATTAAGAGATATACCTACACGCTTACTGCAGGCACAAGTCAATCAAATCTTTGTCTCGGCTTGTAGTTTATTGTGCTTAAACAGTCAGAAACACCTATTAACTTAAGCTTAACTTATTCCAATAACATAAAATAATCTTAAACAAATTTATTTGCCACAGGATACAGACCATACAATCAATAATGACCCTTCACCTGACTCGAATGTAATTGAAATTAGCTAAAAGCACCAACTTAACCCGTCTAAATAATGCTACTAATTACCTGGCAAAATTTATCTATTTCAAGCGCATTGTGCTATACAATTAAGACATTAAAGCATAATCAATAAGAAATAGAGGACAAAGTCCTATGACCATTGCAACATGTACAGACATTGAAAAGACACAGGACCGAGGTATTCACATGCACGCCAAATGTAAAAGTGAGAACAAACCTGTGATGAGTCATTTAACAATAAGAGCAAACCCGACAGTTACCGCCTTGGAACGGTCAGTCGGCAATATGGACCGGCTGGGTTGCGTTATCCTATGAGCATTCGACTGCCCTAAAGAGGTCCCGTGTTCAAATGTTTTACGTCTTTGGTATTTATTATTTTTTTCCGTCTTAGCATATTTACAAGCACCTTTTTAAACACGGGTACAGGGGCAACGTTAACAACGTTATTTTGACCATGATCAATAGCATTTTTCAATATTTATCAAATGTGGAAATTTTTGGGTTGTTTGTTTGTCGAATACAATCTGAAAAATAAATTTCTTCGTGGAAGTTTATTAAAAAGTATATTTTTAGACATATTGTGTTATCTAAAAATTCAGAAAAAAACATTCTGACAAAAATAATAAGGTATACCTAGTAAACGTATTCTTTTTAGCTTATTGAGATTGTTGTTGCTGTTCCTGTATAGTCGTTGTTGTTTCTATTGTTTTGGTTATTGTTGTTGCTTCGGTAAAAATACCTGTTAATTTTTCCTCGTCCGAAATAAAACTTCAATTGCTGGAACTATGCGACAAATGATTGACTATGTGAATTCTAACAATTGTAGTAATCTTTGGAGAATGTACTTAATTTCGTAGAAAGTTCACGTATGCATTTTTATGACAACAATTTATAATTTCTTAAAATTAAATACAATTCTTCTCAATATCACTGTTAGGAAGCTAAATCTAAACAAGTTCATGAATTAATGCAGTACATGCAAAAACAGATATGAGAATCGATCGGGTTTTTTTGCGTTTCCTTCTAACTCCAACCATTTTGGATCCATTCATCACGCTATGCATGTCAAGACGACAGTTAGACTGTCCTTGAGAAAATCTCCAAATCTTGTGTTAATGTTTACCAGAGATTTGCTGCTCAAAGCGAACATGTTTTGAATATTATGCGGTGTATTCTAACGAACCAATCCCAAATCTGCACAAAAGAACTCATGTTAGTTAAAGATAAAAATAGCATGAATTGTATGTGCAATACCATAGAAACGATATTAACGAGCATGTGAACACATGGTCAAAAGATATGATACATTTTAATAACCACTGTATAATAACAAACGATATTATGGCCAACTGCATTTACAATACCTGCTAAGAATCGATGTGCATTCAGGCAAAATAGATCAATATATATTTCCAATAAGATCTTCGACAGAACATTGACCGTATTTGGTGAAATATAACCTCAGGCAAATATCTGGAGAGAACCAATGCTGTCCAGATTTCAGACGTACGCAAATAGTTGCTTCTCGACTTTGAAGATGGCTTGAAGATCTTCATTTTATGAAAATAATGTTTTACTTTTTTTTTTGGTAAAGGTTATACTTATGAAAATTAGAAGACCTGACGTGTTGTAAATGTTCTGTAAAATACATCAAAGAGGCAGTTTAAATATAAATGTAGAAGTTTTCGATGGATATACGCTATGCGAAATTAAAAGAATTGCTTCTAGCAGGCAATAAATTTAGACTTACATATAGAGGATTTCCGCTCGTACAATATGTTGGCAATTCCCTTTAAGAAGGTTATTAGCAGTTCAAATAGTTACTATAGTATGACAAGAAAAACAGATGTTCCTGTACTTTAATTAGGACTAAAATATTTGAGTATTGTTTAATATCAGGAATATTAAAAATATGTTATCAACCTTGACATAATCTTTAGACAAAAATGTACGCAAAACACATATATTTGTTGTTGTTTTTTACTACAACAAAAGGATGGGTTAGTAATCAAAATTGAGAGGTGCAGTAAAATGATAAATTGCGACTAGTTTAACCCATATATAACAATTACACTGTTTTTACCTTCAATTTTGGTTTTCAAGTAACTTGACAAACACTAGGCACAGAAAACACTTACATAAGACGAATCTGTTTAAATGAGATGTGCCCTTGCAATATCCATGTTAAGGTATACAGTTTAGTCTAGCACAAATGCTCACGTTCACGCACACACGCGCACCCTCCCGCACAGACAGTAGAATCCCCGCTCGCTGGCACACATATAAATACACACAAAGCCTCCAGCATTTCTACATACATATAATATTATATTCTTGGTCAGAACTGTATAATATATGTCAGTTGAACGTGTTACATATATGCTAAAATTCAATATAAGTTTATATAAATAATTTATATAAAATGGTTTATTTTTCCAATAAATGTTTCAGAAATGGATTTGTCAACATAACTGTGTGTTTTAATGTTTATGTTCTTGTGAGTGATGTGCAATAACAGCGCATTGAAGCATGAGTAAAATTAATGTTGATAGATTGTGTCTCTACGGGGCGATTAAACTGGCAATTTAAATGCATAACACGCTATCCTATTTAGTAAAGTGACATTTATTCTAAATTGTTTCACGTTGTTTAGAAATGTTTTTAATTGATTTTATTTGAAAATAAGCAGTGAGCTGCAGAAAAAAAATTTGTTTTCTAAGGTATTGCATAAACATCAATTGATACGGTGTGCATCTAGGTAACCAGTGTTTATGAAACGGTGTTTGACATTCTGCATCCATCTTCTTTGAGACATGCGCATTGAAATATCAGTTATTCACCCTGCCTTTACAAAGAAGTTTTTATCGCACGATATAAATTACACGATACTTATCAACACATATAGCAAATGTGACTGGAGACATTTTCTGTGAGTGATAGAATATAATTTGAACGTCTATCGTCTGGAATAAAAAAAGTAATTGCCTCAGGGAAGAAACATTTCAAATAAAACAAATAAAATGGATTTATCTAATTTTAAGCATTTCTTTAATAAAATTAAAAACTTTTTATAAAAAAAATACTTTAAATTTGCGAAAATCAAATGCATACAGTCAGTAATCGAATGAATGAAAAGTATTGTGTTGAAACAAAATAACAATCGATAACATTATTTATCAAAAGGAGAAAATGGTATAATACACATTTCCCTACATTTCCTTGTATATAAATAATTTAACAGAAGAGACGGTTAAGGGAATGTACAGATATGTTTTGCCCCGGGCTAACAATTTAGCTTAACATGACTGTCTTGCACCATACTCCTTATTTTCTTAAATGTTGGAACTGAATGCTTGATTGAGAGAATAGCTCGACTGAAGTTATACACCCAGCAGCAATGTGCAATTTTCATTTAACATTTTATCAAAGGAATTATTAGATTCAATTGGACATTTTGCTAATGAGGCTTACTTAATACTTTATATTTTTCAGGAGTCTTAATCACTCATGATTTAGTTAAATGCACTTAATACATTTAATATGGAAGGTCGTCCAGAAGACACGCAATGCGCCAGTGGACTTTTCTTTCCCAAAATAGCTTGTATAGCATTAACGGCTGTCATATTGTCGCTACAATATTATCCAAAACAGAAGGCGCGGCAAATGAAGCCTTTTTATTTTGCACGTTTTATCGTTCTTTGCTGTCTGCTTATTTAAAAGAATATAGAGATGTAATCAACAGGTCCATTGCAGGATTCTGTCACGCCATCGGATGACATCAATCTTCTTTATCAGGATAATAAATAATATCTGTTTAGGACAACTGAGAAATATAACTGAATAAACTTTTTGAACTGTATTTATTGTTAGGTAAAGCCTAGGGTTTGGTTCCTGTTTTCAAAATATTAGTATATTTTGACTTAATGCAGTTAGTCTGCTAAGGCATAAAGGAACCACTGCCAAACTGATTGGCTAGCAAAACAGCGGATTATTTTTATAATCAGTAGTAGTAGAAGAAGTAGTATAAGTTGTTGTTGTTAAAGTAGTATTAGTAGTTGTATAAACATTTATTATTATCATTGTTATTATTATTATTATTATTATTATTATTATTATTATTATTATTATTATCATTATTATAATGATCATTATTATTATCTTTATTATTATTGGCGGTGGTGGTGGTATTATAGCCATTTAATTATTCAACTTAATTTTCTACAATTACAATTGCACATGCTTTTTGCCATATTGCCCAGCACGTCTTATGAAGTATATTATTGTATAATTAATAGCACGCGTACCATCATAAAACAAATATAACAAGTAAATAAAACAAACATATCGCCGATATAGTTTATGGCTCATGAAAAAAATTATACTACAGTTGTTATGTTTACTGCGCGTTACTACGAACTGCCATGCCGTTCTTACTTCAAATACCGTGTTTATACACCAAAAAAACCTATATGGTATCTATTATGAAGGCAAGTAATCTTTCTTTTTAAAACTGTAGCTATCTACTATATTATGGACAATTTTAAATATGTACTTTGATCGTTCTTACTCTGTAACTTTCTAATTTTACATTTATATATGCATTGACGTACAATTGTCGATTCGCCGGAGTATATTCTGCATTATCCCGAATGTAACGTTGCTTTTCTTTTCATTTTCCTTGCTGAAATTACCAGTTGTACTTTAATAAAGAAACCACACTATAAGGGTGCATATAGATACTAGACATTCATGTTACTGAGCAATATATACATGTACCCCATTATTGGATTTTAACTGCCTGTACGTCAGAAGGCAATTGATACGAATATTTATATCGATAGCAGACGTATACACTCTAGAACAATGTATTCAGGAGACATGATATTCCTTAACACGTCAATCTGAAGAAAATAATGATATAAATAGCATTTACTGTCCTTTTATGACTCATGTTATTAAATGAGTTTTTACCACAAACATGTCACCTCAAACGAAGAGGTTGGTTACTATTTAGGCATATTTATAATGTTATTTCAGCTTTTAACAAACCTGGAAATAGCATAATAAAACTTGGTAATTATATATCTCTTATAAAATATGTCCAGTTTGCACATTGTCTGCATTTTATTGTCCGTATTCCTAGTTTTGTTTATTCTTTGCTTAGATAGTACGCTTATGATTAAGTGTATTATATTATATTGGAAATGATTTGACAAGTGTAAGAAATATGCAAGCAGATAAATAAAAAAAGCTCATCAGATTCTTACAAGATTTTCGAAACGACGTTTTGCAAACATTTAACAAAATATCAGTGTTTCAATATATTGAAGCAATTGTTATCAGAGACGGCATAACTGAAATATATATCTACTGCTCCTTCTTTATAATTCCGCATCAAAGTCAGTCTAGACAGAGTTCTCAAGTTTTCAAAATATTTTTATTTCTAAACAGTCATTTAAATATCACAAACGCAAAAACTACCTCCAGGTACCGGAGGCCTCGGGATGGATCCCGAGCTGAGCCGCCACATACCGAAGTCGGTAAAAATGGTAGTAGCTAAGGCTCAATCAAAAATTAAGGCAGCACTATATTTGTTTCAAGAGGTCACCTTCTCCAGATAACTGAAATACTGTAGATCGGACAACAACCCCAATAAACAAACAATAAACAAACATAAATTGACCTATCAAGATGCATGGTCTTGTAAATTATTACATTAAAAAAAATTAAAACAGCAGGGCTAGTCCATGCAAAGTATGTACATGCGTTCCAAAGTAACGACATATAGTGTGAACCTTCTAAGAAACAAATGCGTGCTTACCTGTATGTATTTTGGATATTAAAATAGTTAATTCTATTTATTTCTTCTGTAATATTTATACAACATATGTAAAATATCGTGCATATATTTTGAGAAAATATTAAAAACATTTTTTTAGAAGTACACTGTAACTTAAGTATCATTCATAGGAAAAGAATGATATAGTTTAACAACAAAGAGTGAGCCATTTTTATTCTTACGGTATACATAGCTTCAAAAATTCAAAAGTATTTTTGAGTGTCCTACTAGCAAAGAATAAGAAAATAAGGCAATATGTTATGATTTATGCCACATAAATTAACAGTCAAAAAAAAAAGGAATGACACAACTCACATGCCATACAAATATAACTGTTGACAGGTCACAAAAATACTAGAACGAAACTGTATATTCAATAGAACTAACCCAACAGTTACCGCCATGAAACGGTTGGTCTGGTAACGGTCAGTTGCGAAAAATATGTAAATTCACTTACGTATGATGTGTAACGTATGAAGCCACATTATCTCTTATGTGTTTTACATTTGTTTCAGGTAAATGTATTATTGCTAGATGGGCCGATCCTTAAATTGGTATTAGGTCTGGTGATACGTTCTGTCTTTTCGACGGAAAATACGATTATTACAGTATCTCTCTTTCGCTTACAGAATGCAGTTGTTACTTAAGATGACGTTGTTGTTGTTTTTTTTATATATATTGCCTGAAAGGAGAAAAAGTGTTTATCTAGTATAGAAGGTTTTGCTGTATATTAATAATAGCATAATGACTCAAACAATTATTTGCAGTTTCTAATAAAATACAATACATTGTAATAATATGTGTTATGTCGCACCTTCCTACAAACACAATCACACACGCACGCACGCACGCACGCACACACACACGCTGATAAAAATAAGGTTTACTTATACTGGTATAAATTTATATATATATATATATATATATATATATATATATATATATATGTGTGTGTGTGTGTGTGTGTGTGTGTGTGTGTGTGTGTGTGTGTGTGTGTGTGTGTGTGTCTGTGTGTCTGTGTGTCTGTGTGTTTATATATATGACCTGGTAGCGCAACCGGATGCCACGGGTTCGATCACGGGCCGAGACGTACCAAAGTCGTGGAAAATGGTAGTTGTATATCTCCCTTGATAACGCTCAAGTAAATATAAGGGTTGTTCCACGAATGGTTGGCCCGGTGTCAGGATAATGTGACTGGATGCGGTCAAGATGATTGGTGCCTACCATGAACTGAATGTTTTATGTCACATTAATACCTCACCAATCTCATCAATTAGGTGATATCTGCGTGACAAAGTGACAGTAGATCAATTTTGTAAGTAATAATGATATTTACTAGATTGTTGCGAGCCAGTATAAAACTGTAGCCGCTTTATATAGTCCAAACATTTGACGTCTGCTTTCTCACTTTACTAAACTATGCAAATCAGATATCACTTAATGAGTTTGAATTTGCTAGCTAGTTGGACGGAAAGAAAACAAGAAAAATAAAATTTATGAGTGTCGTGTTGATTAAAATATGTTTGCTGATTCTGTTTTTCAGGTTGATTGTTGTTATGGTTGGTTGTTGTTGTTTGTTGTTGTTGTTGTTGTGGTGGTGGTTTGTAGTAATTAAGAAGTAATTAATATATGTCTTGTTTGTTGTTGTATAAACAGTAATTGAATTATATTGCTGAATGTTGTATTTTCTTACTGAAATGATTTTATATTCTAAATTCTAATAAGCTTCCAAAAGATTGTATCTTAACTAGTACAAATTAAGGCACTTTTCACCTTACTTTATATTACCTTAATTTAATCAATGCCAAAACTGCATCGCCTGTAATAGATGATTAAATTAGAAAAAAAAATGATCATGCAATGCTTGTCAGCCTGAGATTTCAGTTGTTTAAAATATCTTTAACCCTGCTCGTTCGTCTCCATACAATCTTTGGCAAAAAGACAGCATGTGCATAGCTTAAGGACAGCTTGCACTTTTTGTAAAAACCTCTCGCGTTGCAGAATTGACAAAAATGTTTAGAACACACTTCTTTGTTAATATTTTAATTACCGATCTTAAAGGGTTGTTTTAAATGAATTTAAATTATACCAAACCCAATTAAAAAACTTTTAACCTTGGGTTTAACGATCTTTTAAGCAACACTTATTCTGAAAAAGTAAATGACAGAAATTAGTCAGTAAACCATTTAAATTTAATGCTTCGTGACATGGCATGTATTAGCATATTTCAGATTTATTCGTAGGCACCATCTTAACAAAATACAGCATTATTATAACTGTAATGTAAAATTACCATCAGAATGCTGAGAGAGTGAGGTCTTTAAGCTTTCTTTAATACACTGACTTTTATATTTGCGAATCACTCAGTTTACACAGAAGGCCAGCAAATGAGATACACAATTTACAAAGAGAGATTGACTGCTCGACACATTGTTTGATATGATAAAGAAATATCCACTATAATGTAAAGGAAACACCATTAGACAAATTGGTAAAAAAATTATGTAAAAAAGAGGCCAAGATTTCACTAAATACTTCCAATGGTAATAGTGTAGTGGGATAAAACCCATTCATAGAAAAGTCTTCAAATTAAAAATAGTTTTTTTTCTTCAAAACACAACCCTTCTTCTTCCTATTTCATTCTTGTAATATAAAATCTGTGAAAGATTTACTGACGGTTTTATACGTTTTTCGAGTTTGTACGGTGTTAAAGCCCACTGATTCATTAGTCTGTATAAGTAGTATACAGATATTTAGTGTTTCTGGTTAACTCTTATATGGATAATGACAAATAAAACTTCGTTTTTTGTGGGCATTGATATAACGTCTTCTTCAACATTCTTAGCTCTGAGATAACATATTATTCTCACATAAAAAAATATCAAGGTGATTGTCGATGGTAGCTTAATAGCATTTTCTTTGACGCCTTTGTGGGTTTAAGGTATTAGTTTAATGCGTGTGTATGTGTTATTTATATTATTAGAGATATTACATATAAAAGAAAGTGCATCGTGAATACTTCAGATAATTGGTATTGCCTACCAATAAAAAGATCAAGAGAATATACAAGCACACTTTAACTTATTCTGCTTAAATCGTTTTAAATGCTTTCTTTACGTCATGTTTCTTTACTTTTTATACAAAGAAGGACAAAGTATCATTTTGTTAAAAATAAGGTCTGCATGTTTCTCCTAATCAAAAATATAAATTTGTCATTCAATATGTGAGACCACTAATTAATAGTGTTTTTTAATTCAGTTCACGTTAATGGACAACTGCACATATTATGATGATGTACGTGCGCTTGACCAGTTTATTCCAAGTGGTCTTAATTATTATATACTGTTTGAGATTTTTTTTAAATAATGTAAATGTCTCCAGTGATATTGAAAGCCATGACTTCCATGTCAAAGGTTGGATACTTTAGTTATTTTATATTCTGTATCCTTGGTAAATTTATTCGCGATAACAAAGATGATGATAACAATCAATCTATTTGTCTAAAATAGAAGGATGGATCCGGAAGTTTTAAAAATTTAAGTGATAATATAAAGATAACAGAAAGTATATCACTCTGAAACAAATATTTAAAAAAACATTTTGTTTAGCCGACATTTTCATGAACAGTTTTGTGTCTATCTACAGTTATTTGGCTATTCCCAGTTGATAAGAACATACTCGTACGGCGTTTTATTACTATTATAAGAACCATGACGTGATTCATTCGCTGTGTTAATATAATGTGATCCTTATAAAAGTTATTAGTTCAATCGAAATAATAGAAACGCTGGTCTTAATTTAAATAATAAATGGTTTGACGACATTTTAAGTGGTCAGGGTCAATTTCGTGCAATTTTTGTAAAAAATGTCTGACTGTAATGAAGATACATCTGGCTTGATAGTAGGAAGTTCAAAGGTAGGGGTACTGTAATTGGTGTGTGTTGAGGAAGTGAGGTAAGTCATCGGAGATTTTTCTTTTTTGTTTTGACACAATATTACCTTTAATGTTTTATTTACTTTCTATAGCATTTAAAAATGCAGTACATTCAGTCAACTAGTTTGCTTGCTATTTTTCGATTTTGAATTTTAGTTTGAGCATATGACACATGGAAATCAAACAAAATTTCAAATTACTACAAATTACTGGATAACGAAATACTTTCTTTAAAATTCAGCAATCGTTATAATATGGGGATAAAACGAGAATGTTTATGTTACATAATCAAATGTGAAAATTAAGTATGTAGACGACTTTCCTTTTTCGACTTACTCTTAAAATAAACTTTTCTATTAGCTGAAAAATTATCAGACCGTGCCCTTAAGGTAGTTATTCCATTTTCATACACAACATGTTAGATGGTATTAGCGATATTGTGATATGTCAGTGAGGTTTGTGGGTTTCATTGTGCAATCGACATTAAACGTTTCATCTAAAACTTCTTCAACGTGTATCCTTTGTTTAACAAAACTATTAATGCTACAATGCATGTATTTGGTTAATTATGACGAACGAACTCTTGCTCGTATTCGTTAAATTCGATAAATAAAACATTGGATTACAGTGGAATTGTGCGGTAAAATTGCTTAAAATTACTGTAGTATGGTAACGTTGCTATTTTTATTTTCGATATCCTTTCAGTAGTCTTTGATTTGCATAGTTAAGATTTGTAAAAGATATCTGAAGTAACATCAGTTATGACTTACATACTTATAAATATAGTGGGTTTATTTTTACAAATAATAATTCGCATAAACCTGAACCCTATTTCAATTTTAAAAATCATTTTTTATTGAAACCTACATAATTAAAATTGAAGATTCATAAGACAAAATAGTCCATGCACGAATTAGATGTTCTTCAGATAATCGTTCAATAGAGACTTATATGAAAGACATGATAGAGAAAATAGGAAACGCATTTTTTTAAAATGATAAACGTAATTAAAATTGTGTTTTGGTTGGCCCGTCTACATGGAACACAGACCTAAATTATAACCACGATACTTTTGTCCTTACCTGATTCTTACTTTAATATATGTGTTCTTCTAAAGCTAGTTTTAGGAAGTATTAGAGAGCTTGTCAATATGACTTTAAATGGAAATGTAATAATGCCAACCATGTTAAAAATTGTTTTGGCAGTTCGTGTGTCCATACCCATACTTGATACGAGGCCTATTCCGGGTTATCCACATAGCACCGGATAGTTGTGAATTAAATTGAGTTTTGTGTTAATGACCAAAAAAACTTATTTACGATATGCATTTTACCATAACAGTAATACAAGAAAAAAAGACTCAGAGACTTCTTTTGACCTAATTTCGTATTAAGAAAATATTATTTATCAATGTCACCAAATTCTAGGTCTGCTGAGGTTGCCTTTTGTTGTCAGTCTTTTCGTTTGTACCATGCACTGTGTTTGTCTGTTGAAGCGTTCCTATTATCGTCATCATTTGGGAAATTGATGTCAATGCGTACTGAAAGCATCATTACGTCTACCGAAATATCCGTGTATTATTTTCGGGTCTAAACAAGTAATTATTCAAGAGGAGTACTCATTATGAATTCCAGTGAATGAGAATAGGTCAACATGAAATTAAATACACAAAAACCACAACTTTTTATTTGAAATAGCCATTCGCAGAAAACAAAATGCACATAATAATTAATTACATTAAAACAACTAGTATCATCTAAGTTTTATAAGCAGAGAAGAAAAATACAAGAGAAAAGCACGAAGGTTTAAAAAGAAGCAAAAGTGAGGCTTGTATACTTAACAACTTATAAAATTTAAGCCCGAACTATGAGCACACTTAAATTTTATTTATGAGATTAACATGGTATTAATATACTACAAAATAATGAGTTGTATCTAAATACAATACCGGACAATTAAGTACCTCAAGTAGGTGGTAAATAATATGTTGAATACAAGTGTATTCTTAACTAGCTTATACTTCCTTCTCTTTCAGTATTACATATAACGTGTAAAGAGAAATTTTGTCGCCATGCATATTTGACACTTTATATGCATTGCGGTATGTATAATCTCATTTATCATTTTAAGATTAAACATAGCTTTTAATTCAAGTATATTAATTGTCGGTTTACTAGTTTCTATTACTATCTACAATATCACGTATAAAAAGCCATATTTATTTCTCTTTGCAAAACTGAAACATTTTACCAAAGCTGTAAAAGGAACGTGTGTTTATGAAAATATGCTCTGGCACACATTATATAGGTGTATTATATCGAACATTTTGATTATAATTTAACGGTTTCATTTTATTTGTATTTTTCAAAACTTATAAATCATATTTATTAGAGAAATTAAAATAAACGCTTTAAACTTTCTCTTATTGAGTGTACGCATGGCCAGCATATGTGAACTTCGATTGTTTTAAAAATGTACTTATGTAAGTCGTAATTTGTGTCTATTTAAAAAGTGGGCAACTACGAAAGTTGAACATTTTAGTTCGTTTACTTAAAATAGTGGGCTTTACTCGTTTACAGTCGTTAAAGCTTTTTTGACGACTTGGCTACTTTTATCATTTATATTAAATAAATGATTTATTATCAGTTTACTTAAAACGTCTTTTTTATATAATAAAACCGGTTTTATAATTAATAATCAAATAATAACATCCCATTCATTCAAGCGATAAATCAAATCTAAATATTTGTATCTCATAATTTCATTTATCGACCTGAGCACCAATTACAATGCTTTAATTACTTTAAGCAAACACAACAATGTAATGAATGGCGATCCTCCGAGAAATATAAATATTTTTAGATCTTTGCATTGAAACATATCAATGAAGACGGTGCGTGTTTGTTCATGAAACTTTTTATGTCAACGGTGCCCTGATAAACTTAAATTTAATTAAAATGAACCATTTTGATTAAATAGTTAAACGATTCCGAAATAAGACTTATGTAATGTTTTGATTTCAGTCTCATTTCCTCCATATTCATAAAAGTATATATAAAACCAGACCTAATATTGTTTATTTATTTATTTATTTATTTATTTATTTATTTATTTATTTATAATTCAGGTATAATTGTTATATAAAAGTTACACCTGAGGTCGTAAATTTGTATTACTAGTAAACATTATTTTCTCAGCAATACGAATACGGTTGACAATTGCAAACGTTACTGGCCATTTGATACGTCAAGGCGTATGCTTTGCCAGACAAACAAATGGCAAAATACTAATGGTATGTAATATTTGAAGCGAGCGCCGCTCACCAAAACCTAGTAATTTTGATAATGGTAAAAGTTGTCTAGACCGAAACTGACATATTAATATAAATATTTGGCAGCCTGATACAAATATGCCCATGTGTTCTAAGCTTTACCCAGTTTTGTTCTTCTTCCTAAGGAAGCGTCCATTTTCTTAAGTCATTAGCATAGTTTTTTTGTGATGGACTTCTTTCAAAAATACAGGCCACGCGTTTAATTGTCTTCGTTTGAGAAGACCAAATCATTAAAATTATACATGTATATACAGAGAGAGATCACAATATAGAGAGAAACGAGAATGGAGAGACAGAAGAGACAGAGCTGTAGAGAAAGGGACAGACATACAAACAGACAGCGACTGACAGAGAGACAGAGACTGACACACAGACATTCAGAGACTGACAGACAAAAAGAGAGAGAAAAACAGGAACCAGATAGACAGAGACAGAGATAGACAGAGATAGACAAGACAGACATAGAAAAGGGGACAGACGGATAGAAAGAGGAGACAGGAGATAAACGAAAGATAAAAATAAATATACGTATTTTGTAGGCAGTTTAACCATTTCATTACACATTCAATGTGTTTACTACGCAATACGAGTTTAACAATATTCCCAGCTCACGTGCTGTTGGCTGTCCTTTATTTCAAATGTTAGATTAACCTATGAAAAAGCTGAGGTAAACTGGGTTCAGTATCTAATGAATCAACGTATGTATGAACGTTTGCAAAAATTGCTCTGAATTGACCCTCGGGGTTACATTTTGGCTTACTTCTCTTCTACATACGTTGCGGAAACACGTCTAAATGTAAAACCAATTTAAGCAAATTAGCATTAGTGTCCCATTCAAAATCTTAAATTATGTCTTCGAATACAGAAAAGAGACCTAAACCAAAGGAAGCTATGTATGGAAAATATGATTGAATTAATTTACTGCTGCATAAAACAATAAATACTGATTTCTTAGGGTTTTTTTTCTTTTTAAAATGTATTGTACAACACCATTCTGCCTGTGTGAAATTATTTCAACTATTCCGATTAAATTGTCGGCAGGATGAAAAATGAGTTGCACTGAAATAACTCATGCCAAGTTGCCTGGGAGACGTAATCTTACCGCGTTTTATTGCTTAAGGTGAAATTAAACACATCTACAACCATCAATTCTAGCATTAAACAATATGAATACATTCTCTCGTAGCAGAGCACATGGACAACACTTGTTTATATTTTTTTTGCAAATAGATAATGTATATCTGAGAGTGCATCGGCATGACATTAAATTCTTAAAATGATAAAATGTTGTTTGATTAATTTTGTATCCTCATAAATTAATTTACAAAGGGGTATATAAGCTTTAAGAAATACATATTTTCAGTGTGAAATTAACCGGCGTTCCGGCAATTTCCGTTCAAATATGACAATTGTGCTAAATAACGACATAGTTCACAAGGAAAATCGAATGTGTACATTTAGCGAACAGTTCTCATAAAGACTTTAACTTTTTTGTCGCAGTATATTGGTGCGTAAAGGTTTTAAATTGGAACGTTTATCTATTCTATATGATTATATGAACGAGGCATATTTTTCAATACACAAGTTCACTAACAGGTGTTATTTGTTTTTTAAAGAAATAGGTAGAATTCCTATTCATAAAGGACAAATACAACATCTATATTGTATTTTGTTTAGAAATCGATTAATTGATTTATAATTTCCTTTAGAGCCAAAAATCAAGAGAGCAAATTAACCGGCTCAGATATCAGTATGGAAAGACGGTCACAATCAATAACTGCTAAAAGCGTGTATGAATAGAACGTTTTTTAAATCTGGGTTCCTTGATCTGGGTACACAAGGGCGTTGTTCCATAGACGTTGGTAAGTTGACCTTAACTGTTGCGTATTGTTTTCTGCTTGACCATCAGCTCATACTTAAAAACATTAAACCTTATGCTGCTGATATGAGTCGAATAAGCAACCAGAAACATGCCCCCCCCCGCCCCCCCCCCCCCCACACACACAAAAAAAAATCTATTTCTAATGCATTTAAATGCTGAAACAGGAATGGCATAACAATCTTGGCATAAACCTTATACAAGTCTATCAGTTCCATTACATGCACGTGATTAATCTGATTTAACTGGGTGTATAATTGGTAGAACAGCAACCCCACTGAAGTTAAATCACGTCTAGAGGCATATTATATACAACCTTTACTTATTTATTTATTTATTTATTTATTTATTTATTTATTTATTTTTATACATTGGTATCAATTCCAAACATCAAAAATTAACGAACAGCGTCACGATTACATCACTTCCTGTCAAAGTGTGCCGAAACTGCGTTGATAGTTGCATGTGGCTATAAATGCAATGTGTTTTATGAACTAACAAGAGAGCAGTGATACAAAGCATCAAAGGTCGCCCTTTGAGGTTCTGTTCAACAAGGGAACATTTTGTCTAACAACAAAATTGACCAAGAAACAGCAAAAAACTAGTTGTTATTAAAACAATAACAATGCTATCAAATGATTATATCTTACAATTATATGCAATAACGAAGTGTCTTTGGGACCATGGAAAATTCCGAATACAAACAACAGAACAGAGCATAACCACAAGACAGTTAATGTACTATATAGATATGACCTTCTCAAAGAATGTTAACAAAAGACGGCTACGTGTCATTAAGACGGAATAAAAGTCATTATCTTGATTGATGGCAATCTATGCATCACTTTCATTGATTACTACATTTAGTAGTCAATATTAAGAAATATACCTACACGCTTACTGCAGGCACAAGTCAAGACCATACAATCAATAATGACCCTTCACCTGACTCGAATGTAATTGAAATAAGCTAAAAGCACCAATTTAACCCGTCTAAATAATGCTACTAATTACCTGGCAAAATGTATCTATTTCAAGCGCATTGTGCTATACAATTAAGACATTAAAGCATAATCAATAAGAATATATAAGACAAAGTCCTATGAGCATTGCAACGTGTTCAGACATTGAAAAGACACAGGACCGAGGTATTTACATGCACGCCAAATGTAACAGTGAGAACAAATCTGTGATGCGTCATTTAACAATAAGAGCAAACCCGACAGTTACCGCCTTGGAACGGTCAGTCGGCACTATGGACCGGCTGGGTTGCGTAATCCTAAGAGCATTCGACTGCCCTAAAGAGGTCCCGTGTTCAAATCACACAACAGCGGAACATGTTTTACGTCTTTTGTATTCATTATTTTTTCCGTCTTAGCATATTTACATTTACATATCAGGCATTAATTGGTCGGAACATTTCAAGCACCTTTTTAAAACACGGGTACAGGGGCAACGTTAAGAACGTTATTTTGACTTGCATGACAATGATCAATAGCATTTTTTCAATATTTAACAAATGTGGAAATTTTTGGGTTGTTTGTTTGTCGAATACAATCTAAAAAATGAATTTCTTCGTGGAAGTTTATTCAAAAGTATATTTTTCAGACATATTGTGTTATCTAAAAATTCAGAAAAAAAAACATTCTGACAAAAATAATAAGGTATACCTAGTAAAACGTATTCTTTATGAGCTTATTGAGATTGTTGTTCCTGTTCCTGTATAGTCGTTGTTGTTTCTATTGTTTTGGTTGTTGTTGTTTCGTCGGTAAAAATACCTGTTATTTTTTCCTCGTCCGAAATAAAACTTCAATTGCTGGAACTATGCGACAAATGATTCACTATGTAAATTCTAACAATTGTGGTAATCTTTGGACAATGTACTTAATTTCGTAGAAAGTTCACGTATGCATTTTTATTACTACAATTTATAATTTCTTAAAATTAAATACAATTCTTCTCAATATCACTGTTAGCAAGCTAAATCCAAACCAGTTCATGAATTAATGCAGTACACGCAAAAACAGATATGAGAATCGATCGGGTTTTTTTGCGTTTCCTTCTGACTCCAACCATTTTGGATCCATTCAGCACGCTATGCATGTCAAGACGACAGTTAGACTGTCCTTGAGAAAATCTCCAAATCTTGTGTTAATGTTTACCAGAGATTTGCTGCTCAAAAGGCGAACATGTTTTGAATATTATGCGTTGTATTATAACGAACCAATCCCAAATCTGCACAAAAGAACTCATGTTAGTTAAAGATAAAAATAGCATGAATTGTATGTGCAATACCATAGAAACGATATTAACGAGCATGTGAACACATGGTCGAAAGATATGATACATTTTAATAACCACTGTATGATAACAAACGATATTATGGCCAACTGCATTTACAATACCTGTTACGAATCAATGTGCATTCAGCCAAAATTGATCTATATATATTTCCAATAAGATCTTCGACAGAACATTGACCGTATTTGGTGAAATATAACCTCAGGCAAATATCTGGAGAGAACCAATGCTGTCCAGATTTCAGACGTACGCAAATAGTTGCTTCTCGACTTTGAAGATGGCTTGAAGATTTTCATTTTATGAAAATAATGTTTTACTTTTATTTTTGGTAAAGGTTATATCTATGAAAATTAGAAGACCTGACGTGTTGTAAATGTTCTGTAAAATAACTTCAAAGAGGCAGTTTAAATATAAATGTAGAAGTTTTCGATGGATATACGCTATGCGAAATTAAAAGAATTGCTTCTAGCAGGCAATACATTTAGACTAACATATAGAGGATTTCCGCTCGTACAATATGTTGGCAATTCCCTTTAAGAAGGTTATTAGCAGTTCTATTCAAATAGTTACTATAGTATGACAAGAAAAACAGATGTTCCTGTACTTTAATTAGGACTAAAATATTTGAAAGTATTGTTTAAATTAAGGAATATTAAAAATATGTTATCAACCTTGACATAATCTTTAGACACAAATGTATGCAAAACACATATATTTGTTGTTTTTTTACTACAACAAAAGAATGGGTTAGTAATCAAAATTGAGAAGTGAAGTAAAATGATAAATTGCGACTAGTTTAACCCATATATAACAATTACACTGTTTTACCTTCAATTATAGTTTTCAAGTAACTTGACAAACACTATCTATGCACTGAAAACACTTACATAAGACGAATCTGTTTAAATGAGATGTACCCTTGCAATATCCATGTTAAGGTATATAGTTTGGTCTAGCACAAACGCTCACGTTCACGCACACACGCGCACCCTCCCGCACAGACAGTAGAATCCCCGCTCGCTGGCACACATATAAATACACACAAAGCCTCCAGCATTTCTACATACATATAATATTATATTCTTGGTAAGAACTGTATAATATATGTCAGTTGAACGTGTTACATATATGCTAAAATTCAATATAATTTTATATAAATAATTTATATAAAATGGTTTATTTTTCCAATAAATGTTTTAGAAAAGGATTTGTTAACGTAACTGTGTGTTTTAATGTTTATGTTCTTGTGAGTGATGTGCAATAACAGCGCATTGAAGCATGAGTAAAATTAATGTTGATAGATTGTGTCTCTACGGGGCGATTAAACTGGCAATTTAAATGCATAACACGCTATCCTATTTAGTAAAGTGACATTTATTCTAAATTGTTTCACGTTGTTTAGAAATGTTTTTAATTGATTTTATTTGAAAATAGGCAGTGAGCTGCAGAAAAGATTTTGTTTTGTAAGGTATTGCATAAACATCAATTCATACGGTGTGCATCTAGGTAACCAGCGTTTATGAAACGGTGTTTGACATTCTGCAACCATCTTCCTAAAGACATGCGCATTGAAATATCAGTTATTCACCCTGCCTTTACAAAGATGTTTTTATCGCACGATATAAATTACACGATATTTATCAACACATATAGCAAATGTGACTGGAGACATTTTCTGTGAGTGATAGAATATAATTTGAACGTCTATCGTCTAGAATAAAAAAAGTAATTGCCTCAGGGAAGAAACATTTCAAATAAAACAAATAAAATGGATTTATCGAATTTTAAGCCTTTCTTTAATACAATTAAAGACTTTTTATATTTTTTTTATATTTTAAATTTGCGAAAATCAAATGCATGCAGTCAGTTATCGAATTAATGAAAAGTATTCTGTTGAAACAAAATAACCATCGATAACATTATTTATCAAAAGGATAAAATGGTATATTACACATTTCCCTACATTTCCTTGTATATACATAATTAAAAAGAAGAGACGGTTTAGGGAATGTACAGATACGTTTTGCCTCGGGCTATCAATTTAGCTTAACATGACTGTCTTGCGCCATACTCCTTATTTTTTTAAATGTTGGAACTAAATGCTTGATTGAGAGAATAGCTCGACTGAAGTTATACACACAGCAGCAATGTGCCTTTTTCATTTAACATTTCATCAAAGGAATTATTAGTATCAATTGGACATTTTGCTAATGGGGCTTACTTAATACTTTATATTTTTCAGGAGTCTTAATCACTCATGATTTAGTTAAATGCATTTAATATGGAAGGTCGTCAAGAAGACACGCAATGCGCCAGTGGACTTTTCTTTCCCAAAATAGCTGGTATAGCATTAATGGCTGTCATATTGTCGCTACAATATTATCCAAAACAGAAGGCGCGGCAAATGAAGCCTTTTTATTTTGCAATTTTTTTTATCGTTCTTTGCTGTCTGATTATTTAAAAGAATATAGAGATGTAATCAACAGGCCCATTGCAGGCTTCTGTCACGCCATCGGATGACATCAATCTTCTTTATCAGGATAATAAATAATATCTGTTTAGGACAACTGAGAGATAAAACTGAATAAACTTTTTGAACTGTATTTATTGTTAGGTAAAGCCTAGGGTTTGGTTCCTGTTTTCAAAATATTAGTATATTTTGACTTAATGCAGTTAGTGTGCTAAGGGATAAAGGAACCACTGCCAAACTGATTGGCTAGCAAAACAGCGGATTATTTTTATAATGAGTAGTAGTAGAAGAAGTAGTATAAGTTGTTGTTGTTTTAGTATTAGTATTTGTATAAATATTTATTATTATCATTGTTATTATTATTATTATTATTATTATTATTATTATTATTATTATTATTATTATTATCATCATTATTATAATGATCATTATTATTATCCTTATTATTATTGGTGGTGGTGGTGGTATTATAGCCATTTAATTATTCAACTTAATTTTCTACAATTACAATTGTACATGCTTTTTTGCCATATTGCCCAGCACGTCTTATGAAGTATATTATTGCATAATTAATAGCACGCGTACCATCATAAAATAAATATAACAAGTAATTAAAATAAACATATCGCCGATATAGTTTATGGCTCATGAAAAAAATATACTACAGTTGCCATTCTTACTTCAAATACAGTGTTTATACACCAAAAGACCTATATGGTATCTATTATGTAGGCAAGTAATCTTTCTTTTTAAAACTGTAGCTATCTACTTTATTATGGACAAGTTTAAATATGTACTTTGAACGTTCTTACTCTGTAACTTTCTAATTTTACATTTATATATGCATTGTCGTACAATTGTTGATTCGCCGGAGTATATTCTGCATTATCCCGAATGTAACGTTGCTTTTCTTTTCATTTTCCTTGCTGAAATTACCAGTTGTTCTTTAATAAAGAAACCACAATATAAGGGTGCATATAGATACTAGACATTCATGTTACTGAGCAATATATACATGTACCCCACTATTGGATTTTAACTGCCTGTACGTCAGAAGGCAATTGATACGAATATTTATATCGATAGTAGACGTATACACTCTAAAACAATGTATTCAGGAGACCTGATATTCCTTAACACGTCAATCTGAAGAAAATAATGATATAAATAGCATTTACTGTCCTTTTATGACTCATGTTATTAAATGAGTTTTTACCACAAACATGTCACCTCAAACGAAGAGGTTGGTTACTATTTAGGCATATTTATAGTGTTGTTTCAGCTTTTAACAAACCTGGAAATAGCATAATAAAACTTGGTAATTATATATCTCTTATAAAATATGTCCAGTTTGCACAATGTCTGCATTTTATTGTCCGTATTCCTAGCTTTGTTTTTACTTTGCTTAGATAGAACGCTTATGATTTAAGTGTATTATATTATATTGGAAATGATTTGACAAGTGTAAGAAATATGCAAGCAGATAAATGAAAAAAGCTCATCAGATTCTTACAAGATTTTCGAAACGACGTTTTGCAGACATTTAAAAAATAACATTGTTTGATTATCTCAATATATTGAAGCAATTGTTATCAGAGACGGCATAACTGAAATGCATATCTACTGCGTCTTCTGTATAATTACGCATCAAAGTCAGTCTAGACAGAGTTCTCATGTTTTCAGAATGTTTTAATTTCTAAACATTTAAATATTACACACGCAAAAACTATTTCCAGGTACCGGAGGTCCAGGGAAGGATCCCGAGCTGAGCCGCGACATAGCAAAATCGTTAAAATGGTAAAGCTCAATCAAAAGTTATGGCAACACTATATTTGTTTCAAGAGGTCACCTTCTCCAGATAACTGAACTACTGTAGGTCGGACAACAAACCCGATAAACAAACAATAAACAAACATAAATTGACCTATCAAGATGCATGGTCTTGTAAATTATTACATAAAATTAAAAAAAAGCAGGGCTAGTCTATGCAAAATATGTTCATGCATTCCAAAGTAACGACATAAAGTGTGAACCTTCTAAGAAACAAAGGCGTGCTTACCTGTATGTATTGTGGATATTAAAATAGTTAATTTTATTTATTTCTTCTTTAATATTTATACAACATATGTAAAATATCGTGCATATATTTTGAGAAAATATTAAAAACATTTTTTCAAAAGTACACTGTAACTTAAGTATCATTCATATGAAAAGAATGATATAGTTTAACAACAAAGAGTGAGCCATTTTTATTCTTACGATATACATAGCTTCAAAAATTCAAAAGTATTTTTAAGTGTCCTACTAGCAAAGAATAAGAAAATAAGGCAATATGTTATGATTTATGCCACATAAATTAACATTCGAAAAAAAAGGAATGAGACAATTCACATGCCACACAAATACAAATGTTGAAAAGTCACAAAAATACTAGGCCGAAACTGTATAATCAATAGAACTAACCCAACAGTTAACGCAATGAAACGGTTGTTCTGGTAACGGTCAGATGCGAAAAATATGTAAATTCAATTACGTATGATGTGTAACGTATGAAGCCACATTATCTCTTATGTGTTTTACATTTGTTTCAGGTAAATGTATTATTGCTAGATGGGCCGATCCTTAAATTGGTATTAGGTCTGGTGATACATGTACGTTCTGTCCATTGCCTAAACTGTCTTTCCGACGGAAAATACGATTATTACAGTATCTCTATTTCGCTTACAGAATGCAGTTGTTACTTAAGATGACGTTGTTGTTGTTGTTTTTTCATACATTGCCTGAAAGAAAGGTGTTTATCTAGTATAGAAGGTTTTGCTGTATATGAATAATAGCATAATGACTCAAACAATTATTTGCAGTTTCTAATAAAATACAATACATTGTAATAATATGTGCTATGTCGCACCTTCCTACAAACACAAACACACACGCACGCACGCACGCACGCACACACACACGCTGATAAAAAGGTTTTTGAGGTTTACTTATACTGGTATAAATAAATAAATATATATATATATATATATATATATATATATATATATATATATATATATATATATATATATATATATATATATATATATATATATATATATATATATATATATGACCTGGTAGCGCAATCGGTAGAGCGTCGGCTCCAGGTTCCGGATGCCACGGGTTCGATCACGGGCCGAGACGTACCAAAGTCGCGGAAAATGGTAGTTGTATATCTCCCTTTATAAGGCTCAAGTAAATATAAAGGTTGTTCCACGAATGGTTGGCCCGGTGTCAGGATAATGTGACTGGATGTGGTCAAGATGATAGGTGCCTACCATGAACTGAATGTTTTATGTCACATTAATACCTCACAAATCTCATCAATTAGGTGATATCTGCGTGACAAAGTGACAGTAGATCAATTTTGTATGTAAAAATGATATTTACTAGATTGTTGCGAGCCAGTGTAAAACTGTAGCCGCTTTATATAGTCCAAACATTTGACGTCTGCTTTCTGACTTTACTAAACTACGCAAATCAGATATCACTTAATGAGTTTGGATTTGCTAGCTAGTTGGACGGAAAGAAAGCAAGAAAGATACAATTTATGAGTGTCGTGTTGATTAAAATATGTTTGCTGATTCTGTTTTTCAGGTTGATTGTTGTTATTGTTGGTTGTTGTTGTTTGTTGTTGTTGTTGTGGTGGTGGTGGTTGTTTGTAGTAATTAAGAAGTAATTAATATATGTCTTGTTTGTTGTTGTATAAACAGTAATTGAATTATATTGCTGAATGTTGTATTTTCTTACTGAAATGATTTTATATTCTAAATTCTAATAAGCTTCCAAAAGATTGTATCTTAACTAGTACAAATTTAGGCACTTTTCACCTTACTTTAAATTACCTTAATTTAATCAATGCCAAAACTGCATCGCCTGTAATAGATGATAAAATTAGAGAAAGAAAATGATCATGCAATGCTTGTCAGCCTGAGATTTCAGTTGTTTAAAATATCTTTAACCCTGCTCGTTCGTCTCCATACAATCTTTGGCAAAAAGACAGCATGTGCATAGCTTAAGGACAGCTTGCATTTTTTGTAGAAACCTCTCGCGTTGCAGAATTGACAAAAATGGTTAGAACACACTTCTTTGTTAATATTTTAATTACCGATCTCAAAGGGTTGTTTTAAATGAATTTAAATGATAAAAACCCAATTAAACGAACTTTTAACCTTGGGTTAAACGAACTTTTAAGCAACACTTATTCTGAAATAGTAAATGACAGAAATTAGTCAGTAAACCATTTAAATTTAATGTTTCGTGACATGGCATGTATTAGCATATTTCAGATTTATTCGTAGGCACCATCTTAACAAAATACAGCATTATTATAACTGTAATGTAAAATTACCATCAGAATGCTGAGCGAGCGAGGTCTTTAAGCTTTCTTTAATACACTGACTTTTATATTTGCGAATCACTCAGTTTACACAGAAGGCCAGCAAATGAGATACACAATGTACAAAGAGAGATTGACTGCTCGACACATTGTTTGATATGATAAAGAAATATCCACTATAATGGAAAAGAAAACACCATTAGACAAATTGGTAAAAAAAAATATGTAAAAAAGAGGCCAAGATTTCACTAAATACTTCCAATGGTAATAGTGTAGTGGGATAAAACCCATTCATAGAATAGTCTTCAAATTAAAAATAGTTTAATTTTCTTCTTCAAAACACAACCCTTCTTCTTCCTATTTCATTCTTGTAATATAAAATCTGTGAAAGTTTTACTGACTGTTTTATACGTTTTTCGAGTTTGTACGGTGTTAAAGCCCACTGATTCATTAGTCTGTATAAGTAGTATACAGATATTTAGTGTTTCTGGTTAACTCTTATATGGATAATGACAAATAAAACTTCGTTGTTTTTTTTGGCATTGACATAACGTCTACTTCAACATTCTTAGCTCTGAGATAACATATTATTCTCACATAAAAAATATCAAGGTGATTGTCGATGGTAGCTTAATAGCATTTTCTTTGACGCCTTTGTGGGTTTAAGTTATTAGTTTAATGCGTGTGCATGTGTTTTTAATATAAATAGTGATATTACATATAAAAGAAATTGCATCGTGAATACTTAAGATAATTGGTATTGCCTACCAATAAAAAATCAAGAGAATATACAAGCACACTTTAACTTATTCTGCTTAAATAGTTTTAAACAAGTCTCTTTAAACTCAGTGGACGTATCGGTCAACCCTAAACCCTGTTTAGAGAGACGGTTTTCTGAGTTAAATTCTCTATTACTGGGCTTTACATGGTTGTTTTAATAAGTATATTACCTTTTATAGGATTAGATAATACAACCCAAATACAACACAAACGAAAACCGATTTAATGTTTACTAATGAACATATTATTGTTGGTATTTACCCTGAACTTGTATTAATGATTTTAAAAAATATTTCTGCTTTAATTGGTTTCTATGCTGAGAATGCAAGAATATCCATCCAGATTTCGTAGTCAATAATAACAATTAGTCTTTGAAATGTGTTTCTGCAGTTTTAGAGTCCATGCAATATATTAGATTGTGCATATAATTCGACAAGAAGACGGCATTGCATGCCTACCTCGCTATTTACATTTTATAATTTACATTTTATGTTTATAACCAATTATTTTTGTCTTGCTTTCGTTATGAACTGGCACGTATTTTCATCCACAATAAGTCTCCATCTGCCTCATTTGTGTAAAACCAGCGGTGTGTTTCTGGTCAATATAATGAGAACATTAAAGGCAAGCTCACAATTTAACATGAATTAATACTCATTCAAAATTGTTTGTACGTAATGATTTAAAAAAAAACAACACTATTATGCCTATGTTTTCTTTAGAAAATATATGTTTGGTCCACGATATTAAGCTTTATCGTAAATTAATGGAGAAACGGCATATATTTAACATGCATTCAAACATCGTTAAAGCTAGCAGATGTGTTATCATTAATACTCTAAAAACTAGAAAAAAATGAAATTCATTCAAAAATTATCCAAGCTTAAAGTAATGCTAAACGAAAATAATCTGACAGGAAAATGTCAGTGAAACAATGCAAACAATGCAAATTGGGTGTTTTAGTGCGCAATTCCGACGAGCCATCTATCAACGTTATATAACAGTTCCTAGACACCATCAGTCTGGTATCGTAATAAAGGCTTTGTTTCGTTGTGTTGAATTTCTTCGCAAGTAGCTATCGGCTTTAGATTATTTAGCAGTTATTTGCAGAGAGTAATGACAACAACCACACGGTATACGTATTTACGTGACATGACCTTTGCTAAATCGAATCAAAATTAAAAAAAAGGAAAACACATGTTCGATACAAGGTTTACTTACTAAAATAATTATCTTTAGAAGTCTTGTGGGCATAGCTGTATTATACAAGTAATACCTAAATCTTATTTAAATATAAATCGAAAATAGACGTTAGTTTGTATTCAACATCACCGCAAAAATAATAATTAGTTTTGGAAATAGGAAAATGCTAGGCAAAAATAATACAAATAAATTAACCAAAACAAGTTAGATGAGTTCGCAAATTCTTTCAGTTTAAAGTACCATATGCGGGTTTTATCAATAAAAGCATTTCGGTATGTAAGTAGTATGTATAAACTGTCAACATTAAGGTAAAATAAATAATACTCTAGTTTTACTTAAATAAAATACTTAACATCTGAATCAATAACATAGTACAGGCAAACAAATATTCAGATTTTTCCAACGCAAGGAGTCTATCAGTCAGAGGCATTATGTTGTCTATTTGGGTAGCTTGCTATTTTATTGTTGAGATAGATTAAATTGTCTGCAACATTTGATAGGAAAATGCTCGGAACTGCAAAATGGAAGTGAAATTGTGAAATTATAAATCAAAGTAATTATAATAATAAATCAAAACGACATATGATAATGTAGGTTTGTCATGCGACGTGTTTTTCAAATAACACTGTGATTTAAAATCGTCTTTTTTAGAAGTTAAAATATTGAGTCTAAACTTATATTTAGTTTAAAAATGACAAACTGCCCGGCAGGTTAATACAACTAAATGCAATAAGTGAAACTAGCATCTTACAAACTTATCTAACTGTGTTTCTCTTAATTGCAAATTATCATAAGAGGCGTTAGTTAAGGCTTTAAAAAATAGACTGTCTTTATTTTAGCGAATCGCATGGCTTATCAAAAGTCTAAGTAGGCTAAAAATACAAGATTGATAAACAAAAGTTTCGTTTATATATATATATATATATATATGTGTGTGTGTGTGTGTGTGTGTGTGTGTGTGTGTGTGTGTGTGTGTGTGTGTGTGTGTGTGTGTGTGTGTGTGTGTGTGTGTGTGTGTGTGTGTGTGTGTGTGTGTGTGTGTGTGTGTGTGTGTGTGTGTGTGTGTGTGTGTGTGTGTGTGTGTCAGTCTTTTTGTCTTAGTGTTTAATAAAAAAAAAATATTATATTAAACTTTAAAATGTTGTATTTTTCATAATAAGTTGACAATGTGTAAAAAAAAACGTTGAACCATGTCCATTTTATTACCTACTAGACGATTTAATATAAAATGAATATTTGTTGCAAAACACCAACGACTGAACACACACACACTCACACACACAAACACATACACACACACACACACACACACACACATACACACAACATACTAATGCTAAAGCAGTTAATATGAAGTACAATACAATAATATCTGACAAAGTCGTATCAGCATTGCATCATTTACCAAAATTTGAAAAGGCATACGACAAAGTTATTCCCATGCAAGCCAAATGTAAAAGTAGCAACAAATCTGTGATGAATCGTTTAACAAAAAGAGCAAACCCAACAATTACCGCCTTAAAACAGTCAGTTGGCAATATGAACCGACTGGGGTGCTTAAACCGGTTTAACAGAGCTCTAACCTCGCACTACCTTATGATTTCTCAAAAGCAAGCAAACTATATATCTGAATAAAAAATGTCCTAGCGCTGACGTTTATTGATAAATGATGACGAAATTAGTATTGAAAAATAATGTCTACATAGTGTTTAGAAGAGAGAGAGGTATTATTTTGATTATAAGAACTACGAAAAAAAATGTTGATTGTTAATTCAATTAACTTTTTGCATCAAGAAAAAAAATACCAGAAAAGAGTAAATGTTTTAAGCATCCTGATTATGTAAGGATGGAATTGAGGAACCAAAGTCCATCAAAGGAAATATACGTAACAATTCTCATAGGATAGATTAAATGTCAACAGAGATTACATGCATAGGGAGATTGTTTTACGACCACCACACTTCACAAGTAACATGGTTGTAATCATGAATAAGAATATATGATAAATTCATATGAGCATTACTCCATATTCCAGAATTAAAAGAAAAACAAAGAATAAAATAAGTGTTATAGTTTATTAAAAGAGAACAACCTTTAGGTGCTTTGCTTGCGTATTTAAAGTAGAATAACTATATACAATACAAAAAAGAAAATTAACTCACCGTTCTAAAGCGTTGTTTAAAGTAAGCGCGATGTTAGTAGAGTCAAATTCGATATAGTGTGTAAAAATAAATGTACGGATTTTTAAGGGTGTTTCTAATATTTCTAACGAGTAAACATTTTAAACGCCGTTTTATAATATTTTTGTATAATTGTTATTCTTGAAAATGTCTGCTTTATTCATATTAGCTCTTTTCCCTGCAGGAAATATCGCAATGATTTTCGATAGAAACATCATTGACATCCTCACTTCAATATACGCTTTTGTTAGTTTGAAATTTTATGCTTGTGTTTTATGAAACATCATATATATTGTAAAACGAATATGAAATTTTTATCGTTTGAATAAAACATTCTAAGCAATTCATCTTACAGTTTTATCAAGATACCAACATTGGCCATTTATATATTTTCATGATCAATAAAAACTTTAAACGACAAAGAGTAAACGACATATTACAATGTATCAACTTGTATACGAAGTTGTGTTTAGAATTTTGAACACTAGTTGTAAAATTGACACGTTACAGAACAATACACGTTTTAATAGTCGATTGAACGATTATAGCTTCTTATATTTGGAATGTTATTCGCCTTGTTACACATAAACAGTTACAGGATAACCATGTGTCTCTCTATAGTATGATTAGCATGGTATAATTGATTGTTATGGCATGTTTTCCTTATGAACTGCCACATGATGTTGGCTGACGCAAACAAGATATACGAGCTTCTGGAACGCAGGTCTAGATTTTCCATCTGTATATTTTCAAAATTGTGTTAACTCTAATAATATGGAGCTTAAATACATGCCAGAAAATTCAACATGCTATATGGATCAAACTATTTGTAATATAGAGTACAAAGTTCATTTCTTTCTCTAAAAACGGAAGTTGTTTTACTAACAATTAGGAGATATTGTCAAGAGACAAAAGTAACGATAATGAAAGATAACGATTAGTTTTCTGAAATCAAGTTTTATGCAGCGACGGACTTAAATATGAATATATTAATTTATACGTCTGTGTCAGTATTAACTGAACGTCGTTAAGACAGAACTGAAAGAAACTCAATTTCCCATCGCATTGTAACAGTGGCACTGTACACAAAATCACATGCTATGATCAAAACTTAACCGAAGTCATATTTTAGGAAAACTAAACGAGAAGTAAACATGTTTTCACAGCAGGCTAGGTTCTGGGCCTTCATTGAAAGAAATGTGTTAATTCGACCAGGATAAAGATGCTTCCCTGTCCAATAAGCAAATGAAGGAACAATTTAACCCGCACTTCTTGCAAACAATCCAGCAACAGCTCAATCAAATCAATCGAACCACAGTGATAAAACCGATGCAAGACATGAAACAGTTCCGCCATGGTTGTATATTTTAACTGCATCGATGATGAAGATAAAATCAACCTTGTGTTGTTTTGTCCTACATCAAGTACAATCTACGCCCTCAAGATCACGCAGATTGTCTGTTGGTATCTTTCTTTTGAAGTTAAAATCTGGGATATCCAGTCGCTTGTTTTCAGCATTGTTCCGACTAAGCAAGAGTAGCGTTAGAAGAGTAATAGGAATTGTTAGAAAAGCAATGATGCGATCGTTTGGTCCTCTTAACATTAGGTTTGAATGTTTTACTCGTGAAAAGATCACCAATGAACACACACGCCCTTTTGTCGATTACTTGTTTGATGTAGGTGACAATGGCATGATCCCTGTTCTGGATGGAACATAAATAATGTGTGTGTGTGCGTGTGTGTTTGTTTGTGTGTGTGTGTGTGTGTGTGTGTGTGTGTGTGTGTGTGTGTGTGTGTGTGTGTGTGTGTGTGTGTGTGTGTGTGTGTGTGTGTGTGTGTGTGTGTGTGTGTGTGTGTGTGTGTGTGTGTGTGTGTGTGTGTGTGTGTGTGTGTGTGTGTGTGCCATTTTTGACAATCGTGGTTCCATATCTTGCAAAGAATAATAATGCTGCAATTTTAAACCACATTTTTCAAAGAAACATTGAAGATATTAAGTCAGTTTTCCAGAAGGATTATGTTCTAGTTATAGATCGAGGATTCCGAGATTCTGTATCATATCTGGAAGAAATGGGCATCAGAGCAGCAATGCCTTCCTTCAGGAAGCAGGACCAGAAACAGATGTCTACCGAAGATGCAAATATAAGCAGACTTGTTACCAATGTAAGTTTATTCTTCTGCACTGAAAGGATTTATAGAAGCTTTTGATTTATGGCAATTTAATTGTTTCTTTATCAATTTTAAAGGAGTTACATACGGTAGTTACACGTTAAAAACAGCGAAATAAAATGTTTTGTTTAACATAACTTGTAATAACAAATGACAAATAAATGAACTAAATCATTTTACATAAAATGGCAATAATCTGAAGCAAAAGATAAAAATCATAAATTTGCATTATGGCATTTGTAACCTCAATAGGTAAATAAGATATCTGAATTTAATCTACCTCTAGATAAAGGCAAATAGGGTAAATGTAAATATGACCAAAAACACAGAGAGAGACGAGACATAACACACACAAAGAAAAAAAACATCAGTTACCGCATTGGAACGGTCAGTCGGCAAAAGGACCGACTGGGCTGTTTAAACCTGGTTTGTGGAGCGCTCCAACCTCGCAACCTCGCACTTCCTGATGGTTTTTCTATCAAACAGTGTAAATATTCCGTCAACGTGAAACAACTAAAAATAAGCACCTGCATCGGAAGTTTAAAACAGATACAATGAACTTATAAACATACAAAATATCTAGTAATAAAATAAACTATCAACATTTGAACAGTATGCACAGTAGATGAAAGCCTCGGAAACATAAAAATTCCAAATGAGAGAATAGTTTGAAATAAAACAACCCAAGCGATGTCATGATGTCATACAATTTCATGCCGTCATATGCAAAAAGTGCCAAAAGTGAAATGTAAAAAATACGAAAAGTTGAGGATTTATCCACAGTTAGCATACTAATATAATTGACGTACACAAAATCCCGATGTCATACCTGCTGTGCAATCTCACGTAAAGGGAATGAAGACTGCTCAAGTTTTCTCATCTATATAGGGCACGCTTGGAGAGATGAAAAGACAAGACAACCAGCAGTGACTGTCCGGTTATGGCTTTAGGTCACTGTTTTTAATAAGCCTCAACGACCTATCTAGTCATGTGTTATTTAAAAGCAATGCAAGTTCTTGACTGTAAAATGGTCATTTGCAAGCAATGCAGTACAACGAAGGATTCCTGGGTTGAAACCGTCAATAATAAACTTTCTGATAAGTTTTGTTTTGTAAAGTGGTCATGAAAGTTATTGAGACCCTTGCTTTTCTTTAAACTGTATAAAGCATTTCCATAAAATGCAGGATAGCTTATGCCTTTCTGCATCAGTGCTTTCATTATGCTATTATACTTAGAAGCAATAAAACCATTGCGGTGAAAGGATTTTTAAAACGCCTTTCTTAATTTGTTAGAACGAAAGCATTGCTGTTACGGTTGAAAAGAAATAAACCGGTTTCTAGCAATCTTCTATTTTAGTACAAACTTGTGCAAACATTGTAAGTTGTGATATATATATACCATAGGAGGTAGCACGAGGTAAATACCGTCAAGGTGTGGATGATTCAAAATACTTGAGTTGAAATTATCTCGCTTGTAAAATATTTTAGGAGAGACGTTGTCTTTGGAAATAGCTAAAAATGTCTCAATGTCTAAAAATGCTGCATTTAAATGTCAGTTATTTGCCTTATTAAGGGTAAGTTCTGGGTGGGGGGGGGGGTAAATCAAATGAATCATGTAAGAAAAGAAAAGATTATCTATAGTTAGAATATCGTTAAGATAGCATGACCTTCAAAAGAAAACCTCTTTAATGTAGTTTTGGTTAGAAGGGGATTAAGTTAACATGAAATCACAGAATACATTTGAATCGATTATTTATATATACGAAATTAAACTATGCAACCATAAAAATAACATATTCTGTTGTTGTTGGTTTTTAGTCAAGACAGTAATTTTGTGGATGACCTTATCTATAATTGTTTAAATATATTAGATAATATAAATGATTGTACAGGAAAATGGCAACACAGTTTCGACAAATAATTGAGCGAAAATAATCAAAATAGAAGCATTTTAATAATTATTTACCACCAAACAATATATGATAATGAAAGCATGTCATCTGGACATGTGTTCCAATTATACCATGTTTTAAGATCGATTACTAAGAAGGTTAAAGATAAACTCTGGAAATGTATTTCTTACTAATGACAAGCTTTCAAAACAATTAAATGACGCGTAATGCGATACGTGCTACCCGTATCTTACCAACTGTTTTATGAGATCTCTCGGTATCCATTAACAAAAACGTTTGCCCTCTATAACGGTTTGACGGGGATCACAAACAGATGACTTGATACTTTATATCTTCATTTATAGCACATCTACTATGTTCCTAATGCATCAATAGTCTTATAAATCGAAGTAAACATTGTACGATATGTATCCCAGTGGTGTAGTAGTCTGCAACATATACTTAAATATGCTGCAGAAATACATTTACAATTATATAGATACTAAAAACTACATCTCATGACGGGGATTTAAATTACCAGAAACAGGAAAAGTAAGACTTTTCAAAATATGATGGAAACATTTCCCAACATGGTTTTCTATATTCCTTGATAATATTCCTTAAATTAACATTTTGTAATGGATTTTGAGTTCGTCCATACGTAATTACTAAAATGATTACAAAACAAATAATCAATATATATTTTAAATCAATATAACGATACATTTTATGTTTATTATTAAGAGTTTCAATGCTTCTTCAATCACTTAGAATTAAATGGTTACTAATCGTGTATTTTGGTCTGTCCTTATGAATACAACTTGTTTCAACTGATAACTACGAATCCTTCCCATATTAAACTCTAGCCTAATCAGGTGACCTGTAGAGATCACAAAAGAATATATTCGGAAAATAGCGAAAGGGGGCGGGTCGAAACTTGTAATATATTCTTATTCATGATCACAACAATGTTGCTTGTGCAGTGTGGCGGTCATAAAAAATATTCCCGTGCATGTAATCTATGTTGTCATTTAATTCATTCTATAAGGATTTTTACGTGTATTTCCTTTGATAGACATTCGACTTTGGTTAATCAATTCCATCTTCACATGGACAGGATGCTTCAACCATTACTTCGTCTCTGGTCATGTTTGTTCATGATTCAGAAAGCTAATTCTTTTTATAGTCAACCATTTTGGTGTAGTTTTTCAAATCGAAATAATACCATATTCTTTTCTAAATACTATGTGCACATTATTTTTCAATGACGTCACTACTTTCGTCACAACTTATAGAAAATATCAGCGCTTGGACATTTTGTATTCAAATAGATCGTTTTTCTTTTCATTGCTTGCATTTGAGAAACTCGTCAGGAAGTGCGAGGTTAGAGCTCTGTAAAACCGGTTTAAGCACCCCAGTCGTTCTATATTGCCGACTGACCGTTCCAAGGCGGTAACTGGCGGGTTTGCTCTTTTCGTTAAATGACTCATTACAAATTTTTTCTTACTTTTCGCTTTGCTTGCATGAAATACTTTTGTTCTGTGCCTTTTCGGAGTTTGGTATATGTTGCAATACTCATAGGATTTTGTCATATATTCTTATTGTGATGTGTATCTTAAAATCCGTTTAAAACCTCGCTGCATTTCGATAAGAATGTGTTTTTAATTAGGAACCCCGAGCATGATGTAGGGATGTGGAAAAAGACCTTTAGATACAAGCGTATATCAAATATGTGACATTAATCTTGTGCTTATTGATGCGTTTATCATTACATACGAGTTAGATGTTAATCCTTACCCAAAATGTTAAATACCTTTTGCGTTTTGCAACATGTTGTTATCATACTCATTTAAAGAGGCCAAAAGAAGGGCGGTTAAGTCCAATGGTATGCCGCAAGACTCCTGATTGCGGAGTCTATGATTCGATCCTCGGTTGATCGTTGTTAGTTTACTTGAACAAGAAATTTACCTCTAAATGTTCCACTCTACCCAGGTGCATAGTTGTGTACCTACGATACCTACGAGGGTTATTCGGGACATGCACATTACTTCCTTGCTCCATATGTTTGGCTACAGATGTTCAATTCACAAATATACCCAAAGACCAAGGGGTTAAGCTGTCAAGTCAGCTGACTATGCATTAGCATAAAAGCAGACTATAAATCAAACCTTAACTTTTTAATAGAAAGATTATCACTGTGAATTTCTTTAAAAAAACATGAACAACAAATATGTGCTATCTTCCATGAAATGCTACAATGTTCTATTATAATTTTGCTGTTTTTGCAACGTTTAAAAAGATCAATGGATACGGAAATATCCTGAAGCGGCTGTTATGGCGTCACTTACGAGACACCACAGACAATAATTACTTAATAGATGGACTAAGATATATATCATATGTAAATAAATAAGTGATTTAATATTGGCCCTGTTATTTGTTGGAGGGCAGTCTTATTGGCCCAAGGCAGAAAGCCTTGCATTAATTCAAGTCAAAAAATGCTTGTTTGTGTTTTTGTTAAATCTACACTTTGTTGATTTATAACACATTCGGTTATACACTACCAATTCATGCCGTGAATGGTTAAAAACTGAGACTTTTTTGTTTCATATATCTAGGCGAGATGTCAAACAAGAGCCTCTTGCTGAAGTATGTATGATTATTTGCTCTGTCTTATTTTCCATTCAAATCACTTCACATGCGGGCTTTATGTCAATATCACTTTTCAGTCCGAGGCCCAATACGACTGACTCGAGGACAAATAATATGCCAATATTAAATTACTTATTTATGCACAATTTTATTGAACAAATACATGTACTTATAACATTTCACATTTCATTTCATACTTAATCATAACAGACGACTTTTTGCATTTTTTACATTAATCAAAGTTAGAAAATGCTTGCTTGTATTTTTGTAAAATCGACACGTTGTAAATTTATAACACATTCGGTTAAACACTACACCGAACAATTTGTCTCATACATTTATGCAACCTGTCGGCGTCTACACATAGACCGAGTCAAAACAAAATGTCTGCCATTTCCCAGAGCTTCTTGCTGAAATCTATATCATGTTTTGGCTCTGCCTTATTTGCCAATCAAATTACTTTAAATGCCAGCTTTATCTCTATTTCATTTTTCGGCATGGGGACGAAAAAGTGATATATATATATTGGCACTGTTTAAAAGCAGACCGTCGTGTAACTGGACGTGGCAGGTGTTTTATAGGACTATTAACGTATAGTTATATAATAGCGAATGTTAACTACGAGTAAGTCTGTGTTTCAAAATCTGATATTCATTATTCCCTGTTGGAGTCATCTGATTGTATATGTTGTATGCACATTTCACTATACTGTACTGTATATACTACATTTAAAACACAAAATATCTGTTCTCTAATGAATAAATAAATGGGAATAAATCGAGTATTATTTTGAGAAAAATGCCTATAATAATAGTAAAAGAGTATAATCATTGTTGTTACATTGCGTTACTTATCGTGTATACAGCAATTTATTGTCTCTTTTGCTCATACATCTTGAACATTCAAATGAACTATTTTCCCATTGTACCTGTTGTTCCTGCAACAGTTTGGTTTGTTTAAGTATTGACTGTTTAAGTTGGAAATGTTTTGTATTCATTTTGAATTGGGATCGTATATTATATATACTTTTTTTTACAAACAAGACATTGTGTTTAAAATAATAATTGAGACATACGGTTGCCAGCAAGCATCTCTAGACATCAGAGTTTATTTATAACGCTGTTATACACTACCATTTATCTAGCGATAGAAAAAAAACATCCAAGCAAACCAGCAAGTAATGTCATGGCTAAAGTAACCATAACTTGATTTAGAAGACCAGATACAGGATATGCATGTTTTCCCTATTTTGTCATTGACAGTGCACAAGTAAATAAAATGAACCTATCCGCATATCTTGTATTTTGTTTTATCAACGTATTCCACGAATAACAAAATGTCAATATATTTATAACTATGTTGTGTATTAAAAGGCCTATTTACTGATGTTCCAAACAAACAAGTAGCGGGTACAAAGAAGAGAACTGTTTAACAATTTAAATTTTTAACAAAAACAACAGTAGCTTTTGACCTTGACTAGAGAAATAGCTTCAGTTTTTCCACCGTTTTAAAAAGCGTTTGAAATTGCATTTCTTCTTTCTTTTATGGATGTTTATCGTGCAGATGTTAAACGAACTGTTGTAAAGGCCGGTTTATTTAAGTAAAATGACATTATCCATTGCTTAAAACAGGTGTTATTTAGTTTGCGTTTTAAGGATAAGGCTTAACCGAAAAATTCAGAAATTTTCTAGTAATCTCATTCGTCGCATGTAGACCGGAACGCGTTGTACATAGAAGTTCATTGTGTAAGTTTATTTTAATAAGACGTCCCCGAGCACATGTTCTTTATTTTGTTTGTTGTATATATCGATTTAAATTGATGTCTGCTTCTTTAGCTCTGTATCTTGACCGATCGTTGTAAAGACCCTCCGACTGCTGGTTTACGTTCATTTATAAGGACGCTCGAGTAAGATGAAGCTTGGCACACAAAGAACAGACATGTGCGGAGTATTTAACTGCGTTTTTTTGCATAAAGATTAATGTATCGGTTAGCTGGCCGGATTTCAACATATTCAGTACAAAGCGAATTATATCATTTGAATTGTATCGTAAATAATAAGATACAGGTTTCGTAACATTTCTAATATTTTATGGTATGTGATTTGACGGTACTCAATTGATTCCTACAATTACAAATAACAATTTTGCATACGGGTAAGTATACTTTACTTTGTTATGTTGTTTCATTTTATATCGACGCAGTTGTTGTGCCATGACCAAAATATAGGTCTTCTAAGGTTGTTAGGTTACCTTTAACAGCCCAACAAGGTCATGATTTTTTGATGATTGTAAGGGCAGTCTAGACGATGATGTCATTGTGTTCTATATTCAAAGGGTTGTTCTTAATCACAACGTTTAATTTTAGCGATTTAACACATACACTACCAGCAGACCTACCGAGACAATACGAATGTTAACAACGATAACAAGGGGCAGTAAACACGAAAGTTAACTTGAGCTAGTCTTGACATAGGATGTCGGCGTTTTTAAGAGAACGCGTGTTAAAATAATTTTCAAATTAAAGTAAATTGTAATATTTCTACTTTACAGCTTATTAGAAAAATGTCTTTTTAATAGAGAACTTGCATGTATATAAACGGAAAATATTACAAATGTTTACAGACAACCAACAAAGAGAAACTATTTTAAGTCTACAATAAATATAGTCAACAGCACTCCGGGGGTATTTCTCTGAAGTGTTCTCCCAAGAAAGAAAGGTTGCGAAAAATCTATCAATTCCATTTAGTATACAACATGTTTTTGTCTGAATAGTCTCACATTATACCTAAACGCATTCAATATGTTTCATCGGAATGCTTCATCAAATGAAGTACCTGCTCTAAAAGGTTATTTATGGATTTATTGTCTAAATATGTGTTCGACAAAATTCAATAATAATAAATAATTATTTTTGCAGTTGTTTTTAAAATAATTTTTTTCTCTAACTTAATATTTTAAAAGAATATATATATGTATGAAGGTTGAACATACATGTATTTTCATGAGTTCTTATTTTCTGTGGCAAAATTGGAAATACATTTGCGAGTAACACATCTTGTACCGTATTATTTTGCACCCTTTCTATCTTTATATATATATATATATATATATATATATATATATATATATATATATATATATATATATATATATATATATATATATATATATATATATATATATATATATATATATATATATCATTTTCACAAACAACTGGCAACATTTTTAATGTTTACAGACCAATCTGTTCTTCGCCCTGTTCAGACGTTGACTTTGCCCAAGCCCAGATTAACCACGGTTCGCACAGAGTGAATCTCACATAGTCCTTGCTCAATGACATGTCGCCTTTTAATAAAAGCTCGTGAGCTACACTTTACCCCAAAATCTGAATGTATCAAAAGTAAAAAATGTATACTTGTTAATTTATCTAATTATTTCTACGGCTTTCACCTTGTATTTACTTTTATTTCGTCTTCACATACTAGAAATTATTTGAATATTGAATGTGTTTTTCATTTAAATTGATGCAAGTGTGCACCTTCTCTTGATTTTTTTCAATTGTCGTCAAACAGATTTTGCTTTAATTAAATTAATTAACTATGATATCGTTCTCTAGAAGCGATATTAAATTGTATTTTCTCTGATATTAATAGTTTAAACGTAATATTAAGACTCCGTTACAAGAAACATTAGGCCTGTTTCATGACTTAAGTATTTTGTCAAATGTCTCTCAAGTAGTATTATAATTACAGTTAAAAAACGAACAATTCAAGTATTGTTCTCAATCATGAATGATGTTAAGAAAAAGGCCGATGTGTGAACATTTTTTTCCAAACAGGTGCTAACCGCGAATCTCGTCTCCTTTCATTTGGGTGAACTGTGACCAATCAAGGGAAGGCAAAGTGTCAAAATGATGAAGAGTTACTAATTCATGTCCAAGGAGGTGAAATTCCGGAAGGGAGAATAAACCGTTCGCAGCCCCTCTTCGTCTTCTCGAGTTGGTATGTCCTTTTCAAATCATATTTTTAACTAAAAGCTAGCATGTAAGCGCCGACAATCCGCTCGATTAGTGCATTTAATATACAACTGCTTAGTACTTGTTCAAATATGTTAAATTAAAATGATCCAATTCTTTGTTGTTTACACGCGCTTCATTGACTTCTCTATCCTTTTCCTCCATCTTTTTTTATGTAGTCCCCAGTGGGTCTGCGACAAGTAGCCCCACTTTGAAATCAAGGGAAGTAATCGAGATAAAGGTCATTATATAGAAATCCAATGCTACCAGGCAACTAATGCTTTATGAAGCACCAATAGAAGTACTTGGACTTATTAATACCCTGCTAGTGATTTATTATTCATTTGAAGCAATGTAATTCAACATATTAATGCAAATGGTCCCTATAAAAACCAGATACCCACTCACTGCGGATTGAAAGAAAATGCCAAATATATATGAAAAGATATAGGTGGACACGTGTTTTAAAAGTGTTCTTAAAATTAAAAATTATTAGATTTCTCCGCGAATAATCATTTTGATTATTTAAATACATTCTGACGAACAGCTTGCGAATGTCATACATATTTCGTAAAATAACAAATAGATACTCTTTGTTATTTATTTGTTGTTGTTGTTGTTTTGTTGTTGTTGTTGTTTTGTTGCTGTTGTTAGTTAACGGCTTGTTATGAAAGAGCTCCATATTTGTCATTCTTAAAAGAAAATTAAGTGTTAATGCAATGAGCCCAGAGCTAACAAGATCCCCTCTTACCCCCACTACCCCCCCCACCCCCACCCCCACCACCCCCACCCCCTCACCCGCACACGCACACACACACACAAACACACACACACATACACACGAAGAGGAAAATATCGAAATTATTTTCGATAACAACTTTATTTCCATCTAAATAATATAACCTGTGGTAATTTTAGGAGTTTATGTTTGTGTGTTTGTGTGGTATGATAAGTTAAAAATATTTAAACGAATCTCTTAATATAATCTTATGACCAAAAATAGTACTCAGTATCGTGAATTATAACAAATATCTTACGCTTTTGTTTATATGTGGTATCTGACAGTTTGCCTATATCAAATTCATGTAATAATACCTTACCACTTATTTTGGGAATATCTAATTCATAAATTCATACTTTAGTATCATGAAAGACGGTTGCCTATAGTGTTCAACAGTACAAATCGCGATAACACACTTAAACTTCATACATTCCAAATCCATAAAAACATGAAGGATAGTGACCTCTGCTAAAAGTAGATATAGAGAGCTGATTTCCCGGATGACGATATATCGTTATCTCAAAAATGATATTTCACGCGGTCTTCTTTTTGATAGATGGGTGTTTCATAGTATATGTCATTATTTTATAAAATTGTAATGTCTATACCATAAAACATACAGTTGTATGAAAACAAACACCTTATAGCAGACATAATAACATTGATTTTGATACATAGAACATGCATATACACGATACATTTATGATGTATAAGCCAGTTTAACATTACCACATTTACAAAATATGTTCAATATGACATCCATTTTGTGCAATTACGACGTCAAGTATGCGTTTAAAATTGTCAATCCCATGGCGACATGTTTCTGGTGTAATTTTGCCCATTTCTCGTTGAATTGCACGTTTGAGTTTATCTGTACACTGGGGTGAGGGTGTGTACACACGCTCTTTTAGGTGTCCCCACAGGAAGAAGTCTAAAGGTTGAGATCGGGGGATTCATTTGCAGTGCGATACGAAATGAATATGTCTCCGAATGTCGAATTCAAACACTGAATAACATCTCCTGCTGTGTGTGGTGTTGCACCGTCTTGCTGAAACCACACTCGGTCCATATCGAACATTTTCCTCTTCAAAGTTGGCAAAAATCGTTTCTTAAGTAAAGTCAGGTAGCGATCCTTATTGACAGTTGTAACATGACCATCATCATCTTCAAAGAAGAACGGCCCAATTATTCCGTGCACGCTTAAAGCTGCCCAAGCGCTCAACTATTACCACTGCAGAGGTTTCTCAATGTAGAATTCAGGCTTCTCAATGCCCCAAAATCTGTAATTATGTTTGTTGACCTCAGCATTCAAATAAAAATGAGCTTTGTCTTCAAACCACAGCTCATTAACAATGACAGTGCGGGAGTTCATCCAAGTGGCGAATGCAAGTCTGCTTGAAATGTCCATTTTCTTGATGTTGCATGATGGATATCTTGTATGGAATCAGGTGTAAGTCATATTTAAGCATCCTGTAGACACTTGACATACTTGCAAAGTTGGTAATGTCACCGAGAACTCTTCGTACAAACCTTTGTGGAGTATCGCTTATCGCTGTCTTCACTTCTTTAATGGCGTCATCTGTTCTAACTGAAAGTGGTCAACCCGGGTTGCTGTGCCGTCTGTCCTCATCTTATCCTGATTCTTCAAATCTTTTAACTAGTCGCTGTACTGCTTTTGTATTAAGTTTATCCAACTCTGGAAATTTTCTTTTCATCGTGTTTACTACTTTCTTTAGCGATTTAGTTTGATAATACAATTTAACAATTTCACAGCTGTGTACTTTTGATGGTGACATGACTAAAACAGTGTGGCAAGAAATGACGTCATTTATGACGTCGTGACGTCAACAATTTCCCGTACTTTATATAAGTTTTAAAAAGCATGTCATTTGTCTTTAAAATGATATATGATTTATTACCATTGATAACCGTACATAACAAATATGATAATTTCTTATAAGGACAGATATTATGAAACACCCTCTTTGCATTGAGCTTTTGGGATTTGTGTTTCATTGTTCGCATTGATCTATGGCATAAACGAGTAGAGTTTGCAGGATCTTTTCTGGTTACTATGATTTATGTGGTTATTTAAGTATAATTATTGTGGTCCAAATTGTCGGATACAATCTTTAAACAAACGAAGGAAAAAAATGAAATTAAACCTTTATATAAAATATACAGGCAACCCTAACCCTATATAGCCTTAGTCCATCCTGGTAACTTCTTTTCTTCTTACAACACCAAGTGGGTTTCATGTTTTTCCTCTACCAAATCATTTAGATTTGCAATCATTTGTTTGCCTGCGTGGTTGTGATGAGAACATCTATTTTATTGGCTAATTCATTTAGACCGTGTATTAAAAAGACGAAAAACAAAAGTCTGTCTTGAAATAAAAGAAGTTACTCAAACTTGTCTAACTCCAGCGTCTAGTTTAAGGCATGTTTTAAGATTCAGTAAAGTGATTCTAGCAAATTGTATTCGGAATGTTATTTGGAATATTGAATATATGACTTGTAACAGTGACACACCACTTATCTCTCAACATTATGATTTGCATTTTATGATTGATTTTTTTACTTAATTTTTTATAAACTGACAAATGTTCGCAGCCACAGACATGATAAATGGGCTTCTGGATAGCAATCTGCAAATGTTTTATTTGTATGTAATCAATATTGTCTTTCAGGCAAATATAATGTTATCTTAAATGCATGTCGGTAAATCAACATGCTGTATTCATCATTAACAATTGTGTCCACAAAACATTTTTTTGAAGAATATAGCAAATATGGTAATTTGTTTAAAATAATGGTTGTTTTAAATACCAATCACGAGATATGTTGTCCGTTAAAAATGAACTCGTGCATATCATCAATGAAAAGCATGACTTTTGCAGTAATTAATCTACTTGAAGCATTATGTGTTTATTATTTTATCATCGAACATAACTGATGTGCAAATTAGTTGAATAACTAGATATTTTATATACCCTACAACTTATACTAAAATTTCGAAACACAATGCCTTCATATTCTATTCCAATAAGGTTAAGTGCTGTTTACATGTCAAGTGTAGTTTTTAAGAAATCATACGTATGTGAGACATATTTCTGCGTTGGCACAAAAGCTAAAATTATTTTATCTAGTTTTTGCGTTATTAACTTCTAAAAACCAATTCATAATAGATTTCCAATCCATTCAATTTTAACAAAGTCTCTTGTAATAATGGTCTCACAGAAATGTGCCATTAGCACAAGTGAATCAAATGGTTCAAGTGAGCAATGTTGAAAGGCCATCAATTACAGTTTCAAAGCATAACGATTTATCTGATAAATTGTTAGATACTGTCAGACTGATAAAGTAATAGGGCTCTGCTTCTATGAGCTAAAATTTATTTTTCCGGCTAATAATTTAAGCAGAGACAGCCTAACATCATGACAAAATTTGAATTAAAACAATGCACGTTTTAAATCATTTTCTGAACGAATTATTATGTTATGAAATTAATCCTTATCAACTATCAACAATCATGTCAAATATAATAATGTGACATAAAAGAAAATATAATCACTTGAACAAGAATACCCAAAACAACAGCATAATATTCTGATTTCTCCAAGACATATTGTTACTCAAACAATTATGTTGTTTTTTAAGATCATGTGGCTGTCCTTGTATGTTATTGCCGAATTATATTGGATTGTCTCTCAAAACGACAGACACATGACACGAAGGTGTCTAAAGAAACACGGTCTTTTATTGTTATAACATATAATTAAGCAAGCATGTCAGGCTGGCATGTGTTTCAAGGTAAATCAAGCATTGAAATCGATTATTTATCGGGACAACGATGAGCCTAAGCATTAAGGCAAATGACAATATGGCAAACAATAAAAATACAACGCGATGTGAACAACATTTAGATAAAGAAATTTAACTTTGACATGAAAGAAATAATGTCTTTTCATAACTGTTTAAAGGGACAGCACCAAAGATTAAGCGAAACTTTATATCATCGTCCACCACGATTGACAAATTTATCTAATTAATATGGTTACAAGATGGAATAAACACAGTGCAGTATCTGCCCTAATTGTGTATACGCCTGCAGAGCCACCTTTTAAAGAATTATACTTGTATATCAATATTGCTCAGATAAACTGTAATCTTATGACATGGCTTTAAAAATCGAAAGTAAAAGTTCTGCGTCAGCATGTTTATTGTACAAATATTAAAATGACATGTCAACTTGGTTGTCAAGAGCAATTGCAATTTTCAACTTTTCTTCTTCTTAGGCATTTGTAAGTAGCACATTGTTTGTTCGCCAAAAAGTCATCAGTTAGAAGAATCGTTCAAATGAATCATTGTGGTTTTCTCGGGGTAAAAGCAATTATCCATATTCATACTTAGGTTTTGAATGATTCTAAAATATTGGATGTTACAATTTGTCTGATGCTATAATTTTGGTGAAAAACTTAGGCAACTTCGGACGCCAAGGCTGGTAATAGTGTATCTTCTGGGTTTTAAAGCACAGCTCATATTTAAAGTTATAAACGTGTGAATTTGGCAAATAATTAATTATGAACAGTAAATAATTAAATAATTAAATGCCTGCCCAAAATGATTACTGAATATTGAGCTACGTACTATTTGTATTTGTAGTCGTCCTAAATTTATTGCCAGTATGCTCTTTTTACAGCAGTGTCTTGAATAACAAATATGAATAACTTAATTGGCAACCGTAATCTGCTCTGCCTACTTCTGCTATACATTCACACAATTAAACTCTTCTTTAATACGTAAAAAGAAGACGGAGAAAGCATTTCCTAATTTGCATTTGGCTTAGTCCTGAAATATTCTATGATTGCTTTAATATATTTCTTGGTACTATATAGGTAAAATTGTCATTTAAACATTGTTAAATCTCAATGTCGATAGACAATCGATTGTCTACAAAAAGTATCAGTCGTTCGGTGATGGCTGCGTAAAACTTCAGAAAGGGTAAATAAATGTTGGCATATTCTACATGATGTTTGTCCTAAAAATTGTTCCTAATTGATTTTGACGCTAAAAGTGTGTGTTTTAGAGTTGGCATTATAGATGAACGTCATCACAGCAATATTTGTAGAAGGCAGGATTGAGCAATCTGCTGTGGCTGAGAGGTGTATGACTGACGCCAAGTAGATAGTGTGCGTATAACCTTTTAGTTATAACTTTTATAAATATTTATTCATGTATTTTGCATTTAAAAAACTAATACAAGCATTTGCTAGGTAAAAATAATAAAATAACTTAACGCAGTAACTATGAATATTAGAAAATAGAAAGGTTCCAGGAAAGACCGCTTTTTAAAATTAAGGAAGTAGATGCAAATTAAGAAATAGAAATAAAAATGGATTAGAAACAATATGCAATAGTACACTTCAGCCATTGCTACTAGCTTCTACAAATTAATATCACAAGTAGGAGATTATTTATTTAATAGATGGCATGGCAGCGACATAAGCAAAATTTTAAAATGCGCCCGTCAAAAAGATATCACAAAGAGCGTCCCTTACGTAAAATAGAACTTAAAACAACGCTCTTTTTGTTTAAAATTGACAATTGTGTATTTAAGGAAGTGCTAAATTCTGAAATACTAAAAACTAATTTGGACAAACTCGGATGTAAACAAACCATTGTAAAATGGTTGTGTATATTTGTAGAGCGTTTAACAGAATTCTAAAGTGACGATAAGTTAAAATGCCATCATGAACCAAAAATCAATACTGATTGTCAAACGCTCGTTGAAATCAAAAAGATGCACTATAGGTCTTCTGTCAACTTCATCTACTCTGGTAAATTCCATTATAAGGCGTTGAAAATATATGAAGAATTTTATGAACTTTCGGCGTTGATAACCACAACAGCCGCCGCTCGTTGTCGACCTTTTACTACTGCAATACCTGCCGTTCAGCTACGATTAATCATAACCCAAAGTTTAAAGAATCGAAATATACTTTAATTTACAGAAAAAATAAGGTTTCACTTCACATTCGTAAAATATAGCCATTTGTGAATCTATTTTTGTTCAAAAGAGAAATACTGTGTTTGTTTTTTTTACGAACATGTACTAAAATGCACGTTAAAAAGGTAATGTCTGTGTTACATATGCTCCTCGGTAGAGGAAATGTTTACTGTACTAGTGTCAGTATTAAGTACATTTACTCCCAAATACGTTTTCTTTACGTTTTAAGTAGGGGTTTTATTCCTTGTAATACCATAACAGTATCCACTAATGATCAAAGTAGTGCATGTCTCGTTACCATGGGTGAAGTAGAACAGTCACATCTAGATAGATCTATATCCTGTGCACTTGTTTAATTCTTTGATTCATAGCAAGAGCACCGGCAGGGTTTAATGTAAACTCCGTTAGATAATCCTTACCATGGATGCAATGGACCAGACAAAAATAGAAAGATCTTTGCCCTATATACTCGTTGAATAGCTAAAACATGTCTTCGGAAATGTATGTGCTAGTTCAAAAGATCATTGCTGGTATACTTGCGGATGCTCATTACGATACTAGAGTTAAAAAATAAATAAAAGAAAATAATTCCCTTATAAGGAAAAAAATCCAAAATCTGTCAGACATAACTCGAAAGAACATCTTGTAGCGAAAATGTGTAAAAGATGAAATAATGAGTGCTGCTTATTGAATTTGAACCTACAGATATCAATAGGTATATAAGAAAAGGTTCTATCAAAATTTCCACAGATATTTAAATTTAATCTACCTCTAGACAAAGGCAAAGATGTTAAATATAAATGTGACAAAAACACAGAGACGAGACATAACATACAAAAAGAAAAAACAAACATCTGCTACCGCCTTGGAGCGGTCAGTCGGCAAAAGCTTCAAATTAAACACTGACAATGTACGTGCATTACTGAACAACGCATTGCAAGAAAATATGAAGTTTTGTATATGTAAATTGTATAGAGGACGATGAAATATATTGTTCTTCTTCCATAAAATTAATGGCAATTACCCATAGCACAAATTGATATCCTTCAGACATAATAAAATACACAAAATGCTCTGTTGCTGATTGTTTCTGTCTCATAGCAATTTAAGTTTTTACGCACGAGTTTGTTATTTGTCTGATAAGTCTCCATTCAATACACAGAGTACTTACATGGTGTATTCCTGCGTTGTTAAGGGGGGTCTAAGGGAAATAAAAGGCAGCGACTGCAAAGTTAATTGTCCACAATGTTGTTTTATTTGTTAACATTAGATTTGCAAAGCTATAAAGTGAGTTTGTATTTGTCACGCCATACTTGTTATCTATGGAATAAAATATCTCCTACACAAAACAGGCCACATGCAACAATTTGCATTATGAACAATCAACCTTTTCATGTTTTTTAAGAATTTATATTTATACGATATAATGTTCAATTATTTACCAAAAATAGCAATAACATCAGTCTGTAAGATTTGTCATAAGCAGATACGGAGGCAACGTTGTTTTTCTTTTAATTCATTAACAGTAATTGAAAGCGGCTGAGCAAACCTTCTTTTTATTTTATAAACTTATGATGTCAAGAACGGGTTTTCTGATCATACCATAAAACGTCAGCAACCGTATCTGGTTTCTAATGGGTGTATTATTTATGTATATGTTATGAGAACGTGAACGTATGTAGGAAGGTAAATCAGAAAGAACTGCGGCAATTAATATGTTGCAATGTGAAAATGTTTTGTTTAATTGTTTATAATTAAAATAATATGAAAATAAACTTACCCGTATGACATGTGTTCTTGTTGTGATAGAAAGTATCTAACTTCAACTATATGGATGTAGTTATTGATCAACATTCATAAAATAAATAAAATGCAAATTATTACGATACTAGTAATAAATAAATAATATTTATAATATATATGATAAATACATACACATACAATTCTAGACTAATCAAATGTGTTTTGGGGGACACCACCTTAAACTATTAGCCTCATAAAAGTCCAGACATTTTATATAATTCAGCGCTGCGTTAGAGAAATTTTGTTAACAAAAAGACAACGATAAGTGAAAAGTAGGTTACAACAAAGTCGTTCCTTGTTCTCGTGATTGTCGATGGTGTAAGATTATAAATTATAAATTGTGATTCCAACGTTTCGCTGGTATTGGTGCACTATTTCAATCAAGACAAATTGTGTAGAAATCGTTTTATTAATATATTTATTGCTGAAACGTCTTTGACCTGCCTACTCTTACATATTAAGCAGTTCTACATGATTGCTTTCGTTCTGTTTCGTAAGACTCAACATGTTTCCCTAATGATTTTAGGACTCCAGGTAGATAAGAAATAATGTCTCGTTAATTATCCGACATTGCACTCTGCTTCTTTTTAAATAAATACATAAATCTTTGTATGCATGACTGTAATCAGAGTTCATTGAGGTATTTGTAAGTATAACAATACCTTAAATATACATACGCTATTTCTGTTTTTAATTTCCAATTTCGATGCGGTTATACATTAGCAAGAACTATTATAAAAAATGTACTAAGGTATTTATATAACGTTATGATATATAAAACGCTCTTTTGCTAAAAAGTCCGTCATTGATGTCGGCAAATACCGGACCTTTCCAAACATATACGATGAAGTGCTGCAAAATTACGAGACAATAACTTACTTAAAACTTACGTCGAATGTCTTTGTGAAAGAAAATAATTATTACTCCTGGTAGACCTCAATGTGAAAATATTATATTACCATATGTAAATCTTTCATCAGATATTGTATAGAATTATGCAGTTCAATTGACAAAAGTGGTTAAAATCCGTCGAAAATGTTTTATTCCTTAAAGGCTGCACTAACCATTTTAGCTCAGAGGTAACCCATCTCAACACAATAAAATATAAAATATACGAAAACAATTTCAGTCATATCTAGTCTTCAAGGCATGACTTTGTTAGTTTAAAGGTATGGGTTTGTGTTTTGTGATAAATTACTCACATATTCAAACAAAGTGTATTAATAAGACGGTACACTGTATCGAGAATTATACAAATTACGAATTATATTGTTTTAGTAATAGAAAAGACAATGGAAAGTAAGAGGCACTCTTGAAAAAGAACAAGCAACCCTTAAATTATAACAGCAATTGTCGATCCGGCTTACACCGTTTAAACTTGAAAAAATATCGCAATACGACTACTACAACTGAAAAAACCCATTTCTACACAACGTGTTGTTCTACAAAAGAGCCCTTGTCGTAAATATATGTATTGAGTGCGTTCCTTATGTATGTATGTATTCATCTCTTGTTTTATGTTGCTGTGATGAGAACGTCAAGAATATTAGAAAAAATCTTTTCAGGCTGAGTAGTCCTAAAGCACAATGGCTCTTAGACGTATAATAGAGCTTACTGCATCTAATATCATTCTATTGAACTGTTAAAGACATGTGTTAAAGTTCCGTTGAACGTTTATACTGACTTGAATTTGGATTGTTGTTTGGAATATTTATAACATGACTAGCAACGGCGAAATACCACGGCACCCTCGGTATTATGATTTGCATTTTATGATTGATTAGTTTTGCTTCGTTTCTTTATACACTGACACATGTTCACCGCCTCACACAAGATATATGGGCCTCGGTAAAGTAGTCTTCAGATGCTTCATCTGTATATAATCAATAGTGTACTTTTGACAAATATAATGTTACCTTCAAAGCTTGCCTAAAGTTCAACAAGAGGTTTGCAGCGTTCGACAATTGTTTTCACAAAACAACTTTGAATAAAAAGAGAACGTGTATCTTCCACAATAGTTGTTATTGGTTTATTAAGCCATTAGATTAACTTTAAAATGAATAGTAGAATATTAAACATGCCTTCTGTGGCTATTCCTTTAATGGACGCATTGTTTTTTGTGTGTGTTTTGTTTGTTTTTTACACTGAATTGCACATTATTCTGAACACTAGATATGTATTGCATATTCCTTTTAAATCCATACTGAACACAATTGATGTACTGCATATTCAATATTTAAAATCAAACATTTTTAAGTGTTCTTTAAAAGTCACACATGTTCTTGTGAAAGAATGGTTAGTACGTAACCAAACCGAATTGAACTGCTAGTCACTTTCATTCTGATACAAGAATGAGGTTTCATTCCAATATGTAACCTGCTAGTTGTCTAAAAGAATTTTAAGCGAGGCGGCCTAAAATATTCATACAATGATTCCTTTTTTGCGTGATGATCAAAATTACAGTGGGAAATCCTGAAAATAAACAAAATACCATCCCTCGAATTATGACAACAACGAAGTTAAACTCGTAGTATATTATCCAAACTAAGCTTATAATATATTAAGGAAGAGGAAAATAATTTTAACAGAAGGTTAAACAGTTGTTGGTGTTATTATTGTATATTTTTAGAAGTAAATTCGATATAAACAAAAGTATAGTTACTTGTCAGAAGAAGTTCCCTCGGGATATCTGTAATGCTGATTTGCGCTTTAAGTATTACTAGAAAATATCATTTGAATAATATGAATTGAAAAAGTGAACAAATTTTTTCTTAACTCACCGCAAGCAAAAACATGGAAAATTACCGAGCTTAACTACAGCATATAAAGAATAGGAAGCTATCTCAGTTTTAAATATTTTTATCAACTTAAACGAATTATTGCGTAATGTTACTATCTTAATAAACTGTCAACATTTAACATTCAAATGAAATATAAAAGCGTATTATGATATAATAACAAGTAAAAGCATTTGCAATTGAAACACACACAAACATTAGAGAAAATAGTATTCTGATTCCTTAAAGATCAACATAGTGAGAGTCAAAGCAATCGTGTTGTTTTGTGAGGTTATGAGGCTATCCATGTATGTTACTGTTGCACTATATTATATTTACATAAAGACAACAAGACAACGGCCTCAATCACTGACAAGCAAATTGGTCAGTAAAAACGAAAGTGACATGAAAAATGAAAGGGGGATTCGTTCTACCATATTATAATAGTACATTCATGTTGTGTTGATGTTAGTTTTAAATGGCTTCATGCATTGGTTTAATAAATCAAGGCAAAGTTACCTTTTCCAAATTAACACAAAATGAAAATCTGTCATATATACGCAAAACGTGATAAGAACTACAATCATCAAAGAGGCAATTATAATAAACTGAAGCTTGACATGAAGAAGTGCATTTACTATATTTATAACATTTTAAAGGGACATCACTAAGAAATTTGTGCAACAGTATATAATCCTTCACTGACAACATATCCAATGCATTTACAAGGTTATGAGAAATAAAGACCGTGTTATATACAATCTATATATTCTTTATATTGGTATTGGTAAGATATTTTAAAATATATTTTAAAAAAAAGTAAAAGTGTAAGATCTGCGGCACTTTTAAAAAAAAGATATAATGTGTCCCTGTATAGTTTGGAAGTAGGGATATCTTGTTAATAGGGAGATAAGTGGAGGTGTGGGTGGATGGGGGACACACAGGATAATAAAGTTTCTAAACACAAAGGTTACATGTTGACATAGCAAATGAAATTGGTGTAGAACAGCTGTTTCACATTTTCATTATACAACATATACTGTTAAAAAGAAAACAATAATAGTTAAGAAAATCTTGTAAGTAAAGTATCTCTAGTTTTGCTTAAAAAATGATAAATATTGTACGAGAAAAAAAAAGATCTTGAGGTAGTAGTTGTGAAAAGTATGATTAAAGATGTGTGTGATATTCTATGAAATTTGACAGAAGAAAAAACAAAACGATAAGCCTTTCGGTATTAAATAACAGAAATGGTGATGTTATGCGTTCAACATGAGTAAAATTATGTACAGTATTATAATTTGTAGTGTTTTAACATGCTTTTCTTTTTCATAGTAATTCATTGAATTACACTTACACTTATCAATAGCAAAGCATGTTTTACTTCACAATATTGATTAAGGAATATTTTTAGCATATAGTTATATTTTTATGAACCTGTGCAGTAATGATTCTGTTACAAGCAGCTATCATATATGTAATGCAGTAAATGATACATGATCATAAATATTCATGGCTAGTGCATGAATGGGCAGATAGGAATAATGAGACAATCATGTATTATTAATAGAGAACTTCTTATCATTAATTAAAAAGACTAAAAGGTTATGTAAATGTTGCTTGTGATTAATTTTAAGAGGCTTTAATAACCCCGGGCTACCACTGAATTTATAAAATACTAGGCAACGTGGTATTTAAATAAAAGGCACATAACGTAGAAGAAGCTGAAACTCACATCTTAGAACACGTGTTAATTTTCACAAACATATAAACAGATTTCAAACGAAAATAGTAATAACGATAATAAATATAATCTACTTTGTGAGATAACAGAAGTTTTCTCCCACTATAGTGTGTTGCTTACCGAGACAAAATGTAAGACTCACACGGTAGGGGCATAATAACATAAATTGTTAGCAAGTTAGCAACCAATCTGTCAAGAGCAACAAATGTATGGCATAAGTTGTAATAAATACATAATGAACAGTACACAAAACTGAGTGAGATAATGATATTCAATTGGTAGTTACAAATTGTACTAAATACAGCAAGCTAAAAGCATTTAAAAAATCAATAACAAAACAATCGTGGAGGTATCTTTCATAGCGTTAAGGAACGTTAAATATTTTTAGTAGGTCTTTAATGTGGGTGCTCTGTGTTTCGGAAATGCGCCATTATTTTCGACAGGAAAAGGGAAACGCGTTGGAGGAATTCAGATTGTGCAGTAGACAGGAGGAACAGGGGTTGTGAGTTATAGTACATACTGTGTGAGCCTTGCTGGCATAAATGGAGCCTTTCAGAGTTAAGGAATGGGCACTCGAGGATGAAGTGGTAACAAGATGCCGCATTTGCCATGGTATTTCGTGCAACGTGACGTAAACGGAAATCGTACAGTATGTTGTATCGAAGCGTATATGTAAAAGTGTAAGATCTGCGGCATTTTTTTTTTTTTAAAATGATGTGTCCCTGTATAGTTTTCAACAGCCATAGAATTGACTACTTCGATTTAGCTTCGGCATTCGTAAGTAATTAATTGTGAGGTCGTCGAAATTTAATAGTTATAGATGAATTCTTTCAACACGAATGAGTGTGGTCTCCCCCCAAGTGAATGATATTGTGTTTATGGGAATTATTTAAGGTTTTCATGCTTCTAAATGTTAGATACAATTTTGGTAAAAAAGTTGGGCAACTTAAAATACAAAGACTGGTAATTTTTTATAATATTCCTATTAAAGATACTCTATGTAAGAATTGTTTGCTTGTCCATCATGCTAAATGCGTTTTGCGCTATGTGACATTTCCACATGTTTTGTCTTAGAAGCACGCTTATAGCTAGTATACTCTATTAACGGTGAAGTGTAATGAAATACATTTGAATGACACGCATTTAAATCGTTCACTGCGAATTTTGATGGACACAATTGAGTAATAAACGTGGCACTTTGAAACAAAGTCGGAGATTTTCCGAATAAAAGAAACTTGTTGACGTCCTAGGCGCTATCGTCAAGTAATTCGTCAAACTTAGGTACACATTTTCTTTATTAAAGGGACACACCTGAGCGTAATATAGGCCTAATTCGAGTTAAAGATCCAAATAATTTGATTATCAACCTCTAGGGGTCATAAATATAGTCCATATAACCCATCGGGTCGACCTTAAAGTTCGGGGGTTAATAAATGATAAATAATCTTAAAACGTCAAAATTAGATAGCAATGGGATATTTATTTGCATAAATTGTTGACTTTTAATATAAAGATCGTGTTGTTGTTGTGATACAGCTATATAAACAATATTCAGTTATCATGGCAAATTGTGGCACTTGCTCATGAACTTATGATAGGTTGGTAGGTTTAACTCAATACTACCACAAAAACAACAAGGCTTAAGACCTTTTTGGACCCTTCAAACAGTCAGGAAAGGACATTCAGAGCTTTAAACAAGGTTACTGTAACATTTTTGTAAATTATTATTTATAGTAACTGCATCAGAGAAACATACACATAAAACTATCATTAACATATTTTAATACAAATGACTCATACAGTGTATTACACAATTGTTTTAACTGTTCAACTTTTTTACAATTTTTATAATTTCTGTTAAGCAAATTCTATGCTTGCTAATATCATACCTGTCATTTTTTTATCTATTAGGTATTCGTTAAAAAAGTACACACAATTTGAATATACATGTACATGTGTATATAAACAAAAACTAATTTAGATTTAGGAAAGTTAACAGCCCTTGTAAATGTGATTGTTGTGTTTATCTTCATTTCAAAAGTATATCAATTATCTATAGACTGTGTCCACGTGATGCATGTATGGAGCTGCCTTCACTGTGTATACCATATTTGAACACCTGGCATAATACCAAACCCACTAGCATTGTCCGAACACCAGATCAACCATTTGTGGGATGGGATTGGGATTTGCCAGCATTTTTGCCGATACTGTGCAGCGACATTTCTATCATTATCGCACAGCAGCACTTATGAGGTGCCCAGGGACTGAACCCGACCGGTCCATTATACTGGCACTGTCAGGCGTAATGCTTTCCCCGTAGCCCCTAGCGTTAGGAAGGAGGACACTACTTCCAACTTTAAAGTCGTTTGTTTGACCCGGCCAGGTTTTGAACCCGCGACCTTCCTATCCGCAAGCCGGCGCTCTACCACCTGAGCTTTTACAGCCGGTCAACAAGTTGTAGAACTAACTACCCTTATATTTGCTTGAGTGTTAGCAAAGGAGATATATCGCTACGTTTTACCACAGTCTACGTCGAGGTCTGATATCGAACCCAGGCCCTCAAGTTCATGGAGCCTCACTCAACCGGCTTGTATACATTGTCTTGCTCCCTTGTAAGTAGACCCATCCAACATTGATAGCCCATCGTGCTTCTGTGTATGTAACCAATTCCTAACGACTGCGACGAGAAGTAAACTATTTAGCTCAATTGTTACATTTGGGTCATACACTCCATAGACTCATGTTTACATCCAGCTTCAAGTCGAGAATGATTTAAAGTTGAAGCTTTCATATGTAAGACCATAATTTAAGTAATTTTTATCTTGATAATAGTGCAATTTTAATTGGAAAGATAGTAGGTTAAACTTATTGAACTTATTGGCATTTGTCTGAAGTACATTTCTTTGGACCAATGCCAACTTTACCATGATGTCACAGCAAGGGTTCAGTGGCAACATCAAGCGGTATACGGGGTTGAATAAGTCATAAGGAGGCTATTCAGTCGGGTTCAAAACGAAATAAGACAATTTTGTTTTCCTGAAGAATAGTACAAGACATGAAAATACTTACAAAAAATTTTAGTTTCTTATCCAAATTTATTCACATATTAAAGGATAAGCTCTTAGTGTTTAACAGTATGCTGAATTAAAAATTACCTGCATTGAGAAAGGAATCTATTAAGACTATTGAGTTAAATCCAATACAGTGACCATAAGTCACCATGCAAAAAGCCAACTAATGTGTAACTGATTTCTTTAAATTGGACATTATTATAGCTAGTATGATTTATACTATTTTTGATAGTTTACTTTCCGAAAATGTGTTTATTGCTATAAATGGATCGGATTTTCATTACTAATGCTAATGTGAATATTATCACCAAATAGCCAGTTTGGTCTGCACACACAGGGGTGACAGGATAGCCAGACACCTGCAGGACAGTAAGTGAGGGTCTGCACTGTGTGCCTGGAGATCACAGTATATAGGTCTCTGAGCAACAATGGGTTAAGTAAACAAAGACAGAATAAATCTGTGGAGTTGGCAATATGAATATAAAGAATGCTTACACATATTTTTTCAGGTTCTTCAGCAATCATTGTGACCATCTGCACTCTTCTTAGCCCCCTGACAAGACTCCAGTCCTCTTCTCTCCGACTACTCATTCTTTTTTTAAACTTCTATCTTTATCATGTCTTATCTTTAATTTCCATCTGTGTCACTGTTAAAATTATCTAAGACAGAAAAGAAAATGCAATTAAAACAAACACAAGTTTTTGCCCTTAACACCTAAAAACAATGTATAAATAATTTGGTAAAAACGGCAGAAAATTACAATAGCAAACTAACATACCTTTACAGAGTGACAATTAAAAATCAACTCAAAATTATTTGTATACTTAAAAACATTTAATAGACTATAAATGAACAGTTTATCAGAATTAGTTAATTTATTGCAATAAATCCACAAATTTAAAATTTCATTTTGTAACAGACATCAAGAAGAGATCGCTTTTTCTAATTTGCATTTTTCTCAGACTGGAAACATTCTGGAAATGTTTTCATACAACGTCTTTAAACTTGATATGTAAATTGTCATTTAAAATTGGTGAAATCTCAATCTTCGGTAGCCAGACAATCGACTTGCTACAAATAACATATCACTTGTTTCGCAAATAGCTGCCTACAATTTTGGGAGGAAAAATCAATTGTAGTTTAGCATATTCTACAAGGAGTTTGTTTAGAAATTGCTTATAACCATTTTCACACAAAAGATGTCTTTCTTTAAGGTGACATAACATTTCACAGCAACAATTGTAGGAGTCACAAAAACTATTGCTATCGAGAGGTGTTGTGCAGATCTCATGATTGGCACAAAGTAAGAAAGTATATGTAAAGCTTTATAATTAAACATATTTATTTGTCATTTTATTATTTAATGTTGAAAAATATTTTATATGTAAACATAACAAAATAGTTTAACATACTTGTTTTATTATGAAATATACTGTTTAAAGTTAAAGGAAATATTATGAATTCAAATGAAAGCCGATTTCTTTTAAACTTCTATTTTGAAATTCCGAACCGGCATTTTACTTGAAATTTTATTGCGTCATGGTTTCATTAGAAGTGTAAGCCTAAGAAAGAGTTAAAAGCAACAATCTAAAAGTGTACAGGAGTGCGACACTCTTGAGAGTTGTATGTGTATGACCGTTAACGTTATTCAAATTTCAGTAATTATGCGCAGAAATGTGCCTTTTGGAGATATTTTACATCATAAAATCACGCTCCTTTTATTTGGCATTCAAGAATGAATAGTGACAAGCCATCTATCAATGTTTCGAGATGTAACGGTCCATTAAGTAAAGTCATGTCGCTGTCGGTCTAATGTCGCAATAAGTCGTGTGTTGTATCTGTCTGCCATTATTTTCTGGCCGAGATGTTTTCAGAGCGAATGGCAGATTAGCAAATTATTTGGACTACCTTGCTCAGGTATAGCTTTCATACACAATTATTCAAAACCCACTTTACTTTACAACCTCACTGAGAAAACATCAAGCGTGATTTTTACCAATATTTTATACTGATATCAAACTGATATAAATGTACATGTATTACTGAAAATACGTTCCAAGGAAATATTAAGTTTTATAAATGTTACATGTAGTTGTTTACAAGGTGCCCATAAAATATGTATGTTTTCTTCAACGAAATAAATGGGAAACTTACTTATATCACTAATTGGCTATCAGTCAGACATAATGAAATACACAGACTATCGTGTTTATCAATTGTTTCTTATACCAATATAAGGGTTTACTGAAGTTTTATTTGTTTGATTAGTTCTATTTAATATACATGATACATATTCTGAGGTATATAACTGTTTACGAAGATCTAAGATAAATAAAAGGCAGGGACGGTAAAATAAGTTGTCTACAATAATGCTTTTATATGTTTACATTTGATTTTGCAAAGCTATACAGTGAGTCTTCATTCGTCAAATCTGACTTGTTTTATGCAAAATTTATCTCCATGCAGTATAGCTGCAGATAAATCAGAGACAGTATTGCAAACAATGTGCTTTAAGAACAATGAACATACTCTGCTTATTTCCTAAGACTGAATATAAAAATTGTTATTTTCTTAAATCGAATTGTATATATGAATTTCCTATATAATAATAATTTAAACTTGTTTTGCCATTAGTTAAATATAAATAGGCCGAGAAGGTAGCTCATATCTAGTGTGTCTTCATCATAAAAGCAAATTATGTCAAAAAGGGGTTTCCAAGGGGCTTCCAATGGGTTTCCAAGGGGTTTCCAATGGGTTTCCAATTACACCTAGCACCAGCATCAACAGTATTATTTATAAATGTGTCTATTATTTTATGTGTATGATATGAGTACATGAACGTATGTACGAAGGTATATCAGTAAGATATGCTTCTCCATAAATATGTTGCCTTGGATACATAATCTTCTTCATGCTTAATAATTAAATCAGCACTCAGGTAACTAGTTTTGTTTGTATTCTTCTCAAGCTTCAACATTTAATCATATGTATGTACTTTTTTATCAAGCATTTTGATGTTAAAAAATAATTAGTAATGTCCATAACGGTAATAATAGGTTTATATAAGTTTACACAAAGCAACTATCATTTCTTGTTGTATGGTTCTTACAGTAATCTTCATCATCACTATATAAATAAATAAGGACATTTTTATATCATTTAACGCTAGTGAAGTCGAGTCAAGAAATGACAACGATCAACGTATAAATTAGACTACAGCAATATTTATATCTTCAGGCAAGTATGTCCGCGTACACCCAATAATCGAATTCGTGTCGAAAGAATATTGATTTATTTAATCCAAAGCTTTCCTGTCATTGCTGGAATATTTAAGTAAATATGAAAGTATTGCGATAACAAAGAAGCCAGAATGTGAATCGGATATATTAATATGTTAATTGTTGGAATGTGCATATTTGTCATTCCCAAGGCTTTATATATGAAGCAGTTTTAATTGGTGCATTACTTGTCTCATAAGACTCAAAATATTTTCCTAATAATATTAAGACTCCTAGGATTTAAGAAAGATAAGAATTTATATCACGTCAATTATCCCCTTCGCATTCTCCTTATTTTATAATCAACCCATAAATCGTCATGTTCGTGACAAAATGCAAATCTGGCGTGTTCAGTCGGATATATTAAAGTATTGCAATACCCTATGTGCGCATGTCAGTTATTTTTCCAATTTGAATACGATGATATTTTAAATATGTATTTTGGGAATATATGGTCGATTCTTCTTGAATTGATTAGTCTTACATTATTATAAGATGCAATCTATGGCCCATCAGATATTCCTGTTCTGGTGGTTGTCGATATGCCAAATCGCTTTTCCAGAAAAAAGTGGTTGTACTCTATCATATTTACAGATTACTAAACAATAATAAGCTACAATAACATATACCGTTTCAAATGCGTGAGGATATTTAAATGTTTTAGTTTAAGGTTTAGAGAAGCCAAATGAAGTATATGCTGAAATTGGTTTATTGTAACTATCAAAGTACAGAAATGTAGGTAACTTCACCTTAGCAAAATTACGTCAATGACATACTGTTCCATTATTATATTAATGATAACACAGAACAATGATGTACTACACTAGTTTTACATTCAATACGGCACGTGCCGTTTGAGTTTAATTTGCACAGTATCCGCATTAGCACGTTTTTAAAATATAAACATTTTTAGACTGTAAACGGGCACAGATTCCCGAACGGCTAATCATATGTCCGGGGCTTTCCCACCAAAAATAAGGTTGATGTCATCAATTTGATCACAATTGTTTTGCTGCGATGAGGTATATAACTAAACAAATATAGAAATGTGAAATGAATTTTAGTACTCTTTCGGAAAAATTAACAGTACAACAAAATACTTGTTTGGCGCTTCCTGGTCATCTCTTCACAACTTCTTCAAGCAGTCACTAAGCCGAAGTCTCAATAGCCAAATATGGCTCATATTCTTCTCCATTTGTTTTCCACATTGACAAAACAAAGTTTGCCAAATAGTGGTTAAGCTCTTCAGTTGGAATGTGATGAATGTGTTTTTCATTTTTGTTAAAAAAATCTGTAATTTTTTTTACATCCAGATTAGTTTTCTTGGGGGTATTTTCTGAATTTCTTATCAGGTAAACAAATGCTGTCACTGGTGAGTATATTTTGAAAAGTTAAATTTCAGGACAAGTTGTGGATGTTTATATAACGTGGGTGTTGTAAACTATGTAATTAGCAAAGTAAACACCTAAGACAATAGCCGCGGTCGATCCGAAAGTCCGCAGCGCGAACGTTGATGACCTGGATTTGAAGCCATTTCTAAAGGAAACAAAAAAAGAGAGTTAGGTCCGACGATTCATGAATAAAAATTATAATAAATATAGGACAATCTACAGCGGTATTAATCCCAAGCTATAAACTGCATTGTACATTGTGCAATACATGTAATTATAATCATTTTATAATTTCCAGCAGCGGGAGTCGTAGTAATGTAAAGCATTAACCTTTCAATCTGTGGGTTCGAGTCGGGGTCAGGTGAGAACTTTCTGGCGGGGAGGTTTTCCGGCTAAGCAGCAGTGCCTCAGTGATTCTACATAGACACGTGACTGGGGTCTTACTCTTCTAAAACAAGCTGGACGTTGCCAATATAATGATGAGTGTTTATGTTTGACTTAACAAAAAACAACATGACATCTAAGGAAATGCAATAAACTGCTGTATTGTCTTTCGGTCGTTGGTAAAAATATGGGCTCATTGTTTAGAGAAGTACATTGTAACAATGAATATTTCTGTTTATGCATGCAGGTCAAAAAGATATATGGTAGATAAACTTTATAAAATAGCAATGAATTATAAATGTGTGTTATAACATTCGTATTTACTGTAGAAGCTTGACTGTACTGTAAGATCATCCCCTGTATATTTACATACTAATAGCAGAGACTAATACACTTCTACATCAATAAAATTGTCCTCTTTTGCTTTCGTTTTTATTTATTCTTTGCTAAAGATAAATCATAAAACATAACTCTCGATAACTTTATTTAATAAAATATAATACTTTATATCTTTAAGATATTTTCTACACTTGTATTTCTTATGACGACTAACGATGATCTGAATGTTGTTGTGGGTTTTTTTTAATTTAAGGACATTTCATTCGATTACTTACTGCTTGCATTGAAACTTTGTTGACAATAAGGGTAATATCCGTTTATTATTAAAATAAAATAATTCAATAAGTTTGACTTGTTTCGTTGTTCATACAGTTTGCACACTTAAATATACAGTAAAACCTCCTCAAAGGCACCTCTGACAAGCAACAGCCTCTTAGCAGCAGCACTGTAATCCCCTCCCATGGTAAGTTTTCATTACATTTTAACCTCTGAGCAGCACCACCTCTGATAAAGGTAATTGATCATTTAAATATGTTCCTGAAGGCTGCTACAGCCTCTGCTGAAAATTACGTGAGGCTTCTTGAGTATTGTCATCGGTTAAATTAAGGTGCTTATCGAGTGTCTTTTTTACAGGTAATAAGTTTGGTGGGAAAGACACTTGATAACATTCTTTCAAAACAATAGTAGTAGAAAGAAAATTGTTTTATTGATAAGTGGGACTAATGATGTTTAATAAAATTTACATAAACGAATTGGGGACTTGGTGAGAAGTAAGAAATACCAATTGCTTTTTTTTATCTGCAGCTTACAATTCGAAATGGTGACTAAATGTTGACTAAATGTTAAGGAATTTATCTACATTTACCTTTTAGTGCTCACCTTGTCTACTTTGTTTGCTTAATTAAGTTCTGTTCCAAATTATTCAGATCGTACAAACAAGGATATTTAAAGTATTTAAAAGTACAGTTGTTATCTTTGTATGCTTTTCTATATCATCTTTTTCAACATTAGTGAATTACATTATGGATATGTGCAATACGATATTTATATTTATACAGCATGCATGATTCATCGTTGAAACAAAATAATGTTTTATGTTGGGTATTATAACTTGGCATCAATGATGAAAACGACAGTTCCTTTGCGTCCGCAACATGTTACTGTGGAAAGGTTTCACAGTAGGTTAAAATAACTTTTTGTTTGTTTTCCTTCTCTAATCATTTTACGAAGAAGGGTGTATTGTACGTTATGTCATCATTAGAAAAATGTACCATTTAAAAATAAAGTGTTAAAAGATTTTGTTCATGTGGCTGATTAAATCCCTTGTTAAAAATAAAGTTACTCTTACTGTCAATTATCTCTCATCGCATCTCACAAATTTAATAACCAACTCACATTATTAACTAATGTTTTGGAACTCTAAGCTTATATAAATCATTAATGCAAATGATTGAGAGTAGGGCATTCTTATCAATATGTGAATTGTAAATAAAACCTTGTTCGCGATTTAAAATTAAATAGTCTTAAAATTTTTAAAACTTTTGTGCTTAAGTTTAATGGCATCCATGCATGTACAATTATTATTAAGCACGCGGATCTAGAAATCGGAAGGCGGTTACATAACGTCCTAAATAAAATGAAAGTAAAGCTCTCAATACCCAAGCAAATATAGGGGTAGATCTACGAATGGTCGACACTGTGTCAGAATGATGTGACTAGGTGTTCAAACCAGGTGTACCCTACACGCTATACACAGTTAGGGCAAATACATTTCAGGTAGACAACATGTATGGCTAATTGGAAGATTGCCAGTCTGTCGATTAACACATCAAGCAAGCAATAATTAAAAATATAGGTTAAACGTTTACCTAAATATTTGCTGATTTAAGACTTGACCACATATGTACATAGCATGCCAATTTTTACTTATATCATAAACTACGTAGTGTATCTATTAAACAGAAGCTTTTCCGGGAATGCCAGTAGGTATCTGGTTATTGACAACGTTGGGGTTGTCTGTTGACCTCAACCCCATGAGCTGCTTCCAGTAATGTTTGACCATTGTCTCTAAGCCTAGACGATATATGGCATATCTATTTGTAAAGTAGCATGGTTCACGAGTATCTAGCGGCAAAACAACAAATTACATCGTGTTTATACATTTGTAAAACATAGATGAAATAAATGCATTTTTGCAGAAAAATGACAATGAATTGTATTGGATGATTTCGTTCGCTTGACTTGATCACTTTGCTTGACTTAATAACTATTAGATGCAGGACAGCATATTCAATAATGTGTTTTTGTTTTGTTTATTCAATTCGTCAAAATATTATCATTATATCATTTAATGTAGTATGCCAGTAGGGTTACTTTTGTGCACTTTTCAATCAACGATATTATCTATGACATTTAAGATATCAAACGTTTGCACGCACACGTGCAATTGCTATGCGGTGCAGTCTTTAATGTACAAGACTTTCTCTATTATATTTTATTAATACGCCCAGCCTTATTTGGACAATAAATCAGACATTTTAGATTGCGAATACATCTAGATGGACAGTTAACAACGACAATGGTGCAGTGAACGTCTATCATATAACAAATAATATAGTGTGACAAAACTACAAATCTTGTGTCGAAATAGTGTGCAGCTACAATTATTTAAAGAAGTTTGGTATAACATGTATAGTCAGAAAGCAATGATGAAAGGGAAACTTACCAAGCAAAGTGCCACAAGTTTTTTTTGTTTGTTTTTTTGTAGAAAAACGTTTACATCTATATAACCATCCATGAACGTCGATTGTGACATGTGCTATTTTGTAATTTGAACTACACAATATTACTATTGTTATTTGAATTAAACTACTTTTGGAAATATAAAAAAAATTCACCTCAGTGTTATTGACACTTCGACATTCATTATCCCTTAGTTAAGAGTATAATATGTTTCTATTCATGTGAGAGCCTGTTATGTCGTTGAGTTAAGTTTCTAAGTTGGATATACCGATTCATATAAGCCTGGAAAGACATTCATGACAGCCTTAGTGGTATGTATAGTGCAATATATCGTTATCAATTGAGAAAGAAAAAAGATTTTAAAATACTTGCGTGCTGAACAGTTGTGTTATCTTTGACAGCAGGTTTGCTTTTGTAGTTACACGTTATATGTCACTTTACGAACTTTGTTTTAATTTGATAGATACATCTTCAAACTGATTAGACATATTCCTTGTGTTTAAGCACTAAAATTATTTTAGTCCTCAAGAATTTTGTTAATTAAGAAAGTACCTGCATATGCACACCCTCTCTTGTATGTATGTAGAGTAGGGATTCTTGTTAAGTGGAAATGTTTTGCACTTAAACGTTTCCAGGGACTCAGTAGAAAACGTGACTCTTTAGTGAACTATCTCATGAAGTTAAAATATCTTCAATTGCTTTTGTCAATCGCCGTTCTAATCACCATACCAAATTAATAACGAAGCAGTTTTTCTTCTTTTCTTAAGTGTTCCTTTAAAAAAAGTATAGTTACGGAAAACATGTCGAGTAACTTAGAGAATAAACATAAAAGGCATAATACCCCCGCCAAGCACGTCGTGTAACCTTATCTATAACTCATGTAAATAAGTGAAAAGAAATAGGTAAGTCGTTACTAAATTGAAGAAGATGGCACCAAAAGTGTCAAGCTTAAATCCTGCATTCATATTCATAATAAAAACTGAATTACTTCGTAGAACGCTGACATACTGTTGTTTCAAAGACATACGTTCTTTTCATGTGTGTTATCTGCAATCAATGTGTGTTTGTACTTAACAACTCTTTATTGTCATCCAGTAAATAATTGTGTTAACTAAAACCTTCATAATGAGCTTTAAACGGCAACACAAGTTGATAAACGCAAGCAAATTGGCATATAAACAATTATATATTGACATGTGTTTTTCTTTCTTTCTTTCCTTGGAATTACCTGATTAATGATTCCAACATTAAGAATTGAAATAAACAAACACTCTATTGTCAATTCCATCAAAAATATACAATATGGCATATGTTAATTATACGAGCAAGATGAGAAAGCGACACTGTTGAATTATTTTAAAGGAAATCAACACAAATAATGTCAATGTTGCTTACACACTGGTAAACACAGTAAAGCCGGCTTTTAATAACCGACCTATTACCGAGCTTTCTCTCATTCCGCCCAACCCACTGGTAATACTGTTTACGTTTTCTGCAATAAAAGACATTTTAACAATTGAGAATATGCATACAGTCTACCCGTCAGGCTGTGATCAATTCTAGGAATAGGACTACCTGACAAGCGGAACAGTTCTTGTAAGAGGGCTACCCAGCAAGCAGAACAGTTTTATGTAGTTGTCAAGCCGACAACGGAGCAATACTAAGTAGAGGTTAATCATCAACAAGCAGAGCAAGTCCAGGATCTATTGTGGACTCAAGTCAGGTAAAGTGGTATCAAAAGGCTTGAATAAAATTTAACATGCAGTTAAAAATCATTCAACAATTGTATTTACACACACACATAAACGTATATTCCTTTTTTAAAACAATGCTTTTAAACAGAATTACGTGTACATTAAAACTGGATTTCTAAATTTGAGCTTGTCTTCTTTGTTTTGTTTGAGTTTTTAAATTATTTTTCTGTTGATTTGGATAACTACGTATTGATTTTGATAAAATCGTTCAACAAATACTATAAAATAACAATTAATGCACAATGCCTGCATAATAAAACTCTTAACCGTTTCAGTTATTCTTTAAAGTCAAACATGTTTTACTAGTTTAAAATATTATTTACCAAAGGAATCGGTGTTTTAAAAATAGAGATCCAAATGTTATTTGTATAGTTTTGCATTCTCCTTCATACACAAATAGCCAGGATCCTTTCATTTTACTTTCATTGTTGACTCATGATTTGATAACACCATACGATAAAATCCTATTTAAACAAACTCGCTAAAAGAAGTAGCCCGACAGTAATTTGCTGTTAATACACTGAACAATTGCTAAAAACCGTCTATCAACATTTTAAAAAAATCAATTGATAAATTGATGCATTGATTGCTAGACACTGTCACTTTGATATGTGTCTTAATTATTCTTTTTTCACAAGATATTTTAAACCTGAAAATAAAAATATGTCATCGAATGATAACAGCAGCGACTTTTTACACGTCATCACATCCAATAATCAAATTTAACAGATAATCTATTCAAAAAGGGACAACAACTTTAACTCAAGTATGAACTGTCGGTGTTGTTGTTTGGTTGTTTATTTAATTAATTTCTTAAAACAACATTATGGCACATGTCCGTGGAAGATTCTTCGAATTTCTGTAATGTAGATGTATGCTTAAAATGATTTCAATAAAATCATTTCAATAATTTGAATTTAAAAAATGAACATTTCATGTTTTCTCTGATACCACCGCAAGAAGATATAATATAGTTTTGAAAATTTGAAACTACCAAGCTTAACTACTGCAAAAAAAGAAGAGGAAGGGAAAGTTATTTCAAATTCAAATATTTTAATTAAGTGAATAAACTATGAAACCTATCTGTATAAACTGTCAAGATCAAAATTGAAATGTATTATATTATAATTACAAATAAAATCATTTGGCATTTAAAAAGAATAATTGAAGGTAAAAAATATATTGATTCCCCAAAGATAAACATAATGTCAGTCAAAACAATCGGGTTGTTTTGTGAGATTGTGTGACTGTCCTTATATGTTATTGTTGCACTATATTATATTTCCTCTAATACGACAAGAAAACGATTTGAATATTTGGCAAGTATATGGATCAATGAAACGAAGGTTAAACAAAAATGAAATAGGGCTTTGTTCCAGCAAATTTTCATAATAGAAGCATGCTATATTCTTTCTTTCTGTGTTGTTTTTGACATACATTGCCGCGACTATTTATGATTATCATAGTTACATCCAGTTTTTTTGTGGAGGAAGACCCCAGAAACATGTCTGGGTGTGTTATGTTGGTATGTTTTTTAACTTATATCATCTATTGGAATTAGTAAAGAGGGATAAATACTGCCTTTCTAAATTCATCATAAAATGAAATCCTGCCAAGCAAATAACAAACAACGCGATAAAACTACAACCATCAAAGTCTTAATTATAATAAACATTACCTAGATATGAACAGTGACATTCTATCTTTTAAATACTGCTAAAAGGGACATCACCAGAAAGTAAGTGCAATTGTACAAGGTCATTCATTTACAGTATATTCAATGCATTCAAATGTTTATGAGCTAAAATAAACAATATTTAATATATAATATATAAATTCTATATTTGTATTGCTTTGTTAAACGATAATCTTGTTAAATGTGTTTTAAATACTGTGAAATGAGAACTTTTGCATTAACATTTAATTTGAAAAAAATGTCCCAACATACGTTTCACCAGCTTGTTAAATTGGCAATTTGTCTTAGGCATTTGTAATTAATTAATTGTGAGGTCGTCAAAACGTGATCGGTTATAGATTGTATTTTCAAACGAATGAGTGTGGTCTACCCCAATAGGTAAATTAATGGCACGTTTTGATAGGCAACATTTTGGACACATTTTTGTTGAAAACATAGGCAACCTGTTTAAATTTATAAACGTTTGCATCTGTCAAAATTATTTTCCAATTTGACAACACATTCCTTTTAAGAATACTAAATGCAAGAATTGTTTGCTTGCACAACATGTTAAATAGTCTGTGCACTATGTGTATTTTTTTAGTCTTAGAGGTAAATCTATTGCCAGTTTACTCAATTCACAGTGAAGTGTAATGAAATAAACGTATTTGCAGTATTTCTCGGCAAATTTCAGATACACATTTGAGTAATACGAGTTATAAACGTGTCATTTACCTGTAAAAAGAAAGGTAAGAGATTTTCTGAATATCACCCACTATGACGTCCTCATTTTTATACACAAGCATACATTTTGAATTTAAAGGCTTGGCACACACAATTAAAGTCAGTAGGTTTAATCCAATAAATCATCATTATCTTATTATATTATGGTTAGATTTCTAAAACATTGTGACGCCATTTTGTTGTTTTTTTTATCGATAATTTAGGTGAATCTTTCCTCTATTTTTCATTCAGGCCTGAGAAACCTGTGCTGTATCAATAAAAATCAGCAACATTTTTTCGGCTGAAAATGTCGACACAGTAATTCTTTTTATGTTGTTGTAACTGTTTTTGAGGCTCATGATAGAAGTGTATATACTTTTAAATTATTTTCATGGAAATAATTACTGTAATGAGAATGTTGCATATAAACTAGAAAGAAAAGTGTTTCATGTAACTGTACATAAAGATTTTAATTATTAATAATTCACTAGCATTCATCACCCAGCCAGTTAAATGGTTATGTTGGTTATGTCTCAATGTTAGTCTCTTTCCAAAATATGACATACGCATATTAAGATGTAGTGGGTACAACTTTAACATAAGCTATTTCAACTAAACTTCTAAGACGTGAAGCTATTTGTTTCTTCGGGTAATCGTCCCACTAGTAACCTTTAACCTACCTGTAGACATGTACACATATAAATTGCAGCCTGTACCCTGTTAAGTAATTGTTAATACCATGCATGGCACCAGGTTAACCTGTAGTGAATCATATTTGAGAACGCAATAGGAAGAATGCTAAAGCACTAGAATTGTAAAACTTCTTTGGTATATAGTATTCCGAGTTTGATCCCGGGTACTCCCATTTATTGAACACATAAATCATTACGTATGTAGCATTTCCTAAGTTGCATTTGATGGAAATGTTATACAAAGTCCTTAATATCAATAGGTAAATTGTCGTTTAAAATTGGCAAAATCTGATTCTTCGGGAACCTGGCTTAGTTTTCTTATCTTTTTTGCCAGTATCAAAAAATATTCCAGAGTGAATTAGCATATTAGTAGAGCTGTTACCAGAACATATATATATAATATTACGATATGTAAAATTGCCATCATGTACCTACAAGCAATTCCGGTTTTTACAAAACAAATCAAATCGATGAAATACAATATTGGCCTTCTGTCACTCTTTTCTACTATGATAAATAAAGATTTATTGTTAGACGTGAAAAGATATCTTGCTTTAAAAAGAGTTTCCTATAGTAAAGGCCCTTACGAGAGAGTGCTTAAATATACAGAGCTTTTTTTTTGTCGGGACGTCCGTACGTTTCTGAGAACCGCATTCTAATTGATGTATTCATTCATCATTCATAGACAATAACGCTTTTTGAACATTCTCAGCTTAACAAAGTGTCACACGGCGGAATAAGGCATATAACTTTAAGCCAGTGTCTGACAGTGAGTGACTATTAAATACACCCACATCGATTGCAGTATTGTTGAATAGTGACAAGCCATCTATCAAAATTTCAAGATGTAACGGTACATTTGGTTAATTTCTAGACGCTGTCGGTCTAATATCGTAATAAGTCGTTTGTTTTATCGGTCTGTCATTATTTCCTCATCAAAATGTTTTTTGAGAAAGAAAATTTATACTTTGTTTGTACTTTTTCTATAAATATTATATGATAAAATTGATATCCACAATTTTCGACATTGGCTGATAAACGGATTAAGCTCAATTATTACTTTTACAAATAAGGTTGGTTTAGATTTTTAAATATAGTTGGATTGCTAAATAAATTTGACTAAATATTTAAATGTTAGTATTGTTGTATGTGTATGAGAACATGAACGTATGTAACAATGTAATTTAGTGACAACTGCGACTCAGTTTATATTTTGCATTATGGATAGGATCTGCTTATACTAAATGATTAATAAAAAAACACTTAGCTAACCCGTTTTAAGGTTTTATGTTGTCATTATGTTAAGCTTTTTTGTACTTAAATCATATGTGTGTAGTTCTTAATATGCCATTTTAATATAAATAAAATATAAGTAACGCGCTTTAGCGGTAATAAAAGATTTGCATGTATTTTTTACACCAGTCCACTGGCCTTTCATGTTAAATGGTTCTTACAGATGAAATCATCAACATCATATATAGATAGTCTATAGTTTAATATTATTCAGCGCAACGTTTGCGAATGTTTATCAAGAAAAGACAATGATCGATGTATAAATTAGGTCACAATAAATATATCTCCAGGCAAGTATGCCCGCGTTTACTTAATAATCGCTTTTGTGTCTTACGAATATTGAATTATTGTCATCCAATCTACCTCTTGACAAAGGCAAACAGGGTAAAAATAAATGTGTTCAAAAACACAGTGACGAAACTTTACACACAAAAAAGAAAACCATCAGTTACCGCCTTGGAACTGTCAGTCAAGAAAGGACCGACTGGGGTGCTTAAACCTGGTTTGTGGAGCGCTTCAACCTCGCACTTCCTGAAGATTTTTTTATTAAACAAGCAGTGTAAATAAAAATATCCCGTCAAAGTGAAACGACTAACAGTAAGCACCTACATCGGGAATTAAAACCGATACAATGAACTTATATACATTTATAATATCTAGTAATAAAATAAACTATCAACGTATGTACAGTGTGTACAGTAGATAAAAGCCCCGTCAACCTTAAAGGTATTGCGTTAACAATACAAACTGCATAGGAATCGTAATTATTAGTATGTTAGGTGTTGGATTGTAGATGTTTGCCATTACCACGGCTTTATATTTTAAACAGTTATAATTGATGCATTTTGCACTGTTTCGTAAGACTCAAAATATGTTGCTTTAACATTCGTAGGCATCCAGGGAGATAAGAATTTATCTTAATTCAGTTATCCTACTTTGCATTTAATATTATTTTATATCAATTCATAAATCGTCGAGTAAACATGGCGAGTTCAGTCAGTTAAAGTATTGCAAAATCTTCAATGTACGCATGTCTATCATGTTTATTTTTCAATTTGCTTACGGTGCGATATAAATAATGTATGCTAGAGATGTTTATATATTAAACATAAGTTTATCTTGGTTTATTAGTGTTAACATGTACATACATTTGACTTTACTTCTAACTGACGTTCAAATGACTATAAATGACGTATTTACAATAAAATAAATATCCCAGACCAAATAAACCATTTAAAAATACTTTACGTTTGCTTTTAAGTACATCTCAAGAAGTACCTCATTTTTTCAAGTTCTCTGTATACCTCAAGCGACCAAGTTAGAAACGTATGTCGATTAAGAAAATTCCGCATGGATGTTGTCATTTTTAATTCAAAAATTGGTCAGTGTAAAGAGAATCTGAGTATTAAACATATTAAGTTATCATTAAAAGTTTGTACTGTAGCCAGCGTAGAGATATACACAAAGATAAATGTAAGTAAGCTTTCGTCTACCTTTTTAAAGAATCCACCATTCTAGACCTCACCTCTTATTGACAAGATTGAAGATGTTAGCTAGGCATGATTCAAATATCGGAAGACAACTCAAGGTAGTCATATATTTGTTCTAGATGCAATCTGTTGCCCATCAGACTTCCTGGTCTGCAGGTTATCGATATGCCAGAACGTATTTCCAAAGAAATGTCATTAATCTAAATCAGATTTTGAAATTGCTATGCAGTAATCGATAACAATAAATAAACATGTTACAGGGCGCCTTATAACACAACTAAAAGGTTCCAAGAAGCCAAATGGCACGCATTTGTTCTGACATAATGTTCCATATCCATATTATTGCACAACACAGAATAATAAGGTACACTTTGAGTTTTAAATTGAATATGCCATGTGCTTTAAGAGTTGGTTTCACACACTTGCTTTTAGATTTTTCGTATCGCCCCTTTTTTAAATATAACTAATTTGAGACTGCAAAAGGAGAGGTAAAAGTGACCGACTTGAAACTTCTCAGCCACTCACCGCATAATTCGCTGCGCAAGTTCTAACTCGGTAGATGTCTGGGGCCTCTTTCACCAATTATTGACTGGATGTCACCAGTTTGACTACAATTGTATCGGTAAGATAATAAAGACGTTTACACATAGATGATGTCACTGGTAAGTTTACAGTGAAAAGTTAAAAAATAGTAACATGTTATGAATGTTTATATTTCGCATGTGTATTAAAATCATTAAATCAACAGTATTAATTGGGCCAATACGAGAAATGGAGATCGAATATGGAAACGAATAGATTATTTAGGGCTTATGTAACAGGGCCAATACAAAAAGAGAGTGCCGATCGATTTAATTAGCTAACTAAACATCGTAACGGCACACGCTTTATTTATTGCATCCTGAAATTATTTTAAATAAGTTGTGTATATCTTTATTATATTCCTTATTATACATCTTAAAAAAAGTATTCGTAACGATACAGGCATAGTCAAACTGACAACGTTATCTATCTTACTTTTGATGCAAGTAAACACGACCTAGATTTGAAGTCCTGCTTAAAGCAAGTAATTAAAGAAATTTAAGTCCTACGATTCGTGAATATAAGTAATTGAAATAAAATGAATTTATACATATACGAAATAGATCCCCGCCATACTGACGCTACTAGTTTTTTCAGACTCAGTAAAAACTGTTAATTAATTAAATACAGTGAATGAATAATGCCTAAAGGTTTTTCTGCATGGATAGAGAAAATGTCTGTTAAAAGCTTTTTAAAAGAAGAAGCGTGTACCTATAAGTTTCAACATGATTTATTTATATAAATTGAAATATTCTAATGACTGATGAGAACAGCTCACGCGTGAAAAATAAACCTTCGCTATACGTTCGTCGCACTAATACTCCCCCAACCGCCGGCTCTTGTTAGTAAAATTTTGACTTGAAAAAGCCTTTTATCAACAACATTGAAACACACGTCTGTGGTGGCAAACACTACTGAACGTTAATTCCATAGTATTATGGTTCGCGGTAACAAGAGGATTTTTTGAACAAAATATAGCCATCTTTACTAAAATAACAGACAGTTGTCATGTAACGAAATACATAGACATTATTAAGACATCATAGGTTATAAAAGCTTGAAAATTATCTGTAGGAAACGTTGTTTACATCTGCATATATAGAGAGGCACCGTTCACCCAACCAGATGAAAGTGTTCATGTTTGTTTCAATAGTTTTGCCTGACAAGTGTTCACAACTGTCCAAGAGATAACAATGCGTCTGGTGTACATTAGGACTGGCCTGGACGACTAGCGATCCTTATCTTAAAAAAAATTAATGCATTGTTATGGTGATTTTGCAAGAAGAACAAATTAGTGATGAGAATATGGAATGACGTGAACACCTGGCGTGATACCACACCCAGTCACATTATCCTGACACAGTGCCAACTCTTCGTGGACCTTACCTTATATTTGCTGAAGCGTTAGTAAGGGAGCTATATACCAATGCCACCTTTTATGACTTGGGCAGGTCGCAGCCCGGGATCTAACCCGGGACCTACTCAATCATTGAATAAGAAACCACAAACGTGATATATTGCAATCGGGATATCAACCTTCCAAATATCATTTTTTTACAATCACGCCATAGTTTTCAGGAGTTGTGACGTTCCCGGGTTGTGGTAGTCGCCGACTTGTAACTTATCAGCTCTAAACTTGGGGTCAAGACGCAATTGGTGAACTCTTTTAGGTGGAAAGTTTTCTAGCTAAGCTGCGGTAATTGACACATTACTGGGCTGGACGAGGCAAATATGGCCATACGTCTGTAGAAATAAAGTTACAAAGAAATATATATTAAAATTGTTCTTCTATCAGTCGTTGGTTTAGTTGTGGGTTCCTTGACTGGTGATGATATACTAAGTAATTTCCCATAATTTCTTTGATACTGCGATACTGCGATATCTCAACATCTCTAAGTACATGTAGGTCAAAAGAATACATGGTTAATAAACTGAGCTCTATACAAATATTGTAACATAATTTGTGTTATAAAATAAAGTTTAGCGCTTGTTGTTTAAGCTTGTATGTACTTTTTGATCGTTATTAATTTACATTCTTTGTTATTTACACTTTGCAAAAACAGATTATTATAAATTAAAATATTGTCTTTGTGATAGGCAACACATAGCTCAATATAAATGCATTTAATAACGGATAATGCATTTAGGATTGTTACCTTTTACATTTTGTGCAATTAAGTCCCGTATTGATAAACAAATTTTAGGTTAATTACTCAAATCCTGGGTTTCAATAAGAACGTTTTCCTTACGATGAGTATCAAATCATATATTTTAATTCTACAGACACGACATTGAAGCTTAAGTAATTTATCAAATCATTTATCGACCATCAGTATTATATTTGATTTGGAAAACATAGGCAATATTCAATGGAAAATGTAATTTGCACTAGTACAATATTTTGCTTAAAGATCATGATTCAGCTATACTCCACAGAAACTTTTATACCACATTTTTTTCTTTAAAAAATAACAATAATTGAAACAAAAAATGAAATAAAAGTGTATTTACACATTTACGCATAGGGTGAGTAATGTAAACCACAGGTAGTAGTTATAGTTATTAAAGTCTCGCTTAAAATATTAACGTTTTCCATATTTTCACACTTATTTATTAAAATAATTCCATCATCCTTTGACCTAAGGAAACTAGTATTGCCTCATCACTAACATTACAGAAACAACAAAGCAACGCCGACGTTGAAGTTATTATAATGGCTCATCTGTTTTTCGATAAGTATAACATTCTTTGACCAGTCTTTATGTATGTATGCATAGTACAAATTACATGTTAGTTAGTTTACTCTTTTAGCTTCTCGGCAAGAAATGCGTTTTAATGCATTGATAAAAGTTTAAATACACATACATGTACCTCTTTCATTATTGTGTACTTGTGTATTTGATATTGACTAAAGTAGGAACCAAATATGTAATGAATCTCAAAAAAGAAAGAATATTGTTTTATACCAATAAATTATTTCTTTGAGAAGACCTTAACCAGTAAATTAAATGTTACGACTAAGATGATTCTTAAGATAATTGTGGAAATGGAATTGTTTCATTTTTTTAAATTAACATTTAAGATTAGAAATATCTGTTTATATGTAAAAAAAATTGGCAAGCTTAAAGCTTAGTGCGGCATTTACTTTTCGGATAAACATCAGTATTACAGCACAAAAAGCCTACAAACTGTAATACAAAACTTAAACTTTCCTTTTATATGTCTTTTTCTCCAGTCAATGTGTACTTTACAGCACTTTAATTGGTAATGCAGCTCATCATTTCATTATAATTATAATGAATATAAAACGTCAGAATTTTTTTAAAGTTCAAAATGAATTGGTAAAGGGCAACAAGATCATATAACATACTTTTGCATTGACGTTCTTCCTTACCTAGGAATTAGTTTATTGATGATCCCAAAATTTAAAATTGTAATATATGCACACTATTGTCAAACCCATTTTGAGTACGCAACATCGCAAATGTAAATTATAAGAGGAATTTATGAAAATGACACCGTACATTGTGATTTATTCACAATTAATTAGGAATTGACACCTGTTATTGAAGACATTTTATTCATCTTTGAGTGCCAATGATGTTTATACGATCACGAAAATAGAAAAGCTAAGTGTTTATAACTACCTTAATACCGAGCCTTTTTGCACGCAGCCCAACCATCCCAACCTAATCTCGCTCCTGTTTTCCACGTGAAAGAACAGTGTCATATTTATGAGTATGCGTGCATTGGTTCGTTACCGTACTTAAACAATGAACCCTTGCTTGTATCAACCATGTTATCTGTGAAACAAGATACGGAAACTTAAAGAACAAAATTAAACCTAGTACTCAGTTCTTCACCAATTATTCATAAATAAATATCATAATCTTCAGTTGTCGGACATCATTTTTCTGTAATATTCTATCTTGTGCTTTAACTGATAAAGTGCTTCCCTGTGGCATTTGTTGCCGCAATATCCACTACAGTTTCCAAATTAAAGATTAATTTTGCCTTTTATCTCGTCTAATAGTAGTTATATTCAATTATTTATTAAAGAGCAGGTCAATATTAGGTTGTACCTAAAAACACCATAAGGTATACTTTTAGTATTTATTTACAAGTTATGTATGGCACTGCAACTGTTTTACCAGATCAAACACTGGAATTTGGACATATACATATGTCTGATGGGAGAAATATTGTATTGCTAAGTATCCTATTTTTCAAATAATCAAAAAAAAATGAGAGGCACTCATCATAGATAAAAAAAAGAGTAAGGCATTCTAATAGATTTTCTTTGTTTTTAACCTTTTTTAGAAATATATAGTACTTAAAAGTGTTCGTTAAGCTGTACGAATATGGATATGTGTTGAATTGTAAGTATAATGGCATTAGAAAATTTGAAAAAGAAAGACTCTTGAGGCAAATTCAGATTAAATATAAAAGTGACAAACACGGAGATGAGACGTTGGATGGACAAAAGACCACATTGATGATTGAACAGGTTGGCAAAGTTTGAATCTCGAATTTCATGGGGGCAATATTTAGACAAATATTGAAATGAAAACATATAAATTTAAAATAAAATATTCAAGCGATGACGTACCCCTGTATCTGGATACAAAATAAGTTTTTAAACGTTAAGATTATAAAAAACCGCTGCAGTTATTACCATTTTCATCCATTAAAGTCAACGAAATACTAGATAGGCTCCAGTAAAATCGATTGTTGAAGTCTATTTGTAAGATAGAACGTAAGTACCAATGTCAAGCTTAAGTTAAAAAACGTAAATGTCTGAGGAATATTTTGCTTTGCATAAATATTTATGTTGGTTATTTTTATTAGTTATCGGAATAACCAGAAAAGAGGGATTACAAAATAATAGTAAAACAAATGCTAGGCTTTAATTCTGTTAAAACACAATTCGACGTTTTGAAGATCTTGGGTAGTTGGTTTAGACATAACTTTGTCGGCTTTGTGTTCCTCCTTTTAAAGATATCGGACCAAGACTAGCCTTCTGTATCAATAAGTTTAATCAATTCTTCAACAACGTCAAGGGACAAACTTATACATGTACAGTTTTCCCGGAGCTTTATTGGAATTACCTAACTAATTTATGTATAAACATATTTATTCAAGAGTCCGTTTGCAAAACATTATCGTTTACACAATCACAGGGCATTGTCCCGTAATGTCGGAAATGTTTATGTTGCTTTTAATTTCCTTGAGGAATAAAATCATTTGCTGCAAACAAACCAGTTTCATTGCGAACTGAACGACAATGTGTAAACAATATTAAATGGGTTGCAATAAAAAAGAAAGAAAGATGGATTGGTTGTCAACCTTTCAAATTGAATGCATTTACTTCGCATCAATGGAATATTGTCATTCCTTTTATATAAATATAAATAAAACTGTTTTATTATCTTTGTAAAGTATCTGACCAAAGGCATCGTCACATAAAGAGTTTGAAGTGTTTACTGAATAGTTTTCCCTTGTGACTAATGTGTCTACATGAAGCGCGATTCATAAAAACAGAAATAGTTGTTCGTAAATGACCGTGATTGTTGCGTTGGCATTGAATTAAGTGTTATGGCCCCTTCAATCAAGTGTCAGTTCTTTGAACATATATTTTCGCAAGAACCAATAAAATAAACAATGATTTAATCCTTTAGGAAATTGGTTCCTAGCTGCTTAAGTGATTCGAGCAGAGACTATTGGTTATTCAAGGGCAGACATTGTGAGGTGGCATGGTGTGAAGATTGTTCCTATAAACGTCTGAAAGATCGAGAATGATAGAGATTAAATTGAGCCTTTAGATTTTTGCGTACATTGCGTGTTCGATTTTCGTTGATCTTTTTAAATATCATTATCCACAAACTTTAAGAAAATAAGAAAAATAGTTATTATTTATTTTAAAAAAACAGCATCGCAGCGATCATTTATATTTATTTTAGCAACGTCCAGCTGTTTTGATAGTAGTAGACCAGGACAGACGTCTGGTTAGAACCACTGGCCACTGACTCAACTCAATGTAGCTGGAAGACCTTTCCAAATTAAGTCCTTCTACCCGAATAGACCTCGAAACCGCGCCGTGAGTGAATTAGTTGTCTGTGACTCTACCACTATGCCCAAGGCGTCACTACATTTAGTCAGCAACTGTTCCAAGAAAATAAAATCCAGATAACAGTTGTGACGTGCAAACATTATAATGATTTTGATTTTCTGCAACTGCAAGCCGGATATTGAAATTAAGTTTACGCATTTTCACTTATTATGCGTTTCGTTTATTTTAGTTGTCAGGAAAATTGTTATTTCTTCAAATTGTTATTAATTTGACATTTCAAACAATTCAAAACGACACACAACTAAGTACAGAAAACTCTCATTTACCAAATTCATATTAAATAATTTTTCAAAAAGCTTTATATTTGTTTTACATGCTACAGACAAATTTTAGAATCACAACTTATGCTTTGTTTAATTTCGTGTAAGGACATTTTAGCTGACAGTTTGTTTGTACATTAAATGCTCAAATTATCCAGTAAAAAGAAATCAATTTAATATTTGCACCTTCATTTTGGAGGTAGATAGTTTGCCAAGTTCCGGGGTTTTAATAAATAGACCAACACTGACGGTCATGATTATACTATTTCTCTTTTCTTAATGAATTGATAGAAATTAAGAATTAAGCTGATAAGAGTATTGTCTGAAAAAAGAATGTAAGACAAAGTCTTATGAAAACTGCAACATATACCAATATTTGAAAAGGCACATAATAAAGTTATTCACATGAAAGGTTCAAATATCTAAGTAATTTGTGGTTAGTAGAGTTAACTATGTATTAAATAAGATGTTGTTTTGATTAGGTATCATTTCAACCTATTTACACCAGAGAAAATAAAACAGGGAAACAAGCCAATTTATATCATATTCGTCGTCATATTCGTCATCAACACAAAGACTAAAATGTTGATAATAACTACAACACAGAATCGGTAATAATTGGTAATCAAAACGAGTACATACACTTTGTTCAATTCGGTATTTTTAACAGCTGACAGCAAGAACATCGAATAAGAATATATAATACAAAGTCCTATGAACATTGCAACATATACAGAAATTGAAAAGACACTGGACCAAGGTATCCACATGCACGCCAAATGTAAACGTGAGAACAAATCTGTGATGAGACATTTGACAATAAGAGCAAACCCGACAGTTAAACCGGTTTTACAGAACTCTTACCTCGCACTTCCTGACGGGTAAAATATATCGGAAACTGGGATTCTATATAAAAATCAATCTGATGGCACATAGGCGTTGCATACACAAGACTACAAAACATTTTGCATTTTATTTGCGGTTCCGTGTAACAAAAAGTTATCTGTCTGAATAGAAAAGAGGATTTCACATAAGGTTTACTCGAACTCTTTGATACTATAACATATTAATTATTTAATTAGTTTTATTGTCTTTGTTTGTTTTGTACCACTGTACATGTAAGATTAAATTCAATCCAAATGTGTGCAATGCGTGCTGTTTTGTGTGTGTGTTTCTGTTTGTTTCTGTTTTGTTTGTTTTTATTGTTGATATTTTGTTGTTGATGATGTTTTATTTGTTCCTTCTTCAAAGGTTTGTCGTTATCAAATTAAAGAACATAAAAAATTACATTTAAATAAGTGATTCTTTTGTAATCCTAGATAATACTCACTTTGCGTTGAAATCGAGCTTTTATGTATTAAGAGAAAAAATCTAAATACAACTTTGTTGTTTCAATTTGCACAAGAATTAAAATCAGATTTATTCGAATAACAACAAAAACGCTAACGTGCTACATGTAAAGAACACAATTCTCTGCAGAATTATTCTAATATCCATGCACTGGAAACCGCACCTTATCTGTACATTTAAATAAGTTGTGTACGTGACATTGTTAAATTATTCACGTCTGATTTTATAAATTTTCACCCGAATGCGTTTTTACATAACGATTTTTGGGTTTTAAAAACATAGACTGGAAACAAGCAAGCCGTCTTGAGAAAAAAAATGTGTTAGTATATAAAAAATCATTATTTATCGATAAGTAGATACAAAAGGCACTAATGCTGTGACATAAACGCAACAGAACAATTGCACAGGTCATGAATTAAATAATTACATAGTTGATTTTTATTTATGGAAAGAGGTGTAACCGAAATGTAAATGAAATCGATCCCCTTGTTAATGACCAAATCAGTATCACCGAAGGAATTATTAGCGCGTTTCAATTCATTTACCGTTAGTTACAATAATTACAAATTTACATTACATATATTCTCTTTTTTATCTTAGAAACATATAAACTAATGTTATTGTTATTTGTTGTTATTGCTGTTGTTGTTGATATCGTCTTGTATCTTGTTATGTCGCAAATAAAAATACAGAGTATTACAAAACAACTCATCAATTTAATTTCCCTTTAAATGACAATCTGTGTTGTATCTTTTTGTCTGTTAAGCTTATACATCAACGTTAATTAAGTCATGACCTTTCTTAATATAGTACATGTCCTTTCCTGAAACATTTCATTATATCTTTATTATTATTATTATTATTATTATTATTATTATTATTATTATTATTATTATTATTATTATTATCATTATAATTATTATTATTATTATTATTATTATTATTATTATTATTATTATTATTATTATTATTATTATTATTATTATTATTATTATTATTATTATTATTATCATCATTATTATAATCATCATCATTATTATATTTTTCTCAACACCAGGAGATGCAGTTAAAACTAGTTTAAACTTTTGCTTGACTTCCCCTTGAAGCAAAAATCATGTTTTACATAAATATTTTTATTTTGCTGATAATTGTAAGAACTTGTATCAATGATTGCATATATAGAGTCAGGGACAGGAGATTGGTGGTTAGCAGTGCAAACAATTTCATGTATAGATGATATCATATGAGCTTGTAAAATGGTTTTCTTTCTTTTAAATCCCATCACTTATTTGTGCTGAATTAGCATGGATATCAAATACCTTAAATAGCAATGGATAAAAGAATGACCATAATCTTTAATATTGATTAGCAAATCACGCCAGAAGCTCTGTACTTTCTTAAATTAACTCATGAGTTTCCTTCCTATCGTTTTCACTTTTTCCGAATTTTGTGTTCTTATAAAAGTAGTATTTTACTGGCAATGCATTTATATTGTACGCGTTATTATTGGAGCATTTGTATCCCCAAGTGGACAGAGTATTTTATTACATTGATCTGAAGACGGTGGTTAATACAATAATGTTCAGCTTGCAAACAACATTATTTGGAAGGCCTCACCGAAAGCCTTTTCAATCGTCGTATGTTACTTAATAATGACACAAGTGTGATGCGATTTTTCGGGCTCATCAAATGGTAATCCGGTAACACTGTTCATTACTTTGATTGTTGCTGTAAGCTGGTGTTTTCTTTCGAAGTAACCTATTTCCTGATATAGCCCTAGACAAAGACAGGGTAGACGCAAATATGATTGCATTCGCTCTTAAATATCAGCAAGGTCATATAACGTTGATCGAGTACTTTCATCAATCAAAGATACTATGATCAAAACTAAAAACTTACACAGAATAAGAAAAGTTGTAACACACAAAAAACGCCGAAACTCAAAAAAGTCTTTTCATACAATTTTAATATGTAATGTCTTTTACCAATTAAATTTAAATTGTAATAAAGTACTAATTTCCTCTTAATGACTAAAACCTTAAAGTCCATTTTTGCAAATAAGTAAAGACAGTAAGCTCAAAGGCGGGATGTCTAATGGTTTAAATACTTAACAAACACTTTAGGCATTTAAGATTAGCAAAAAATAATAATCGGGGTTTGAAAAGAAAACACTGTCTTATAACGAAAATACAGAATCGAATTCGACTGGAAGCAATTGATTAGTAATAAACGAAACATTCTTTTATAATATGACCTTTACCGCTAGAGACTAAGTGTATATCCTTTGGTCATTTTACATTTAGAAACATAAAGGGATGGCTAGACAATTACAATGAAAAGTTATCCCTATCACGAGGAAACCAATTTTTAAAAAGACGCACATTCTTTTCTTGTTTATCAAAAGTCATAAAAGAAAGGAATTAAGTAACGCAGACTAAAATATGTATATATTTATAACCTACCTCATTAACTTACCAATACATAATAAGTCCGCTATAAAGATGGCACAATTTACTGTCTTATGTAACCTTATTGACTGCTTTCTTCAAAATAATTTCGATGTATGTCTTGAGGCATTGGTTTAAAATAAGTATTGTGTCTGGTACAATCATTTTCTTTAAAGATATATCCAAAACTCAGACTTTAAAGCGACTGCTAGATTACCGATGAAATAAGGAATTCATAATTGAGCACATAGCCATATTGCTAGCATACTGTGACACATTTTATCACAAAAGACATCAAATCTGAACCACACACACTGTAAAATGCGGGCCGTCAATTTCTTAAAGTAATACGACTACATTGTTTGGATTCTTGTATTTGAATTATCGTTAAACCTTCTAAAGTCAAGAAGTAAAACAACGAATATATTTCTATAAAATGCAAGCAAAGCAAATATCGGTATCATTTCCACTCAGCAGATATCAGCCAGGCATCTTTTTAGCTTATTTCAATTAAAGTGCATTTCTACAGAAAAAAGACATATTTTCAATTTAAAGATAAGATGTATAATTCATATTAATCAAGCTTTATCTGTACTGTAATGCTTCTATGGGAATTTTATTCGAAGGAAAATTTAAAAGAGAATTCCTGTATTGCATTTAAAGCTTACATATATTTCAGATACATGTAAAGTACGTACCTTAAAGTTTTCCAGATGCGGTGATGTTCTTGCTTTTCACTTTGCATGCATGTGAAATTCCTTTGTCCTGTGCCTTTATGTCGCAATGCTCATAGGACTTTTCATATATTCTTATTTTACATTTGCAAATTACATTGTCTATAGAAAAGTATTATCATTTGTCTGGATCTCTTACATTCCATTATTTCTTCTCGATGTGTTGGACTGGTGCAAGTGTTTTACGTATGGTTTTTGTTTTAATCATGCTATTGTTTTATATTTAATAGCAACATATGTAGTCTATGGATAACCGAAATAATTAATGCTATTGCGACGATTGATCTAACAATTAAACAATGATTAAAATATATAAATGATAAGTATTGAATAGTTTACATAAATATTTGTCAAATCAAGACATAAACAAATATTGAAATAGCGTTTCTAAATTTAAAAAAATACATTGTATATGTATTATGCAGAAAAGTTTCCCGCAAACACCAGTACTGTACCGGGTTATTGATTAGGTTGTTCTAGTCCGTTGATCCCGTGGTTCCAGTAAGGTTAGATCATTGTATGATAATCAAAGCCTAGACGAAATATGGTATATCAATTTGTAGACTTGAGCTACGAGAATCTTGCAGCAAAAAACACACTTTTATTGCTTTTGTTCGCTTGAGATGAAAAGATCATGCTATTGTAACACAAATGACAATGAATTATATTGCATTATATTATTTGCTGGATTTTATTACTATTTAACATATGCATTAAAATATATTTCTTCATTTATCTGTTTATGTTTTGTTTATTCAATTAATCTGATTATGAATATCATGTAATATATTATGCCAGCAAGTTTAGCTTTGTACTTTTAAAGCAACTATGCTTCCTGTGCCATTAGAAACCGTGCACAACAGTGAGCTTTTGCTTCCAGGTTTAATCTTTTACCAACTACACTTTCCCTCTTGTATGTTTATTGACACGCTATACCGTTTCTTTTTTTTTGTAAAGAAAATGCTCCGTTACCTATCTTATTATTCATATGTATACATAAACAGACAATAGTGCAGTAAATACATCTGCTAAATACTATTCCAACTGCACAATATTATTACTGTTATTTTATTAAACTACTTTTGGAAATATATTCAAACAAAAAATGTTTAATGTGAAATATTTTTGTGGACATTTTTTTCAGCACTCCTGAATTTCACGTGTCTGTTCTAGCAGTACTAATACTACTTCTCTCACCCAAATACAAAGCGGATACCACTGTTTAATTCTCGCCACAACCTTTATATCGTACGACGTTTTTCCCCACAACTCATATAGGTCATTTCTTCATCTCATTATAATTTGTTTTAAATGACTATGCTTTCATTTTAAAAATTCCAACTTTGTCGATTGGTTGTTCCAAGATTGTGTTTGATTTATTTTTATTATTTCTCATTCCAGTATTATTGACGCTTTGGCATGTATTACCCCTAGTTGTCCTTCTGAGTTTAAAATCTGTTCCAATATCCCTGGAGCACTTTGAACTTTCTAAGATTCATGTTACTATGGAATAAAAAGTGTCATGACATATGTTATTATTTAAAATACTGAACATTTTTCGTGCTGAACTTTTATGTTATCTTTCATAGTGCATGTTTGCTTTTGTATTTATATGCAATATGTCAATTTACTTGGTTAAAATCATTGTTAGATAAATTTACATCTAGATTAGACTTATTATTTGTGTTTAAGTGCGTAAAAGTATTATTATTAGTGTTATTATTTTTGTCATAAAAATTTGGTCGATTTTAATTTACCATTTTACGAGTATGTGCACATCCACGCATGTACGAATGTAAAATAGGGATTCTTGATAAGTGGTAATCTGCTGAATTCAAAGATGTTCAGGGACTCGATAGGAAACGTGACTCTTTAAAGAACCATCTTTAAAACATCTGTCGTTGCCTTATCGGTCGTTGTAGTAATCATCCTTCAACATAGTTAATGAAGCAATTGCTCTTGAGAGTTTCCTTTAAACGTAAAGTTTTGGAAAACGTCTTAAATAACTTGTAGAATAAACATTCAAGGTACATTAACACCAGCAGGTATGCTGCATAACCGTGTCAATAACAGTTGTAAACAGGCGGAATAAACTCGATAAAATTTTAGTCGATGATAAAATAAGGAAAAAAAGAAGGAATCAAAATTGTAATGAATTTCAAAATAATAAATTACAATATTTGAATTAAATTAAATGAATTGTATCTCCGAGATGTCCTTAAAGCTTAATGGGGCACTCATTTTTCAGAAGAACATCCTTTACATAAAAAGCCTACAAACTGCAATTCAAAACTCGAGCTTTCTTTTTATGTGTTTTTTCTTCAGTCTCTGTGTACTTTACAACACTTTAATTGGCAATGCACCTTAACATTTCATAATAATTATATTAATTTTAAGACGTCAGAATATTTAGTAAAGTGCAAAATATATTGGTAAAAGTCAAGAAGATCACATAACATTTTTGCATTCACGTTCTTTCTTTCCTAGAATTTAGTTGAATAATGCTCCTAACATTTATAATTGTAATAAATACACGCTCTATTGTCAAACCCATCTTACATGCAAACCATCGGAAACGTAGACTGAAGAGGAAGATATGAATATGACACCGTGCATTGTGATTTATTCACGAATAATTAGGAATTAAATCCTTTATTGAAGAAATTATATTCAACGTTGAGTGACAATGATGTTTATACAATCGCGAAAACAGGAAAGCTGTGTGTTAATAACTACACTAATATCGAGCCTTTTCACACGCAGAGTAACCATTCCCACCTAAGATAGCTCCTGTTTTCCACGTGAAAGGACAAATTTGTATTTATGAGTATGCGTGCAATAGTTCGTTAACGTACTTAAACAATGAGCCGTCTTGTATTAAAAGTGTTATCTTTGAAATAAGATGCGGAAACTTAAAGACCATAATTAAACCTAGTACTTAGTCCTTCACCAATTATTTAAAAATAAATATGATAATCTTCAATTATCGTATTTTTTTCTGATTATTCTATCTTGTCTGCTTTAAAAGATAAAGTGCTTCCCTAACGCATTTGTTGTCGCAATACACACTACAGTTCCATTATGACAGACTAGTTGTGCCTAATATTTTGTCTAATATGATCATAGTATGTATATTTATTTATTACTCATGGTATTTATTTACAAGTTATGTATAGCATTGCCATAAAACACTCTATAATGGTTTCAAATTAGGAAATATCACACAATTTTAGGAACTGATACTCTCCTTAAAAAGATTAATATCAAAGACAATAATAAGTTCTCTCTGTGCTATGAAGAAGATGAAACTATCATTCATCTTTTCTGTAATTGTGACATTGTAAAAAACATGGAATGAATGAACTAATTAGTACACATTGTCCTACTTTAAAGATCCAATTGTCCAAGAAAGACATTGTATTTGGAAACAAATACTACCAAAATAGTGTAAGCTTTATTCTTCTGCAAGCACAACATTAGAGCAAAAGAAAAAAAGAAAATACTCAATGTGGGAATATTAAAAAAAACAAATAATTGACCATTACAGAACTGACTAGCACAATGCAAATATGTCACAAAACAAATAATGAATACAGGAAACCATTAACAAACTTAATAAATATCTAAATAAGTTAAAGTGGTATTGAAAATTAGTTGTTAATTTTTATACCGTTAACACCGATATTGGTCTTGATTTTATAACAAATTGATTCAATTGTTAAAAAAAATAGTTCATATAAGTACATATATCATTTCAAGATTAAAAATGGTTAGAAAAAACATGCGCACACATACAACAATTAAGCAAAAATCATTGTTACCCTATATTACCACCATTCAATTTTTTAAATGTTGAACTTTCCAATGATATATACCTTTCCATTGCCTGTATATTATTAAGCCTACAATTATTAACAGAGCATATTGTTCCTCATGAATGTTTGCTTTGCCTTCCTGTCTGTTTATTTTTATTCTCTTGTCATATTATAATCATAATCATAACATACATTCTAACATAACAATATAACAAAATTTGTTAAAACTTAATGCATATTTCTGAAAATACACGTATAACTTTAAATATTTTGGAAGATGATCATTCACGCTCAAATGTAAATATCTATGATACTTAATGTGTCATAACGTTTCAAATTCAGGCTTTAACATTAGCTCAAAAAAAAAGAAAATAATTTACATTTAAAAATATAATCTGATAATTATGACAGTTTAAATAAAATGTAAGTTATGGGAAAAGTGCCACATAAATATTATGTTTATGAAACAGTATATATCTGTTAGTACTATTCTTGCTCCAATCAAAATGTATGTGCATGAACCTTTCATGTCTGTATGCCAAATTATACATGCTTTTTCTTGTGCATATGTGTGAAAAGAAATGAAATTAAAGTTTTAAAAAAAATGTTAAGCATTGCTACTGTTTTACCAGATCAGACACTGGTATTTGAGCATAGCCTATGTCTGTTGGGAGATAAATTGTATTCCTAAATATCCTATTTTTCAAATAACATAAACAAGAATGAGAGACAATCGTCGCAGATAAAAGAGAGAGAATGTTTTCAATATGTTTTCTTTGTTTTAAAGCCCTTCCAGAAATATTTCGTACTTGAAAGTGTTCGTTTATTTGTCCGAATATGGACATATCCGGAATTATAATGGCATATGTGGAACTTTTGAAAAGAAAAGACTCTTGAAACAGGTTAACACATTCAGGTTAACTGTAAAAGTGACAAACACTGAGATTAGTCGTTGTATGGACAAAAAACGACTTTGATGATTGAACAGGTTGACAAAGCTCGAATCTCGCACTTCTTGTGGGCAATATTTAGACAGAAATTAAAAGAAAAACACATAAATTTGAAATAAAACATAATTAATTTATTAAAAATAAAGATAAAATCAAGTGGTGAAGTTATAACCATTTTCAGCCACAAAAATAAATGAAATACTAGATAGACACCAGTAGTATAGATTGTTGGAGTCTATTTGTAAAATGGAAGTGTGTGTTATGTCTCGTCCTTGTCTTTTTGTCACATTTACATTTACCCTGTTGGCCTTTGTCTACAGGTAGATAAGATTTAAATATATGTGGAAGTTTTGAAAGGAAATTTCCTAGTTACATATGAAACATTTCGAACAAGTTTGTAGCATTGGTGAACTGGTTTTACAGCATAACGATATACAGTAGTCTTGTATAAACGTCTGTGGATTATTTTGCTTCGCATGAATATTTATGTTGGTTATTTCTATTAGTTATCGCAAAATTGACCAAAAAAATGGGATTACAAAATAATACAAAAACAAATGATAGGCTTTAATTTTCTTAAAACACAATTCAAAGTTTTGAACATTTTGGGTAGTTGGTTTAAACTTTATCTGGTCGCCTTTATGTGTTCTTTTATAGAATGACGGACCAAGATTTGCTCATTGTATTACGACGGCTGGATTTCCTCACGCCGCAGTAGGTGTAATTCAATTCTCCAGCAACATTATGCTACAATCTAATACATGTACAGTTTTGCCCAAAGCTTTATTGAAGTGACCTTATTTATGTATCAACATCATTTCGCAAGGGTTCATTTGCAAAAGGAAATGACATTGTCTCGTGATGTCGGAAATGTTTTTGTTGCTTTTAAAAAAAGTGATAAGTAATATGTAACCTCTCTTTGGTAATGTCGAATAAACCAAATCTTCGTAGGTTTTAGAGTTCTTTATTTTAGGGTATAGTTTGTAACCAGCCAACTTATTACTAAATCTTGTAAAAGATTTAATGTGGATATGTAAAAGTGTTCCTTCTAGTTTGAAGTTCTGTCAGGGAACTATTGTCTGTTAGGACAATAAATTGGTTCCCATACAGATAATCATGGAACTTATCAGTTATTGCCCACTTTAGAGCAAAAAACTCTAACTTGTTGGCTGGATAACTGCGTTCACCATGTCTTAAACCTCTACTGGCATAAGCAATGACGCGTTCCATGCCTTCCTGTTCTTGTATAAGAACTGCTCCAAGACCTTGCGAGCTAGCATCTGTGTGAAGCACAAATGGCTTAGAATAGTCTGCTATACCTAGAACAGGAGGTTTGGTCAGAGAGACTTTCAAAAGTTGAAAAGCAGACTCCTGCTCTGGTCCCCACACCCACTCTACAGGTGAAGCTGCAGATTTCTTTGCCTTCTTTGTCTTTTTAGTAAGTGAATGGCCTTCAAGGAGACGGTTTAATGGCTGGGCTATCTTGGCATAGTCCTTTACAAAGCGCCTATAGTAGCCAGTAAAACCAAGAAAAGATCGAAGCTCTTTAACATTGGTAGGTTTAGGCCAAGAACGAACCGATGAAACTTTTGCTGGGTCTGTGGAAATCCCTTCAGCCGATATAACATGGCCCAGGTATTCCACAGAGGTCTTAAAAAGTTCACACTTGGAGGGCTTGAGTTTGAGTCCATGAGCCTCAAGGCGAGAAAACGCAGCTTCAAGACGATCCCATTGATGGTCACAGTTTCATAAGCTGGGACTCTAATGGTTCTCTTGTTCGTGGACCGAACAGTACATGGCTTACAGCTAACTGCATCAAAAGCCATTTGCCAAGCATCTGAAACTTGGGATCCTTTTTTAAAGTATTCTTGCACCGCCTAATGACGTTGGTACCAAGTATAACTGGACATGTCATATTGTCAGCGTTGTCAGAAACATTCAGAGGACAAGAGCTGATTGCAGGTACTGAAATAATAATTTCAATATACCCAAGAACATTACGAGAGGAACCATATGCAATAGAAATATCAAGACCAAGGCGATCTAAACTGAGTAAAGTTACAGATTCAAGGGATCTGAACAGTGACTCAGAAATGGTTGTGACCATACTCCCACTGTCAACAAGGCATGTGACTTCTTTACCGTTTTACAAGATTTAGTAATAAGTTGGCTGGTATGTTAAAGTATATTTATTTATTGTAGTGATCTATTGTAATTTGTATTGAATAATTCTCATAACTTTTGCTATATCATGAATTGTTGTATTGTAATGAATTGTCGAATCTTTATATTTATATAGGCTAGAAGTTATTGATTATATTTGTTAATTTCAGGTTACAAACTATACCCTAAGATAAAGAACTCTAAAACCTACGAAGATTTGGTTTATTCGACATTACCAAAGAGAGGTTACAAATAGGAATAATAACAATTTGCTGGAAGCAAACCAGTTTCATTGCGAACTGAATGACAATGTGTATACAATGTTAAATGGGTTGTTATATACAGAAAGAAATTGGATTGCTTGTCAACCTTTCACATTTAATACATTTACATTGCATCAATGGAATTTTATCAATCCTTTCTTATAAACAAAAAAACTGTTTTATTATCTTTATCAAGTATCTGGCTACAGGTATCGTCACATAAAGAGTTTGAAGTGTTTACCGAATAATTTTCGCTTGTGACTTATTTGTCTACCTGAAGAAGGATTCAGATAACAGAAATAGCTGTTCGTAAATAGCCATGATTGTTGCGATGACGTTAAATGAAGAGTTATGTCCCCTTCTATCAAGTGTCAGTTCTTGAAACTTATATTATCACAAGATCTTTATTTATTAACTTTAAAATAAACAATGATTTTATAGCTGGAAAACCTTGCAAAATTAAGTCCTTCAACCCCAGCAGGACTCGAAACCACGTCGTAAGGGGTTAGTGATACTGTCACTATGCCCAAGTCACCCCTATATGTAGTTAACAGCTACATGTTGAAATTTAAAACAAACAACTCATTTTTACGTATTAAGTGTTCAGTTACATTAATTTTCAGGGACATTGTTATTTCTTCAAATTTATATTAATTTGGCATTTCAAACAATTCAAAATGCCATTTACCAAATTCGTATTTAATGCCATTTTTTCTGTATGTTTGTTTAACGTCACCCATACAAATTTTACAGTCACAACGTATGCTTTGTTTAATTTCGTGTGAGGATATTTCAGCTGTCAATGTGTTTGTACAGTAAATGCTCAAAATATCCATTAAGAAGAAATACATTTAATATCTGCACCTTCTTCTGTTTTGAGGTAGAAAGTTTGCAAAAACGGTTTTCTCTTGTGAAATAGTCTTCGCTTTTGATATAAATCATGTACTTTAAAAGTTTAATGAACATCTTCGGTTGTTTTTAAGACGTACAGGGACAATGTGGGTCATAATAATACCTCCACTATATTTTTTTCATTCTTTAATGATAAATAGAAATTAATTAACGTAGTATGATATTGTTAGAAAGGTTGCTTCAAATGTATTAATAGTTTGGATTATTATAGTTAACTCTGTATAAAATAAGCTGTTGCTTTGTTTACATGTCATTTTATCCTATTTTATACTATAACTTACTAATTATTTAATCATTATTATTGCTTTATATGATTTTGTACCCATGTACATGTAAGATCAAAATCAATCCAAATGTGTGCAATGCGTGCTGTTTTGTGTGTGTGTGTGTGCTTGTTTGTTTCTGTTTTGTTTTGTTTGTTTGTTTTTATTGTTGTTGTGTTGTTGTTGTTGTTGCTGTAGTTCTGTCTTCAAAGATATGTCGTTATCAGATTCAAATATGTGATTCTCTTGTAAGCTCCTACACAATACTCACTTTTCATTGAAATCTAGCTTTTATGTAGTTAGGGAAAGCCAATAACTACAACAGAGCTGTTTTAATTTGCATCATAATTAAACTCAGATTTAATCGAATAATGACAAAAACGCTAACGTGCTGCATGTCAAGAACACAATTCTCTGCAGAATTATCATGATATCCATGCACTGGAAGCCGCACCTTATTTGTACTATTCAATAAGCTGTGTACGTGACATTGTTAAATTATTCACCTCTGATTTTATCAATTTTCGCTCGAACGCCCTTTTAGATAAGGATTATTAGACATTTTGACTAGAAAAGATATGGTTCTAACTTATACGGAATTAAATATATAATAGAAGCAAATATAATGATGCGGTCATTGCACCATTAACGATTACAAAATTTAAATAAAAACAATCAAAGAACTGGGGCAAATGTCTTAACAGATTTAAATCCAAGTGGTCGTATATAAACTAAAGTGGTCGTTTTTCATTTAAGAACAAATAGAATATGATAATTTAATAAAAATGATATGCAAAACAATGCAGATAAGAATGTCGAAGCAAAAGGTTTAAAAAATTAAATCCAATCATATAGATTTTACGATTTGTCATAGACTTATATAACACATTAACTGGGGGTTTAAAGACATAGACTGAAATCAAGCAAGCCGTCTGTGAGAAAAACTGTGTTAATAGATACCAATTATACGTTTATTTTTAACTAGATTAAAAAGATGCACTAATGCTGAGACATAAACGCAAGAGAACAATTGCATAGGTCATGAATTATCTAAGTTATATATAACAACTCATCAGTTTGATTTCCATTTAAATGACAATCTGAGTTGTATCTTTTTGTCTATTAAACTCATTTTACATCAACGTTTATTAAGTCATGACCTTTCTTTATATAGTACATGACCTTTCATGACACTCTAATAACTATTTTTTTATTATTTTTATTGTATTATTATTATTATTTTTATTATTATTATTATTATTATTATTATTATTATTATTAGTAGTAGTAGTAGTAGTAGTATTAGTATTATTGCTCTATTATAATTATTATTAGTATTATTAGTATTAGAATTATTATTATTATTATCATGATTATTATAATTATTATTGTTGTTGTTGTTGTTGATGTTGTTATTATTATTATTATTATATTGCTCTCCACACATGGAGATACAGTTAAAACACGTTTTAACTTATCATTGGATACCACATGAAGCAACATTCATATTTTACATTAATTTGTAACATTTGCTGATAATTTTAAGAACTAGTATGAATGATTGCATATATAGCGCAAGGGATAGGGGAATAATGTTAAACATTGAACACAACTTTATGTATAAATGAGATTGTAAAATGTTTTCTTTCTCTTTAATCCCATCACAGTTATGTGTTGTATTAGCAAGGTTATCAAACAGCTTAAATAACACATGGATAAATGATTGGCCGTGATCTTTAATATTGATTAGTAAACCAGAAGCTCTATACTTTCTTAAATTTAGTATTGTGTCAGATGTTATCATTTACTTTAAGTCTGTATGCAAAAACTCAGTCTTTAAAGCAACTGCTAGATAACCGATGAAATGGGAAATTCATTAGCGAACACATAGCCATATAGGTATGCTCTATATTAATCAGCTTTATCAGCACTGTAATGCTTCTTTGTGAATTTTATTCGGAGGTAAATTTTAAAAGGAACTTAAAGCTTACATACATTTTAGATAAAGTGCGTACTTGAAAGTATACTAGATGCGGTGATTTATTATCAATTGCAGATTATATTGCCTATAGAAAAGTATAATCATTTGTCTAGATCTGTGACATTCAATTATTTCTTCTCGCTGTCTTTGACTGGTACGATTGTTAGCACATTAATATTCTAATATTATGATATCATTCTTTTTGTTATAAAAATGTCATTGTTTAATATATTATTGCAATATATGTGGTCTATGGATATCCAAAATGATGGCTATTGGAACGATTGATCCATCAATTAAACAAAAAGTAAAAGAATATAATATGTACTTTAATAGTTTACATAAAAAATATATGTGCCAAATAAAGACATGACCAAATATACCAATATCGTTTCCTAAGTCATAAAATAAATGGTATATGTATTATGCAGAAAAGTTTCCAGCAAACACTAGTACTGTATCGAGTTGTTGATAAGGTTATTGTAGTCTTTTGACCTCAAAGGCAGCTTCTACAAAGGTTAGACCATTGTCTGAAAATCAAAGCCTAGACCCAATATGGTATATCAATTTTTAGAACTGCAGGAGGCACGAGAATCTAGTGATAAAACACGCTTTTTGTCGATTTTGTTCTCTTGAGATGCAAATAACATGCCATTGTAACATAAATGACTATGAAATATATTGAAGTATTTCATTCGCTAGATTTAATATATATTAAACATATCCATCATAATATATTTCTTCTTTTATTTGTTTATGTATTGTATATGCAATTAGTCTGATCATGAATATCATGTAATATATAATGCCAGTGAGTTTAACTTTGTGTACTTTTAAGGCAACTATGCTATCTGTAGCATTTGAAAAATCATAAAACTTGCACAGCGGTAAGCTTTTTGCAACTTTAGGTTTATTCTTTTATCAACCACTATTTACCTATCTTATTTTATTTATACATGTATGCCAGACCTTTTTGTGAAAAGAAAATACTCCGTTACCTATCAGATGCCGCATACATATAAACACTTAACAACGACAATAGTGCAGTAAAAGCGACATCAGCTCTATACTAGTTCCAACTGCACAATATTATTGTTATTTTAGACATACTTTTGGAAATAGAGAACAAAAATTGTTTAATGTGAAACACGTTTTGTGAACATTTGTTTTGACACTCCTCAATTTCAATGTGTCTGTCTACAGCACTTACGCAACTCCTCTCACCCAATTACAAAGTGGATAACACTGTTTAAATTCTGGTCACAACAGGTATATTGTATGACGTTTTTCCCAAAATAACTCATATAGGTGATCTAATACTTCGGTTTATTATTTGTATCAAATGACAATGCGTTCATTTTACAATTTCCTACTATGCCGATTGGCCGTCCCAAGATTGGATTGGATTATTCTCATCCGAGTGCTATTGACATTTCGCATGTATTACCCCTAGCTCTTCTTCTGAGTTTAATATCTGTTCCAACATTCCTGGGACTCTTTGGGCTTTCTGAGTTGAAGATAACGATTCAGTTAACAGTGGAATAGAAAACAGTCAGGACAACTTTTAATATTTTCAATGCTGAAATACTTACGTGCCGAACTTTCATTTTATTCTCCACAATGCATGTTTCCTTTTGTATTGACATGCAAAATGTCAATTTGCGAATTTGGTTCAAAACTGTGTTAGATATATTTACCACTAGATTAGACTTATTATTTGTGTTCAAGTGCGAAAAAATGTTTTAGTCATCAAGAATTTGGTTGCTTTTTAATATACCACTTTACGAGTATAGGCACATCCACGCATGTACGGATAGAAAATATGGATCATTGTTAAATACTAAGCAGCTGTATTCAAAGACTTGCAGGGACTCAATAAGAAAAGTGACTCTTCAAAGAACCATGTTATAAAATGAAAACATTTGCCATTGCTTTATCGGCCGCTGTAGTTATCATCCTTCAACATAATTAATGAAACAATTGCTCTTAAGAGTTTCCTTTAAACGTAAAATTTGGAAAACATCTTAAATAACTTGTAGAATAAATATTCAAGGTACATTATCACCAGCAGGCACGCTGTATAACCGTGTCTATTATAGTTGTAAATAGGTGAAAATAAACTCGATTAAATTTCAGTCGTTGATAAAATAGAGAAAATGTAGGAACCAAATTTGTAATGAATCTCAAATAAGAAACTACATTGTTTAATAGCAATCAATTATTTCCTCGAGATGACCTTAACCAAAATACACAGGTTTAAAGCTTAATGGTGCATTTATTTTACAGATAAACATCTGTATTAGAGCGCAAAAAGCCTACAAACTGTAAAACAAAACTCGAACTTTTCTTTTATATGACTTTTCTCCAGTCACTGTGTACTTTATAAAACTTTAATTGGAGCTTACAATTTCATTATAATTATATTTTTTAAAACGTCAGAATATTTTGAAACTGCGAAATAAATTGGTAAAAGTAAACAAGATGACGTAACATTTTTTTGCATTGCCATTCTTTCTTTCCAAGGAAATATTTGATTAATGATCCCAACATTTACAAATGTAATAACTGGACGCTCTTTTGTCAAACCTATCTTAAATGCACAACTTTGGAAACGTAAATGATAAAAGGAACATGAGAAATTGGCACTGATGTGATCTATTTTTAGAATTATTAAGAATTAAAACCTTTTGTTTATGCAACCGTGAAAACAAGAAAGCTGTGTGTTAATAACTGCCCAAATACCGAGCCTTTTCGCAGCGCAACCTAACCATTACCACCTGTTTTCCGCGTGAATGGACAATTCGTATTTGTGAGCATGAATTCTATTGTTCGTTAACGTACATAAACAATGAGCCGTTTTGTATTGACAGTGCTATCTTTGAAACAAGATACGAAAACTTAAAGGTCATAATTAAACCTTGTACTTATTAGTTCTTCACCGATTACTTATAAATAAATAAAATCATCTTAAATTATCGTAAATTATTTTTCTGTATTATTCTATCTTGTCTGCTAAAACAGCTTAGGTTCTTCCCTAAGGCATAAGTGTTGCCTTATATCCCGTCTTATATAATCATAGTAGGTTTATTCATTTATTTATTAAAGAGCAGGACAATATAATGCTGTAACTAAAGGCACCATGAGGTATACTTATAGTATTTATTTACAAATGATACATGACATGCTATATTACCAGATCAGACACTGCTATTTGGGCATATGCCTATGTCTGTTGGGAGATATATTGCATTTCTAAGTATCCTATTTACAAATAAATAGAAAGAAGAATGAGAGACCTGTATCATAGATACAAACAGATAAATGCTTTCTAATGTTTTCTTTGGGTTTTTTTTTTTCGCTTTTTCAGAAGTAAATAGTACGATATTTAAAAGTGTTCATTTAGCTGTCCGAATATGGACATTTGCTGAATTGTAAGTATAATGGCATGTATAAAAAAATAAAAAGAAAGACTCTTTAGGCAGGTGAACACATTCAAGTTAAATGTAAAACTGACCATCACTGAGATGAGAAGTTGGATGGACAAAAACGACGTTGATGATTGAACAAGTTGACAAAGCTCGAATCTCGCACTTCATGGGATAATATTTACACAAATATTAAAAAGAATACATTTAAATGGAAATAAAACAGTCCAAGCGATGACGTAAACCCTGCATCTGGATAAGGAATTATTTCTGACAAATCGAGATTAAAATCCCTAGTGTAGTTATCACCATTTTCAGCCACACAAAAAAATGAGACACGATATAGACATCAGAAAAGTAGATTGTTGGAGTCAATTTGTAAAATGGAATGTAAGTACGAATGTTTAACTTAAGTTAAAAACGTACATGTCGTAAGAGGATGAGTAAAATGAAGACACATATAAAATGTTTGGGAAGCTTTTTACGACCACCACACTGCACAGGTGTCATTGTTATGATCATGAATACGAAGATATAAAAAAAGGTTATAAATCATTTCGAACACGTTTATAGCATTGTAGAGCTAGTTCTACAGCATAATAATTATGAGACAGCAGGTTCAGTACGATCCGTGCAAGATCATGCGGTAATCTTATATACACGTCTGTGGAATATTTTCCTTCGCATGAATAATGATGTTGGTTATTTCGATTAGTTATTACAAAATAATACAAAAATAATTGCTAGGCTTTAATTCTCTGAAACACAATTCAACATTTTGGGTAGTTGTTTTTAACTAAAAACTTGTCGCCTTTATGTGCTCTTTTATAGAATGTCGGACCAAGAGTTTATTGTATCAGGTCGGCTGGATTTTCCTACGCCACAATAAGTGTAATTCAATTCTTCAGCAACATAAATCTACAATCACATACATGTACAGTTTTACCCAGAGTTTTATTCAAGTGACCTTTTTATGTATTTGTTACATCTTTAGTCAAGGGTCCATTGGCAAAATATTCTCGTTCGCACAATCAAATGGCATTTTCCAAACCAGTTTCATTGCGCAGCGAATGACAATGCGTATACGTACAATATTAAATGGGTTGTTATAAACAGAAAGAAAGATTGCTTGTCAACCTTTCACATTGAAATCATTTACAACGCAACAATGTAATATTATCAATCATTTCTTATAATTTTTATCTTTGTAAAGTATCTGACAAAAATATCACATAATAAGTTTGAAGTGTTTACTAAATAACTTTTCTTAGACTAATTTGTCTACATGAAGAACGATGCAGAAAAACAGAAATAGCTGTTCGTAAATGGCCATGATTTTTCGATGACATTGAATAAAATGTTATGGCCTCTTCAATCAAATGTCAGTTATTTGTACATGTAGAGCCTTTCAAATAAACAATGATTTTATCCTTTAGAGAATTGATTTTTTAGCTGCTTAAGTGATTCGAGCAGAGACATATTGCTTATTCAAGGGTAGACATTATCAGGTGGTATGGTGGGAAATTTGTTCCTTTAAATGTCTGAAAGATTGAGAATGATAGAAATTAAATCGAGCCTTTAGATTTCATTGCTGCGTACATTGCGTATTCCATGTGTGTGTTGTTGTTTTTTTCTTTTCGAAGATCATTTTACAAAACACTATAACAAAATAAGAAAAGATTATTTTAATACATCGCAGGATCATTTAGGTTTATTTTAGCGACTTCAGTCTGTTTATATGGGAGTAGACCAGGACAGACTTATGGGTATTACCATTGACTCTACTCAGGGTAGCTGGTAGTCCGTAAACGCGAGCAGGACTCGTAAACACGCCCTGAGTGGTTTATTAGTTGGTGACTCTGGCACTAAGCCCCAACACGCCCCTTTATTTAGATATTAACTGTTTTGTTTTTTGCAAAACGTCCAAATTGCAAACATTTCAATTAATTTGATTTTCTGCAACTTAGCTGCATATTGAAATTTAAAAAAGCGCATTTGAACGTATTTGTTTCGTTAATTTTAGTTTTCCGGGAAATTCTTATTTCTGCAAATTGATATTGTATTTGGATTTCAAACACTTCTAAACGTAAATTTACCGCAATTAAGGACTGAAAGCTCTCCTCTACAAAATTCGTATTAAATATATTGACAAAATATTTCTGTATGTTTGTTTTACATGCCACAGAGTCAGAACGTATACTTTGTTTAAATCGTGTAAGACCATTTTAGCTTTCAGTTTGTTTTGTACAGTAAATACAAAAATATCCAGTAATAAGAAATGGTTTTAATATTTGTACCTTCATTTTGAAGGTAGAACGTTTGCAAAATATGTTTTGGTTTACCCTTTTTGTAAACTAGACTTTGCTTTTGATATTAAGCTTGTACTTAAAGGTTAATGAGCATCTTAGGCGGTTTTTAACACAAAGAACGACACTGAGAGTCATGATGGTATTATTTTTCTTTTCTTAATGAATGAATTAATAGAAATTATTTAAGCTAATATGAGCAATGTTAGAAAGGTTTACTTCAAATGTATATGTAGTTTGTGGTTAGTAAAGTTAACTATGTATATAACAAGATGTTGTTTTGTTTAGTTGTAATTTCAACCTACTAACAGCAGAGAAAATAAAACAGGAAAACTGGCCAATTAATATCATATGCTTCATCATATTTGCTATCACCATTAAGACAAAAATGTTGATATTAGCTACAACACTTGATCGGTAATAATCAAAATTGGTGAATCAAAACTATTACATACAATATGTTCAATGCGGTATTTTAACACAGCTGACAGCAAGAACATAGAAGTATTTAATATATTGGAAAATGAGCTTTTATATAAAATCGATCTGATAACACGTAGGCGTAACGAGAATACAAAACATTTTTTGCGGTTTAGTGAAACAGAAAGGTATTCTGTCTAAAGAGTAAAAAGGATTTCACATAAAATTTACTCGACGTTTTTTGATACTATAACATATTTATGACTTAGTCAGTATTATTGCCTTATGTTTTTTGTACCCATCTACATGTAAGATCAAAATCAATCCAACTGTATGCAATGTGTGCTGTTTGATTTTTGTATGTGTTTTCTTTGTTTCTGTTTTGTTTCAATTTGTTTTATTGATTTGATGCTGTTGTTTCTTCTTTTAATATATTTTGTTATCAGATTAAAGGAATATAACAAATAACATTCAAGTAAGTGATTATTTTGTAAGCTCCTAATAATACTCACTTTGCATTGAAATCAAGATTTTATGTAAGCCAATAACTACAACATTGCTGTTTAAATTTGCACAAGAATCAAAATCAGATTTAATCGAATAACGACAAAAACGCTTACCTACTATATGTCAACAATTCTCTGCAAACGAAATTAAAGCCTACGGATAGAAACAAGTCTAATGATGCGCGAGTAGGTCATTTTTTCATTTACTCATATCCAATTTAAATAAAAACAATCAAAGAACTTAACATATTTAAATCTAAATGGTCGAATATAAACTAAAATTGTCGTATTGCCTTGAGCAGTGTATAAAAAATAATAATATGATATGTAAAACACTGCAAACAAGAATGTAGAAGCAAAATGTCAATAGTTTAAACAAATTAAAAGCATATTGTATAGAATTTTCCATTTGCCAAGGACTTAAATTCCACTTTAACTGGTGTGTTAAAACAATAGACTGAAGATAAGCGAGCCGTTTTTGAGAAAGAACACTTGCAAATTTCACTAATTAAATCATTATCTGCTTGATTTGTATTGATGGAAATAAGTATAACCGAAATGTAAATGAAATTGATTCAAGTTTTAATGACAGAATCAATATCGATGGATTATGAGTTATTTTTGCCTTTCAATTTATTATTATTATTATTATTATTATTATTATTATTATTATTATTATTATTATTATTATTATTATTATTATTATTATTACTATTATTATTATTATTATTATTATTATTATTATTATTATCATATTATTAGTGTTGCTATTATTGTTATTATCATTATTATTATTATTATTATTATTATTATTATTATTATTATTATTATTATTATTATTATTATTATTATTATTATTAAATTGTTCTCCACACCGTGGTCGAAATAAAAATAGAAATACGTTTTAATTTACTCTTGGATACTACTTTAATAATATTGAGTTGTAAACCACGGCAGAAGCTCTGTACTTTCGTAAATTACCTTGTAAGTGTCCTGTCTATCGTGTTCTTTTTCCGAATTGTGCATTCTCATTAAAGTAGTATTTTATTGGCAGTGCATTTATATCGTATGCGTTAATATGAGAGCATTGGTTTCACTGAGTAGACAGAGTATTTTAATGCATTGATCTGAAGACGGCGGTTAATGTCATTATGTTCAGCTTGCATACAACATGGTTTGAAAGGCCTCTATCAAAGCATTTTTAATCATAGTACGTTACTTAATAAGGCCACAAGTGTGACACGATTTTCCGGGCTCATCATATGGTAATCCGGTAACGCAGCTCATTACTTTGATTGTTGCTGTAAGCTGGCGTTTTCTTTAGAAGTAACCTATTTTCTGATAAAAGCTCGGACAAGGACAGGGTGGACGCAAATATGATTGCATTCGCTCTCGAATGTCAGCCAAGTCATATAAGGTTGATCGAATACGTTAATCAATCGAAGATGCTATCATCAAAACATAAAACTAGAAACAGAATCTAAAAGAAGGTGTGCCACACACAAAACGCTCAAGACTCTATGGAATACGTTTGATTATAGATAAAAATACTTATTATATAAACATGATTCAGACATAGTTCCAAGACTCGAATAAAGTTTTATACAATTTTAATTTGTAATATCTGTTTAATTTTTTATAATATGACCTTTAACGACAGAGACTGTGTGTATATGATGCGGTCTTTTTACTTTAAGAAACATAAAATGATGGCTAGACAGCGGCATACAGTTTAAACCAAATGATCACAAAAAGACATCTAATCTAAACCACACACACTGTAAACTGCGGGCCTGTCAATTTTTAAAGTAATACGACTGCATTGTGTGTTCTTCCTGTATTTAAATAATCTTCAAACGTTCTAAAGTAAAGAAATAGCAAAACGAATATATTTTCTTTTAAAATGCAACGAAACAAATATCGGCATCATTTTTCACTCTGCGGGTATCAGTCAGACATCTCTTTTAGCTTATTTTAATTTAAGTGCATTTCTACTGAAAAGACGACATATTTTCAATTTATAGATAAGATGTGTGATTCATATTAATCAGCTTTATCAGCACTGTAATGCTTCTTTGGAATTTCATTTGAAGGAAAATTTAAAAGAGAATTCCTGTAATGCATTTAAAGCTTACATATATTTCAGATAACGTATGTACGTGAACGTTTGCGAGATGCGATGATGCATAATGCATTTGCATAATATATTGCCTGTAGAAAAGTATAATCATTTGTCTAGATCTCTTACATTCAATTATCTCTTCTCGCTGTCTTGGAATGGTGCAATTGTTTGCACATTGATATTCCAATATTACCACGCCATTCTTTTTTGCTTTAATCTTGCCATTGTATTTTACCATTTTTTAAACGTTAACGTGCCGACGACTTTCATTTTTTCTAACATTGTATTTCATAAATGCTGCTTTTTGAAAAAAAAAATCTAAATGCAGTTTAATAACTTTATCATAAATATTTCTGCATTTAGTAGACTCCATAAATCGGATATTAGATGAAGAGACTTTATTCTTCTTCTGGATCTAGTGCACAACAAATGTCACGAGTCAAAACTGTTACTGGCATCTACTTATAAAAACGACGTTGACAGATTAAACTAACCATTTCGAGGCAAATAATGTTGTGAATGTTTCTACAAATGAAGATTTGTATTTATAATTATTCAATAAATCACAAATTGAGATTATATAAATGTTGCAATAACGTCTTCTTTATTATTTTTTTTAAATACTGTTACATGCAAAACGGCAATGTCAAGATTGCACAAATCATGTTGAACGTATAGATTTAATGATTGGCTTAGTAAAATGAACTAGATATATGATGTGTCTGATGTGTCCGAAAACCACATAATAAAGAAAATTAAGTATAAGTTACAGTAATTGCGCATTAATCCAAAAGATAGCATTATCCGCAAACGTTTCTAAATGCGGCTAATATCGAAATTTAAATAATGTAACTATGTATCAGACCTGTTGTATATTAAAGTTGGTTGTTACAGAGTTAAAGACACGAGAGACGAGATGCTAGTAAACAATACAGCATACTTAACTAAACGGAAGAAATAGTAATGAGAACCCGAGATAAACATATTAACAAGATTGTCTTTGAATAAAGAACCATATTCGAATCTTGTTTAGGAATACGGACATATATAATACTTTAGGGTTTATGTCATTATATTAACATATCACATGGAGCGTTTTAAAGAAATCTTCAACACATTAACATGCTATAAACATGTTTATGTCATAGTTACTTTAAACACATATTAAATGTTATATATTGAAATGTCAAAACGTGTTCATCTGATGAAACAGTACAAACATACCCGATATTTGTATTGTTCATTACATTTTTGTTTGTTTGTTGTTGTGTTTTGCATTATTATGTGCAATACTGTATTTGATGTAAAAATTATACTTTCCGAAACATGATATTTATGAAATTGTTTTTTATTCGTTTTAATTCATAGCAGCAATATAATTATGGTCACTATAGCAACGTCCAACTATTTGACCTAAGACAAAAATCTTGATAAAACTGCCGACATAGGGCAGTTTTATTATGAGACGAACGCCGAATCGGACTAAGTATGATGTTGTATTAATAGACACCTCATTGGACACAAATTATGGGCGTTTTATTAAGATTTGCAAGTGTGTCAATAAGAAACATTATTAAATAAATGACTTTGTAACATGCAGTCATTGAGTAATAATTAAATGTTTAACCCCTTGATGCCATATACAGTATCACACAGCTTACATAAACTTTCATTCTTTCTTTTCTGATTCTCGATGTCTATGGCGAAAGCTATTTTCAAAACAATATTGCTTTATTTATGCATTAACTTCAAGCACACATTGAAATCAATATGTGAAATTATTTATTTATTCATTTATTTATTTTTTTATTTTATTATTTTATATATCGTCGATTTTTTCACTCTCTTACTCTTTGTCGTTGTCTTTCCCCCTCTTTCTTTCATTTAACTACTCTCAACATAAGGTGATCGCATATCATTTGGTGCCTTATGCTACTTGTGTTATTATCTTAAATAATATGTCATTATGTTAACTCCAATATATGCCTGGATAAATAAATTAGGTTTGTTGAGTATATCTTCATGTTCCGTTTAATGTCTGTCTTTGTATAGATGTTTTTTTTTATGGACAGAACCGGAATTCTATCCAGACACACTGTTTACTGATAAAATTGTTCTTATACATTTTTTTCGCCTAGATGGGAAACATTGCAACGTCTCACTTATCTTCTATCAGTATTACAAAGACGTTTGATGTATGATTGTATGTGCGCATGTGCGCGTGCGTGCGTGCGTGCGTGCGTGCAGTGAGTGCGTGCGTGCGTGCGTGCGTGTGCGTGCGTGCGTGCGTGCGTGCGTGCGTGCGTGCGTGTGTGTGTGTGTGTGTGTGTGTGTGTGTGTGTGTGTGTGTGTGTGTGTGTGTGTGTGTGTGTGTGTGTGTGTGTGTGTGTGTGTGTGTGTGTGTGTGTGTGTGTGTTCTTCGTACTATGTTTATGTCATATTGAATTAGATACAATAGAAAATGTGTCGTAATTGTAGTGAATAATCAAAAAAGGTTAGATTTTGCTGTTTAATCAATTTCCTTTAAACATGTATGGCAGCCAAGATAAAATCTTTTCGGGAATGTGTCGTTTGTCATAATAACGAGGTCACAAGTGTGGTCAAGTTATCAGCGATTATCAAATAACAACGAACAGCACTTTGTTGTTGATTTCTATAGAAATAACCTACCCTGGACTATACTTCATGCAATAAGAAGGTTACGAATAAAGAAATGATGATTAGTTTTAACATGGTTATCACACTTGAATGTCAGACGTGGTAGCGAAAATGGATTTTATCAAATATACAAGTACAGTTCTGAATTAATAGCATTTAAGAATAAACTAACGAAAGCTTGTTTTGACGTCTGGTGTGTTCCTTAAATGAGTACAGCAGATAAAATAGCATACATGGAATGCGCTTCAGGCTGTTGACTAATTTTGTTAGATTGATTTAAACATTTCTATTTGACAAAAGCCTATGCTCTTTTTGAAAATACCAGAAATTGCATTGCGATATATTGTAGGAATCTTAATGGTTTGGGTCTACAACCAGTTCTGATAATATAAGCAAACAAACAGGACAAATACGACAATCATATATGCACACATCGTGTATCGCAGATTTACAAAGCTTATTTGTTCAGCACACTGAATGATAGAAATGAACTATTACGCAGTGCCATGTCTTCGGTTTGGTTTTGTATGCTTTCTATTTTATTTCAACTATTATAAATCATATTTTACATAGGTTCTCTACCATGAACCTATGTGAACAATTCAAGTCATAAATGTAGTTATCGGAAGGTTAACTAACAAGAACGTGAGTTTTATTGAGCAAACATTGAGTCGTGTTGTCTTTGGTTTTTACTTGATGTCTTTTATTAATTTTTATGCTTTCTGTCAATGTAAGAAAAAGTATTTGTCCTAGATATTAAATAACCTTGCCAATACAAGTTTTTACAAATGTTACAAAACTATTAGGATTGAAAACATGTTATTGCCACTGGGGGCATTGATATCCTAAATATAGAAATGACAGATTGTTGAAAAATCTTCCAAGTGAAAATGTTAAATTGTAAAATATTTTCATAGCAAGAAAATATTGATAATCGTTCTTATTATGGATTTTTTTCATTACACTTATAAAGATATAATAAATATATTGAACAAAAAAATTCTTTATGTAGATATAAGAGTCTAATTACAGGTGATGTTTATGTTCTAGTATAAAGATTCGATTCATTGATTAATGGTTCAAGAACTAATCGACCTGCTTGATGAGGTTATTGTGTTTAGATCAAGCATTGTTACTACTGAGTTTTTCGACCGTTGCCCTATGGCGAAATGGAAAAATGTAAGTTCTTGTGAAAATGATGCACAATTACATTAACGTATGTATTTGGATATTTTTGTAACGTTCATGGATAAAGTCTCTAAATGCATACCTTAATGTTTCTAAACGATTATCTTTAAAAAAACTTTGTATATGGATGAATTTTAAATGGTAAAAACAAAACTATTCCCAAGATTTCTGTTAATTTCAGGGTGATTTTATTATTCAATATGTTCTTTTGCATGCCACTTTAAGTCAGGCTGTTTAAATGTCTTCTGTTCGTCGGCAAATAAGCGAGTTAACTTACGAAGAGCTATTTTCAACGAAATATAAGACATAATTTATTATCTTTATTCTTTCCATGAACGATATTGTTTCTAAGATAGGTTTGTAACAACAACCTGTTTAGGAACACAATATCTATTAACACAGACAAGCTCAAAGAAAGACGCGAAGCACAATTTATCACAGTTTATATAACTTACAATATATAATGATAATTAAGTAATGATAACACTCAAATATTGACAGGGTCTAAAGATAAATGCAAATATCAATCGTACTTTATCTGAACAAATAAAGTATAAAGCGTATTAATATCTAGTCAAATAACCTAAAGGCTAAATACAACTAAATGTTCTGGTTCTTTACTTAAGCTAAGGCTTTGTCATTATTTTAACAATATAATTATTGCTACAGCAATAGTCTTTGGCCGTTTCAATACTTAAGTCAATATTACCATCTTAACATTTTATCAGGATGGCCTTTATTTAATTTTGACATTATCGGGATTTAAAACAACTTTAAGCATTATAAAGCACAATCTGTAATCAACGGTACAAAGTTGATTCCGTAGGAATACCATACTTGCCTGGAGATAGTGTCCCCGCATGTAATGTAAATATTGTACAATCGGAAAAATATAAAGCTTCACAAACATCCGTACAAGACCATTCAGTAAATTTATCTAAGAAACTGTTGGTAAAATTCTCGGTTTCTCTAGTTGTTCTGGTTTATAATGTGCATATCTAATAGTGTATAAAAAGAAATTTATAATTAAAATGCGAATAACAACAATTAACACTATTAGGGGAAAACAGACAAGTCGATCTCTAGCTGTTTGATCATTAATTTAGTGACTTACTACATGCAATGTTTGAATTATTTATGTCAAGGTATTTTATGGTTGTTTGATGTGTTTTCCCTACTGTGAAATGTCCATATCTTGACAGAAGTTTTGATCTGTATCCAATAAAGTCGTTTATAATATTAAGAAAAATCGATCCTGACATAATAAAGCTGACAATATAGATGGATTAGCACTGCATAAAGCAAAAATTTGTGAGTCACTACAGAATATCAATCACGCTCGTATTAGTAGCAGGAACAGTCTTCGCAACACTCCCTATAGTCAACATCAATGTTTTTTGCCTATGCAATTTTGCCGAACATAACTGCAGGCCAGATAGAGGAACGTGTTCAGAATGAGGTTTAACAAGTTGTCCAAGCCCCAACGGTATGTTGTTTTAGAAAATAGTCAGGTCATATTTTGGTATTTATCAAACACGGGGATATTTAACAAGGTGTAGCTAATTCTACATTTACTTTTGTCATAATATCCCAAAGATTGAAAAAAGAGGCCATGACAACATTTTAACATTTATTCGAGTGTCATTGCAAAATCTTAATACAACATAGGCAGCACTGGGAGCAAAAATCATCGACACAGCAAATGTTGCTCTTCTTGAAAAAAAAATTACAATCTCATTGGGTCGCCGAGAATGTGACCCTTATATTCATAATTGGTTTTGGAAATGTTTATGCGGTAACATCACTTTAAGAAACGGTATTATTTTTAACCGGTTAGGTATATGCTGTTTCAGCAGTGAAGTGACAAAATTGTTATTAATTCATTTCGTGTTTTTTTTTTTTTTTTTGCTTTCATTTGTTTTTTAAACAACTACCACTTGAACGAAACACAAACAAAAACGTCAGAATAGCTGATTCATATTTTTATATCACATGATTGCCCCGTTTCAAGGGCAGACTTGCACTAATATTCTACACTTCTACAGAAATATTTTGATAGGTATATGTGTAAAATTTCTTCGTTATTAAAGCTCTGCTATATTTAAAACTTTTCGGTTATACTTTTATGGTTGCTGTGTATTTAGTGCCTGTGCACTTAATACAGGAATGGAATGACAGTTCGCGATAGATATCCAAGCTAAATACCACGCATATTGTACTGTTGTTGGTACTTTTTAGGCTATTTTGAATTTCCATTCTCTCATGTGACCTTAGTCTAATGTAAAATGTACCAAATGAATTTACATATAGATAGATACAATTTGTTTCCGACTAACATTTACGTGCTGTAAATAACCTGGGGATATATTCTATGGTTTTATATATGTCTACATATGTGTACATTTAATATCCAGCTGTAGCAACTAAAATGAGTAAGTGGGCATTTATACTAAACAATATCGGTACGAATTAACATTGTAATGACCGAAGATGACCAACAAGGACAGGCATAGACCAAAGGTTCGGTAAAGTTTCTTAAGTTTTACATGGTATATTATTGTGTATTAAGAAATCCTGGAAAAGTCATATGAATTGCGCCATGCTGTTCTTTAAACAAGTGAAGTACGGCTCTTCCAAACATTAAACTTTGATTATGATTCAACTTAAGACAGTTAAGAAATACTTCAGAAATAAGACTGTTGTTTAAAATGTTGCAACAAGTATACCTGTTACTTGAAATCGTTAATGTTCAATGTGCGTTTGTTTTTTTTAATTTAAATTGCATTTAATACATGTGTGTATGTCAAATATTGTGCTCTATTTTGTTGTTTGTATTCGGACATTTTGCCATGCTTCCAAATTCAGTTAGTTATTGCATGTAATTTGGAGAAATGATAATTTGACGGTAATGTAAATCTTTTCATAATAACAATGTTTTGCTTGGGTGATTTGTTGTTATGCATCATATACAGTTAACTTATATTTCATATGTGTGTGTTATGTTATTTGATTTTTTTTTTGCTGAGACAAATATTTTAGGCGTCTTGCTAAATGCAAAGTTTATTTAAGTCGTTTTGTAGTAATTATATGGTAGGTGAATGCTGGTTTGTTTTTGTTCCTTTTGGTAAGTCATGGTCTAAAGCTTATTAATATTAACCAATTTACGTCATGAATATTAAATTGAATATATTATATCTAAAGGAAATGCTATCATTGCCTTATGTCTATTGTAAATAAAGCAAGTTTAAATTAATATGGATGCATACCACTATTCAGACGATACCTACCACCAGGCAACTTTGTTTAGTCCTATATTCTGTAACCTCGTATAACTTTAGTGCGTTCTGCCATTGATTTCATTGTGTCAACCTTCTCTAAAGCGTCTGCACATTTTCACTGTAGATTATTTCTGGAATATCAATAGACCCAACAGCAGGCAATCTCATAGGACGTCATGACATCTGTGAAAATGTGGTGATATGTACATGGTGTTCATCTAAAAGCAAAAAGGAAAATGACACAATGAATTACTTTAAAGGTGTTCTGTGCTTTGAAGAACAATAAACTGTAATGATAAGCAAAAAATGACCCGTCATTGATGGACAGAGTCCCCCTACCCCTCTGCCAGTTGAGTTGCCTTACAACAACTTATTGGAAATCATGAGAGCTGTAAAATGTGGTGATACATGCATGTACATTGTACTTATCTAAACGCGAAGAGAAAAATGACAGATGAATTGCTTTAAAAGTGTTATGTACTTTGCCTTTTTGAATGACATATTAGATAATCATTAATGGGTAGAGTCGCTCTCCTTACTCCTCTGCCATTTGAGTTGTTGTCCGCTTCTGGTTCTACCAAGATCTTTGTTTAGGATCTTCCTCTAACAAAATAGAAGGTGTTGCTATAATGAAATTGCATTTCTCGCTATGGTGTATTGATCAATCCGAAACTATGACAATTTCCATAAGCATTGCAGCAATTACTAAATTTGAAAACAAATCAGAAAACAAATGCATTCCCATGCAAAGAAATGTCAAAAAAACAACAACACCGAGACGAAACTTTACAGAACAAAACATTATCAAACATACATTCAACTAACTGAAAAATGAGCTGAACATTATGCCAAACATCTTTTAAATAGTACTTATTTCAAGCAGCAAATGAAATCAACACATCTACTTTCGGCAGTTATTTTAAGTAACAATTGCATAAATACACTTATTGTACTTCCATTCACATCCTACATTAAATTAACAAAGTTAGGAAATGTGTGTTTATGACTACTAGATTTTCGTGATGATTGCCACTTTAAAAATTGATATGTCATCTTGCGTCTTGCGTTTTCCTGAGCAATATATAACTATCAGACCATACTGGAGGTTGAACTTATTTGAGGTCAACAAACAACAGCAACCTCATCAAAATCAAGATGTTAGGATGATGACCCAGGACGCGCGTTCTATGTTATGTATACAATGTATCGTTGAACTTTAGCTTATTCTGTGATGTTCTAATGCAACCGATACTTGGAAATGTTGTTAATAACATGGTATTGTGGCATAATATGATATTTTACTCCAGATATACTGTTTATTCAGATATAAAATAGAGATCACTACAAGTTCTCCATGTAGAATTCACTTGTTGATTTATGTCGGCTTTCTTTTATTGAACATTTACTCTGAGGCGATCATGTGTAAGGGTCGCCAGCGTGTAAAAAGATTTCTGAGCCGTTTTTTTAAAAAAATAACAGAATACGTTGGAAGACAATGTACATTTTGTAAAAGGTTCTAAATCTTGTCTTGTTTTACATTGTCAATTAATGCCTCGCACTACTTTATACTTTAACCCCTATGTTTTGACAACATAAAGATATATAAATAGTTTTTTATACTGACAAATAACTTTAGACAAGTTTAAAATATATTTTAATCTGTATTTAAATGTATGATGCCATATCGATTTTTTTTTCAATTCATTTTTATGCGGAAGTCATTTGAATACTGAACTAATATAACAAACAACACGAAAAAAAGATATTTATTTCGTATAATTCTTGTTAGTTATTGATGTATTTTTGTCAAAGGAGAGTTCGTCAAAAGCTTTATCTAAGCCTGACCGATTTAAAAGGCAATCTTTATCTAAAGAAGTGTGTTATTTGCATACGTTGTGTAATGGAGAAAGACTGGCTAATTGTACGAAAGGTTTCGCGTTTTTTTAATACCAGATTCTGATTAACAAGAACAAGATGAAGGTCATGTATATGATTCTGACTTTAGCATGCACTATATTCCGACAGGGTCAAAGCAGAATAAAATCATTATGAAAGAATAAGTTCAGAACCATAAAAAGAGTCCGGGATTCTCTGGATCTATAAGCCACTTAAGATTGTTTGCTTATACACATTCCTAAAGTTGTGGAAGATTTAAATGCATAGTTAACACCCGAGCTTCCAACAAATGTAATTTAATCGTATTGCACACAAAGCGACACAATTTACAAATCACATTACATGCTAGTCTATTTTAAATTGAATTTAAAATCAAAATATAAATAAAAAGACCCGTTTTCAGAGGAAGGTACGTGTACATGCTTTTTATAGCAATACCATGACTATAGGACACATAGAATTGTGCAATCACATTTAAAACAAGTCTTGATAAAAAGGGAACATGTTTACATGGCAATATGTAGACAAACGATAAAAAATAGTGACTTTACATTACAAACGACATAAATGGGCATGTATTCGTGACGATATTTAGCCGGAGGAGCAGCGTGGATTAACGTTAAAACACGCCATGATCAGTAGAAAGCAGTGATACCAGTGATACATAGAAAGATTATCGTAGATCAACATTTGAATTGATTCCTATCAAATTGTACATATTTAATGAAGCGAAGTCCAGTGATTCCACTCCACACAGGTGTATAAATGGGTACCTGCGAGGGTTATGCAGGTGGGAAATATGACTTCCCAGCGCCATGTGTCGGCTGCGGAATTGACAACTAATGCAAAGGGAGTAAACAGTAAAGTCGGCTGAAAGAGCACTCGGGTAGTGTACATTAATTTCGCTTCTAAATAATCTTCAAAGTAAGTCACAAAAGTGTCATAGAACTGTAGCGTTTTGTATTTTTATTTTTCATATTCCAAAAAGAAGAAATGCTGAAATACGAAATATCAATTCAATGTAGACACCAATATCTCAGATCGACTACTTTATTGTGGTTCAGGTATTCATTTAAATCGCAGACATTTCCCATTTTTATTAACGCAAAGAGAAATGTAAATAAAGCATATAGTCGTTTAGGAACTAAAACTTCAGGCTTCAATTTATAAGCAAGACAAGGATTGTTTCCTTATTACGTCTGGCAAGACGCTTCAGACAAAAAATGACTTTATGCAAAATGGAAGTAAAAGGATTTAAGATATAAAATCAATACGCTCTTGAAAAAACGTTGTTGTTGTCTTAATTATTTATTCCTTGCGACACTTCTGTATCAAATAAAAACATGTATAATATGGACGTTTAGGGTTTTTTCATCTGCTGGTCATTCATCTAAACCATGTTTTGTTTTACATTGTCGATTAAAGAAGTTCTGTTTAGAGTTTATCAGATTGGCTTATAACCATGAAGACAGTGAAACCAGTTCAAATTTAAGTTTTTTAGGTGTGTAGGTTGGGGTAATAGTACAAAATCAGCATTTTGTAAATCTGGACGCCTTAGTGTGAAAATGTGTCAATTTTATGCATACAATAAGATACAGGCGAAGTGAAGGTTAACAAAAGAAAACAAGTATACACAATATACCGATGTTCACAATGCAGCTTGTAAATATAATGAAGCAGAGGACAAGGCAAACAAAACAGCAAAAACTCTACTTTCCATCAAAGTTACAGTTTGTTACTGTCAAATTTCTTTTCGTAATTAATCGACAGTGGTAGAGAGTATTTAGTGCCCAGGATCGTCATCTTCTTGTTTACTGTGCATGCTCTCCATGGTGCTTGGCTGTCTCACATCCTAGCTCTTTTGTGTACGCGTATGGATCATTTAATTACTTACTTGGCTCAAAATGTCGCTGTAGTGTACCTGTCTGCTGCTCAGTTTTTAACAGTAACATGTTTGTACTCTCTAGCTGCTTAATTGGTTTTATTTTTCTTGTTTACTGCACATCGGTTTGCAGAACGTTTTACAACTGAAACAAAGAATTCTGTATGTTGCTAATGTGTTTGCAATAAAACAGGAAGTGCAACTATTGTTGCAATTGCTGGGATTATTGCAAAACGGTTAACTTGTCCAATAGCTTTTGCGAAAAAAACAACACTTTTGCAATAATAGTTTTAACTCTGTACTGATTTATTTATGTAATTCATTGATAAAGACAAAGAAATATAATAAATTAATGATGTAAAGGGACGTTTTAGAAGAAAGACGAGTTTTGACGAAAATTGATTGATGGTGTGGATTTTATTCAGAAGCGACCGTTTTGTTTAAAAATGTCTACCATTTTATGGAAAACATGTTCTCCGAAAATTTCAAACGATTTCTCGAAGTTTAGATTTTGTCCGTTTTTCAACAACTTTTGCAGCAATTGATGCATATACTAGGCTTGTTGCAAGAAACCTTTGACATGTCGAACGACTTATAATATTACAATTGCAGTAATGGACTATCAAAATATGTACACTATTAACAAGACAGCCAACTCTTGTGTTGCCAACTCTTGTATTTCCTGCAAATATTGTATACACTTTAACAGTTAATTACATGTAGTAGTATTTTATCAGTTTTAACTCTAAATGCAGGTATACGTACTGTTTATTGTCTCAATTTTATGGGATCTTTTTATTTAAATTGTTAGTCGTTAAGAACAATTTTCATAAGTGCGAGGATGGAGAGCTCAATCCAGGTTCAAATCGGTCCTATTGCTTACTGACCGTTTCACGGCGGTAACCTTTGATTTTCCCTATATGTGTAATGTCTCGTTCCAGTGTTTGTTGTCACTTTTATATCCACTTGTATGTGCCTTTGTCATGTGGTATGTCAGGTTTAAATATATATTGTGCTTCTCATGGGACCATTGTCGTAATTTCCGTGTCTGATAGGTACCGGTGTCTTGTTCTTTCGAAGGAAGACCAGACAACGCAATTAGCAAAACACTAGGAACTTCTGAGTGTCTCGTAGACAGGCATCTTGCAGCAATGTAATCTCGGGAAAGCTTTCTGATGTGTCAGTTGTAGTTAGAAGCTTAAATTCTGCAATGATCCAGATTTTTTATCTAAAATTATAAGACACAAAACATACTGACAATGCAACTTCTACCTCACATTTTTAAAACGTGTTAGAAATGACAAATGTACCGCAGATTATGCAGCGGCATAACTTTGTAAGACTGCAACGTAATTAATGCCCTACGAATATTTACCAGTATTACTGTCCTGCCAATTTAATTTAATTAATAATATATATCTTGTTTGATCGTCCCTGCATTAAAATTCGAAGTCTGTCAGAAATTGTATAATTTATGTCCTATATATTATTATTACGTATACTGAAACTATTTATCTATAAATTACTATGACAAAATATAAGTTTTAAATCTTGATCTGTCATAGTTTATACATTTTAAACATTAATGATAAATGTTGAGTGTGTATTAAGTCCGTTCTATCTAAATACTAGAATGTGTGCAATTTATTAAACCTGGCTTAATTCTGAATTTATTGCAGTATACATCGTGTTCAATGACATTCAGTTAACTTTAGTTAATACATGTACCTATCGGCATTGGCATTCCGTTTACAATCAACATATATTCCAGTATAACAGTAAAACAGATATTATGTTTCTTTAAACATCTGTAACGTATTTTATATGGTTTATATAAGACATGTATTCTATGATTGCTTAATGCATTGCTTTCCTATAATCGCTTGAACAAGTCATGTTTGATGAAGTCACGGACCTTAATGACGATCTGCGGGTTCAGTAATGAATTACATGTATAATGATAAGATGTCGGATAATTGACATGCGTAAAGCGGGAGTATTAAATAACATACAAAGCCTTGTCAACCACATAAGGTACCGAGAGCATCAAAACTAAATGCCATGGTATGATTGATTAATTAGCGAACCTTTAGCGACTGGCTTATTAAACACGTTTATGGATTAAAATGTAAGCAAAAACAATAATACAAAAGACATCCGTACTTGGACTTGCAAAAGGTTTAATTACATTAAGCCGATTACAATGCGAGTTGATTGACGAATTAGTGACATTGCAACGTGTGAATATCTATATTGCAGATATGCGTAACGATCCATAATGACAACAATTTATCGTATATATCAATGGTTGTTGTATTTTATCAAAGGGAGAGCAGACGCTTTGTCTAAAGAATAATCAGTGAACAAAAGTAATAAATAATGCCATTGTATCATAGTGTCAGCATACAAGAAATGGCAGTTAATTGACGAATTGTACTTTAATACGAAAACGAAAAAATGATCTTAAGGTAAATTGAACAGAATTGACTATCAAGTCAGAAGTTAGAAACTTAATGTATTGCAAAAATAGATTTATTACATTACGTTTTATGGTATTTATTTTAATTCAAAATCTGAATGAGGTATAGGGATGTTCAGTGAAAGGGACATATTGTCATATCTATTAAAGGACATAACTGCTTAAATAACCTTTAATACTATGGTTTATAGAAGGGACATATATCAATGTTGTTTTCTAGATAGAAGAGCATTAGGAGGGATATTAACGTTAAAACAGGCAGTAACCAATTCGCATAATGAACTAGGGTGTTAACCATATATTAAATATATTGTGTTTATTTAATATACATTCAAAAAGTGGATGCAAATTTCTTTTTTGGCTACCATTTGTGTTTTGAAAGATACGATCTTATTGCAGCACGTGACTGCAGTCAACTTTCCGACAAGCTAGCTATATAGCAAATCATCTTGTACGTTTATTTGGCCTTTGTTTGTTTTCTATGTTGGTAATATAAATATTTTCTCAACTTATATAAACTTATAATTGTATTGACCAAGTCCTATTCTTTATTTTAAAAGATGATTGACTATCTTCATAACGCGGTTAGTTGTTGTCTGTGATTCCGCATTTAACGAGCATCCTTTGTTTTAAATGATCAATTAGATACACGAATTTTGTTTCGTGTTTGACGAATAATGTTCTCTTGTTGTTGCTTTTTCGAACTCAAATTCCAGCGAATATACTCCAAAAACCAACTGGCCCATATACCTCTTAAATTCCCAATAAACAAAAGGTTTTGGCAGTTCACGTACAAACTGTGATGATCGCTTATTTGCGCAATATTCCTATCTAATATACATCAATACCGCGGCCAAGCCACTCTATGTTGTTGTAGAAATTCGTTCAAATCTCAGACATTTCACAGTTGGTATTTTTGCAAAAGAGAATCAGGCATAAGAACGTTTCAGACATAAAACCTCGGGGTTTAATTTACACACGACAAGCATTGTTTCTTTATTACGTCAGGCAGGAAGGTCCAGACAAGAAATAAACAGTTTGTGCAATTATGCAAAATAGAAGTCTACAGATTTTGTGGGGAAATCGATGCGTTTTTTTTATGTTTTTTGTTGTGTGTTTTTTTAACAGATTGTATTTGATGAAAATGAGATTTTGAAAACATATATATTTCTTAACTTCTGGCTGTAACGCTTGTCTTTGTTTTAAAAAGTATAAATGCAGTTTGCAATTTTGAAACTAGTACTTATGATATTAGTAAAGTTAATTCTTGATAAAAGTTTGATTAATCGCCAACTCTCTATGCTTCCAAGTAAGGATCTAACAGTTCATGTCAGTCTGCTTATTTTCGCCATTCCTTATAGGCAGTCACTGCCATTGAATCTTTTGTCACGATTAAAACAGTTGACCTATGAGTTTTCTCTTCTTTTCCTCAATATTTTGAGTAATATTTTCATTTATGCATGATTTATTTGAAAGAATTTTGTAACGCAGAGAAAACCGAAAATGATATGATACATATTTTTTCTTGATTTACAGTTCAATGTCTTTAATGTTTAATGCTTATACAATTGTCTGCACGAAGCTTTAGCGTATGTCTTAACTGGCAAAAGTTATAGTAAGATGTCAGCCCTTCTTTCGTAAATACTTTAATATTTACCAACACTTAAGGGTGCCATAACATACAGGTATTATTTACCGACATATTTACTGATGTCTAGACGCCATGAACAAAAATCACCGGAATACAAGCAATTATAACTTGCGCTATTTCTGCTCAACTTTCGAAATTAAATCATATTACTTCCTAAGAATGCTCCCATAGTTTATTATCAATAATTATAGGTTATTATACATTTGCCTGTACAATACGGGGATATATTTGGACGAGTACTCAGCTTGACAAGTCACATTGGACGAGCCGATAATGTATAATAACCTTTTTATTATATATCTTTCGTTTACTTTGAAATATACATCATTATCATCCCCAACAAAGCCTGTCAAAACAAAACAACGCTTCCTGGTCAGCTAGACGCTTTACAAGCAGTTTTAAACATATGCTAACAAGCGTCTTTATGCACGCATGGTTCCCGGTTTTTAATTCGTTAGAGATTAAAATCGGAAACCAGACTAGCATCGTTTAGTGCACATGTACCCAACCGTCCAATATGAAATTAATATATATTTTTTGGATCCAATACGGGAATATATTGGACGGTCACGTGGTACAAACTGCAGATTGTCGATTGGTTAGATTTATTAGATATATAATAATTGTCAATATTATAGCAAGCAAACAATCGTTCACTGTGTTTTGTATTTAATAAAATAAACATGTATTTTAACCTCAGCTTTTACGTTTTAGAGAAAATAACGCGACAACCAATAAGTGATATTTTTTTTAAAAAGATCGGTTCTTCATGCATATAAACAAAATAAACAGTATTTACGATCGCAACACACACATAACAACTATTTCCAACTAAAGTTTCTTACCGAAAGTTCCTTGCCTACTCTTATGGAACATTCGGTCATGAACCTGTCGGGCGTCAAATAAATCATCATCTAGTGCATGTGCGTGTCTGCTGAAAAACTATTAAACACCATCCTTAGTCTGTACTGTCCTGCCTAGCTGCCCACTTTGTTTTATACTTATCTTTTGTTACGTAACATACTGAAATTATACTGCGCTATTGTCTTCCTTTACTGCACATCGATCTGAACAATGTTTGATAAATACCGGCGAGTTGTTCTTGCAAGAAAGACCTTGCATCTCAATAAACAACTCACCAAGACAGTCTGCACGTCTGGTAAACAACACATTGCATCTTGCAACAATAAAAACTCTCGGGGGAGAGCGTTCTGATATGTCAATAAAACTCAGTAAGATGCTTAACTTTTGTGGTGATCCAGAAATATATTAGATCCTAAAATACAGTAGACAAAACATGTTGACAATTATTCTTATTTTGTTACATTTATGTTATCCAACGTAAAGAAATAAGATACAATGTCAGTATGTATAGTCATTTGTCATACATTTTAGATTTCTCTTTAAACAAAATGTGCATGGTTTTCAGAAAAAAAATGCGATTTTCAAATATTTAGTGCTGGCTTGGTACAAACACTGCATACTGCCGTTTATTTTGTACATAAATTTATATTTTTTACTTCATTTAACCGGTGTCATTTCATTCATTTTACGAAAAGTACTTTTTGCTAAATGTAAAAAGTGACCACAAACTGATGTACAGACTACATGCAGTTAAAATCTTCCTACAAGTATTACCAGTGGAGACCAAACTATACAATACATTGATGACACAATATAGACATTATCGTGCAGTAAACTAAATATCAAAGTACAAAAAAATATCATGTATTTAGGGATTTCAAAGAATAGCTCCAAATTTCATAGACATTCAATTTCACTGTAGGAGTATTTATTATACCTTAGGTATCAATCTATACGGCGAAATGTCTGGCTATATTTGTATTGCTTTCTGCGTTTATGCACCAGACAATAGCATGTAGATATTAAGGAATAATATAAGGAATATTAATTTCATATTCACATTCAGATCTTTTAAATAAAGAAGTTTCACCTGAATGAGTTACTTGCCAGAAACCACTAACGGTTGACCATAATTTTGTATTAATGAAAACATATAGGGTTGTAGTACTTTAATGTCAGTGACCTCAACGATCCATATAGGATAGTGTCAGACTCTAAACTTGGCATTCGTAATATATATATATTCATAACTGCTTATTATAATAACCTGAATAACCTGCCTTCAGTCATAGTTCACATTATTTTAGCCTCATAGATTTTATATTTACGTATTTTAATTTTAACCTAGTTGTACCTTATTTACATAAGCATTTAATAGATGTAACCCTTATCGTTTTCGGCGCCGTATGGTCTACCAAAGGTCGTTGTGCCGTCAAGCATAAACTGCAAAAGAAAAAAAAAAGTTTCACCTTTGCGTGCTATTAAGTACATATTTTTTTTTAACCTTTGTTTTATTATCTCTAAGAATGTAGGATGGAAAAGTATTTTGCGATCTGAGATAAAAGTGCATTTTAAAGCAAACTAATACATGTATGTTCATGGAAAACAGTGAAATTTAAAACTTGAGTTCAAGATCGTGCTGCTCTTAAAATATATAAGATATAATATATCTAAGAAATGGTAGCATAAGAGTGCACATCTGTTTAACCCAGGCTCTTTCTTTTGGATTTTATATTTATTATACGTATTCTGAAAAGAAATGTATACGTATCATTGTCATTGGTTACCGATCAATTTTCTCTCAAGCTGATAAATGTCGGCGCGCTTTGTCGGCGAAAATCTGGTATATCAATAAGCGACGATCTAAAACGTCCGACAGACAGAAATTTATTGGTATTGTTTTCAAGCCGCTGAGAAAGATGTTTCAAATCCAGATAAAACTTAAAGTCAAATGTTTCCGAGAACCGAGAAGTCTGTCCCACGTTATAACTAAACATACTGACATTGTAAACAATGTTTTCCTTTTCAGAACCTGTAAAATATTTCATATTTAATTACTGATAACAAGGGGAAGTGAAATCCTCTGCAAAAAGGAAAAAATAAAGCACACGTGCGCATTGACTTAACTGAACTGAATTGTAATTTGGGGAATGGATTTATGATGTTTAATCACATAGGGGTATTATTCTAACAGCTAGCATCTAGAGACGCTATTTTATAAACATAACCCATGTGCTGGTTCTTATTTAGTTAAATAGGATTGTTACAGATTATGAAACATTAGTAGCTTGTATAATAAGGTCGCCCTAGTTTTGATGTTTATGAATAAAACAAAATTAAATGTCATATTGCGTTAACTCTATTTTGTGCCCACCCTTACAGTCAGACTTCATAGAGTCGTGTCCTGTTATATGTCAATATACATGTATTTATACTGCCAAGAGACAATACGCACACAGACACACACAGACACACACACACACAGACACACAGACAGACAGACAGACAGACAGACAGACACACACACACACACACATACATATATATATACCAGACTAACTGACTGACAGGCTAACGATATTTACTGGACTGACTTCACTAATTTGATTATAGGACAGACAGACGAGACTGACTAGAATGAATGTATTTCAGGACAGGCAGACATACTACTACTACTACTACTTCTACTACTACTACTTCTACTACTACTACTACAACTACTACTACTACTACTACTTCTACTACTACTACTACTACTACTACTACTACTACTGCTACTACTACTACTACTACTACTACTACTACTTTTACTACTATTACTACTACTGATACAACCTACTACTACTACTACTACTACTACTACTACTACTACTACTACTACTACTACTACTACTACTACTACTACTACTACTACTTCTACTACTATTACTACTACTGATACAACCTACTACTACTACTACTACTACTACTACTACTACTACTACTACTACTACTACTACTACTACTACTACTACTACTACTACTACCAATGATAATAATAATAATAATTATCAATATCATCATCAACATCACTATCATCGTCATAATCCTCGTCGTTGTCGTCGTCGTCTCCGTCGTCCTCGTCATCATATCATACATGTATGCGAATAAATGTATGTATGCTGATGTGCTTTAGTGTGTTTCAAAGCGATTGAAGTAATGTGACACTGTGTAAACTCAAGTTACATTACATAACGATAAGTATGCCTATGCCACAGCGATGATATATTGAGCGGGGAGCGCTGCCCACACATCCTCTTTCCAATTTCTCATACAGGTCAAAACAAAAAATATAAAATTCAATTCAATTTTACCAAATGGTAAAAATATTATTTAGCAGACAACAAATCTTGTCCAAGAGAATGTAGAAAAGAAAGCATTTCGCATTATTGCAACTTTACAATCCTTATAACTGCATTTTACCATGCCAATTGTTTAAGAATCTTCTGTTTATTTTATTACTGAACCGACAGGTTGTCATTTATGTTACATTATGTCTACAAATTGTCAATTTAACTTTTATAAATGCAAAATAAAAAGGAGCATTGTAGCATAAGGCCGGACTTAAAATATTTTTGGTTTCCCCTCCCACGACCCAGGTATATTAGGTATGGGTAGGTAGGTAGGTAAAAAAAAATTTCAACTTCTTGTAATTATTTTTATTTGCCTTGAGAAATTTACCTTTAACGACAAAACAAGAAAATGTTTCATATTTTAATGATTAGAAAGAAATGCCTCCTTATTTAACACTACCATCATAAAAAATTGATAGACAGACACAGTTAAGATAAACACTGACTGGAATAAATAAGAGCAAGGCAAGAGGAACATTTGAACTACGATCAGTTTTTGAAGTAAAAAAAATATTAAATTGAATTTGTCGATAAATATTTTTGGGTCGGGACGTTTTTCTTGGGTCGGTCGTGGGAGGGGAAACAAAAACAATTTTATTTTAGGCCTAATTGCAACCTTAATTATGGGTCAATGAAAAGCAATGCCTAAAAAAAACAGGTTTGTAAGTTTAGCAGCGCCATTTCCGTCCGTTCATTTAACAGTCTTTTTCAGCAAATCAATTGTCTGGCTACAAGAAATTTGTTTTACTGAAGTGCAATATGCCTATCAAGTTTACGGAAATGAAGATGTGAACGTTTCAAGAATGATTAATGCGTGAGTCTCATGCAGATAAGAAAGAGCTGCCTAAAATTATCTCACAATGTTGGTTGATTTGTTAGATGGTTGGTCGGTAGGTCGGTCGGTCGGTCGGCCGGTCTGACGGTCTGATGGTTGGTCGGTCGGTCGGTCTGATGGTTGGTCGGTCTGATGGTTGGTCGGTTGGTATGATGGACGGTCGGTTGGTCGGTCTGATGGTTGGTCGGTCGGTCGGTCTGATGGTTGGTCGGTCGGTCTGATGGTTGGTCGGTTGGTATGATGGTCGGTCGGTTGGTCGGTCTGATGGTTGGTCGGTCGGTCGGTATGATGGTTGGTCGGTTGGTATGATGGTTGGTCGGTCGGTCTGATGGTTGGTCGGTTGGTATGATGGTCGGTCGGTAGGTCGGTCTGGTGGTTAGTCGGTCGGTCGGTATGATGGTTGGTCGGTTGGTATGATGGTCGGTCGGTTGGTCGGTCTGATGGTTGGTCGGTCGGTCGGTATGATGGTTGGTCGGTTGGTATGATGGTTGTCGGTCGGTCTGATGGTTGGTCGGTCGGTCGGTCTGATGGTGGGTCGGTCGGTCTGATGGTTGTCGGTCGGTCTGATGGTTGTCGGTCGGTCTGATGGTTGGTCGGTCGGTCGGTCTGATGGTTGTCGGTCGGTCTGATGGTTGTCGGTCGGTCTGATGGTTGGTCGGTTGGTATGATGGTTGGTCGGTTGGTATTATGGTTGGTCGGTTGGTATGATGGTTGGTCGGTTGGTATGATGGTTGTCGGTCGGTCTGATGGTTGGTCGGTCGGTCGGTCTGATGATTGGTCGGTCGGTCTGATGGTTGTCGGTCGGTCTGATGGTTGGTCAGTCGGTCGGTCTGATGGTTGTCGGTCGGTCTGATGGTTGTCGGTCGGTCTGATGGTTGGTCGGTCGGTCGGTCGGTCTGATGGTTGGTCGGTTGGTATGATGGTTGTCGGTCGGTCTGATGGTTGGTCGGTCGGTCGGTCTGATGGTTGGTCGGTCGGTCGGTCTGATGGTTGGTCGGTCGGTCTGATGGTTGTCGGTCGGTCTGATGGTTGGTCGGTCGGTCGGTCTGATGGTTGGTCGGTCGGTCTGATGGTTGTCGGTCGGTCTGATGGTTGTCGGTCGGTCTGATGGTTGGTCGGTTGGTATGATGGTCGGTCGGTTGGTCGGTCTGATGGCTGGTCGGTCGGTCGGTATGATGGTTGGTCGGTTGGTATGATGGTTGGTCGGTCGGTCTGATGGTTGGTCGGTTGGTATGATGGTCGGTCGGTAGGTCGGTCTGGTGGTTAGTCGGTCGGTCGGTATGATGGTTGGTCGGTTGGTATGATGGTCGGTCGGTAGGTCGGTCTGGTGGTTGGTCGGTCGGTCGGTATGATGGTTGGTCGGTTGGTATGATGGTGGGTCGGTCGGTCTGATGGTTGGTCGGTTGGTCTGATGGTTGGTCGGTTATTTCAGTCGGACGGTCGGTTGGACGGTTAGTTAGTTGCACAATGAATATGAATGGCGGGAATGAATTTTCACTGACCAGTTGTGTGCTAGACTCTAACGCTAAAGGGGGGACAATTATGGCCCTTTTAAGTAAAAATATATATATGTGTGTGTGTGTTACTTTATTTAGTCCCACGAATGTGGAAATATCAGCCTGTTGTCAGTGTTAAAAGTGATATGTTTTAGTAGTGCTGGAATTCATACAAGTACTCATATTGGATTGAGTACATGTATTTATGGAATGTAACCTGGAATTGAATTGAGATGATAGGAACGTTATTTACCATGCTGTTTCTTGAGCTTGGATTTTCTGTTTTCCAGCAGGTAAAGGGAGGCATTGCGTTTTGTTGATGCTTTGTATGTTGTTTTTTATGGCCCGTTAACTGCTGGATAATGTTTGGAACAACTCCGCTATGAAGAAGACTGGTGCAGATCTTTTGTCTAGCACTATGGGTTGCTATCTAACATTGGAGCCACCCTTTACTGCCATTGTGTTCATGATTATGTTCAAATGGTTTTGTCCAATTGGTGGACATTTGTTTCTGACTTAATGATTGCGGTTGTGGTATATTTGGAAGGTAAGATGGAGATTCTGCATACTTGGTATTTAATAGGGCAGTGTCTGGTATATGGCATAATATGCAAACACAGGGCAAGTATCGGGAGTATGAAGAAAATAAAATAAAATAAAACCGTTTTAAGTAGACACTGGTTAATTGGTGATGCGAGTAATCGTATCACACGGGTAACTATATACTCGATATTGACTCGAACATGTTTTTACGTGAGTATCGAGAAGATAATAGTAAGGGTCGTGTTCTTTTACGCGTTACATTGCTACAACACCTATGGCGTCTGGTAACAAAAATCGACAATTTATCTGTATGTCTGATGGTGAATTTGGTTATATTAAGGAAAACTGTAACATAGAAAAGACCAAAAACTGTAACCTTAGTACATGTAGCAGTAAGTGCTTTTTCTTGTGATTATCTGTTAGGGGAAAGATGTGAGAGTAGACTGAGGAAATGGATGCTGGCGAATTAGAACGAAATCTTTGAAAGTTTTATGTTTAAATGAGAAGCGCAGATGGAAAAACAGCTAAAACAACTATGACAGCGTAATTTAATAGGGTAGATCTACATGTATGTGATATAACTAGTAAAGACTTCAGTTTCAGTCAAAATATAGATTGGTGGTCCTGGCTAATGTGATATTAACCTCTGATTGCGTTCTCTGTCAATATCGCAATGCTCAGGTCCTTGAAAGTAAAGTATTTAACTTACAGTTTTCCAGCCTAAATGTAATCTGTGATCCGTATTGTCTATTTAAACATTTTTACTAAAAGGCCATATAGGTTAAAAACATCGATCTATACGGTTGACAGAAACGCTTATCTCATATATGACTTAAAGACGTTTCCGCGAGTATTTACGGCGCATCCTTCGTGCGCTTCGTTGATTACCTCTTTGTTGCCTCCCTTACGAGAATACTCTCTACAAAGGAGAAAGTTGCACAGTATTCGGATACTACATATACTCGTTTACGAATTTTAGAAATGAGTCGTCAATGTCATCTTAACGGAAAATCCGTGCGTAAATCTAAGGCCGACAATGGTAAAAGAATACAAGAAGGACTTAAGAGGTTAGATTTATCAAGAAAACCCGAATCTTCCAGTGTTATCAACGTTGACCGTGGAGGTCGAGATGGATTATACCACTTATTTACTGAGAAAGTAAATGGGAAAGTCAGGGTCACTTCTGCAAACAGAATTGTACAAAATGTATTTAATTTTTTATGCCCAAACTATTTCCATACATGTATATGTAATCATGACAACAACATGTATTCATAGTTTCTTCAAATATATGACATTTCTAAAAAAAAAAGCATAACCATGGACACTGCTTTCATTATTTGTGACATAAAACCCTGTAAACATAATTATTCTCATAATGTTTAATGATTATTTAATCTGTATTGTTTCAAACATCATGGTTTTTGTGTTATTTTTATTCAAATATAGGAGCTTGGTGCAATTTTATCATTATTTTAGAAAAAAATATGCTTTTTGACTATTTTTGTTAAATACTGTTGCCATGGAAACGACTTATTTTTGAAAAGAAACAGCACGATGACCCATAATTTTCTTTTTCTTATTCAATCCAACATTAAATTCTATTCAAGCTTGCAAAAAATAAAAAATAATTGTAGAAAGAAGTTTTTCAGAATATTATTCATTATTTGCAGACACTATGATTATTTTTGTCATTTTTGCCAATTTTTGAACATGCAAATGCTAGTTTTCTTCATTGAAGATTATTATATTGTCATATGTAACATACAGCAGTTAAAAATGCAATTGGCAAGTGCTTTCATGTTTTTTGTGTAAAGAATGCTCTTCAGGATAATTTTACAAGTCCTTCATTAATTGTAGATATTTTAACCATTTTTGGTCTGAGGGTTGCCATGGAAACGGCCATTTTGCAAAAAAAAACAACACGATAACATACTTTTTTTCTTTTCATTTTTAATCTTATCTTAAAATTTTACATCTTATATGAAAAAAAAGAGTTCTATAAAGAACTATTGTTTATGAAACTATAGAAATGGTCCTTAAAACAGAGTAAACGCCTACAATATTAAGAACTCAACTATACAGGGTTAATTTTTTGCATTTTGAAAGAAAGATGTAAGGGTTCATGACTACTTAACATCTGCTTAACAAGAAAAATGGCCAAAAACAGCGTTCTTTTGGTCTGTCGTTACTTTTTGGTTCATGATATGTTTGGCTTTATTTCCAGACATGCGCCTATCTTATGCAATTTCCGTCATAGAAGGCAAAATTAAATAAATATCAAATAGTTATAAAGGGCATGGTTGATATTGTAAGAAGACGGGAACTGAAACATTCACGCGAGGTCCTATATAGCCAAAAAATGAAACATTATTACATAATTGTGAAAAATGAATAAAATTAAATATACATTAAACATTTTCAGAAAACTTTAGTCGGTGAGTAGGCTTACAACTGATCTTATTTATTTGTTTATTAAATTATGACTTAACTTCTGTTTCATAAAAAAAAACTTATGCCGTGTTGTTGTTTTTTTCTCTTACATGATTGTTAACCCTTGGTAACCATCGTGCTGTCTGCTGTAACGAAGCTTAGCTCCCCTCTGACACCATCACCCTAAGTCCTACTACCGCCAAAAGCCACGGCCTTAAATGCCCCGCCCCACAAGCCCGCCCCGAACATTTTTGGCTTTTAAATAAAAGTAATTATAACATAATTATAACACTGTATGCAGTGGACGTACGTGGGTGATTCGCATAAATTAAATCTTTGGTATAAAGACCGATGCATAATATGTGTGTTATTTATTATTATCGCCATCAAATGAAATCGGGAAGGGGAATATGGTTTTAGCTTTGTCCGTCTGTCCGTCCGTTTGTCCGTCCTTCTGTCCGTCTGTTCGTTGCCATGCTATTTCTCGGTAACTACTGATTTTTTTCCTATTTTATGTACTTATTTTGACTTTACCCTTTCTTCAAACAAGAGGTGGATATATTGTCTGTGACAAAGTCTTGTTTCATTGTAAGCTGTTCAAGCACATTGCACGTTTACATTAAAACATACCATAAAATGTTTTCACATAATATATACTGGGGATAACACCAAAATAGATTAGCGCACCCTTATTTCCATTGTGTTCCCTGGCGAATTCTAATCTGTTTCGTGAATTATTAAAGTAATAACAAGTTTTATTATTTCCTTAAAGATGGTATCCGATACTTCATTAAATATTTTATCTCAAATAACCAAATAATAAATTGGTCCTGTAAAATGCCATTCATTGATACCCTATATTTGTGTGAACATCTGTGTGAACTGTGAAGCATTACACACCGATCGTGATTACAAACATGTATTTCCTATCTGAACCACGCTGCAGAGATAGCTATTTTTAAATTAAGAAAACCACTTGACAACATACTTTCAGATCGCGTTATATCGTCATCCGGGTAGTCCGTGCTTACACCGGTATCTATTTTTAGCAGAGATAACTTTCGTGCTTATTTATAAATTTTGAAATAATGAACATTTATTGTTATCTTTTCGCAATGTGAACCATTTCACAGGTAGTGTTCAAAATCGCCTTTACTCGGACTCAAGTGTGAGTTTATGCAGAAATTATTAATACATTTCCAGAAACCGCGGAAAACCCTTGTTACCGGCATTTGCTGTAGGTAAAATGTCGGATACCACCATTAATATAAGTCAAAGATAGGGTAACACATTACCAAATGAGTAAACATTTTAAATGGTTTTACAAGTGCACATCTCTTAATTGTTTTAATTCTTCGCGACCAAGGTTATGGCTTATACAATGTAGTATCGTTGTTAACGCCATGGCGAGAAAGTACTTCCGGCTTATGTCACCTGAGGCCAATCGCAACAATTCGGACATTTATGGTAATGCGGTAACAGACTGGCGTTTATAAGTATAAATTAAACTGAAGGCAATACACAACTTAACGTTTATTTAATCGAAAATAGGAAAGTGAAAGGTAGGTACTTTATCTTATGCACTGTATTCTAGAACCATGTGGCCAATGCAACATGAAGCCGACTAAGACCGATTATTTTGGAATAAAACCGAAAAGGCGGAACAAGAACATTTCGCTTTTTATCAGGATCTGCACTAGCTGCTGTATAGTCGCTAGAACTAGGTTTTATTCGAAAGTACAGCTTCATTTATAGGTGTAATTGTCTGTTTCTTAGTTACAGTTGCATGGGCATCAAGGCAGATATATTCAGATCTCGCATTCTGATAGGTAATTGACAGTTTTACAGCAATATGATCAAATGTACTATGACATGTTTTTAACAAAGCAAGAACAACGAATATTTCTTCTAACCTATATTAAATATAAAGTAAGATTCTGGTTTTGTAAAAGCTGTTAGAATCAAGGATCATCAGCTGTTTCGATGCTTTTCAATTATTTTTTTTTTATTTTACTTATTTAGTTGTTTTGTTGTTGTTGCTCTTCTGCCTAACATGTACTACGAACAATTTTTGCCATTTCGCTTGAAATGTTGTGTCCTACACGCTGCCTACTTAATAGATATCGATAACATACCACTTACCTAAATTGGGTGTTGTTGGGAATAACGCCTGACTTTACGCAGTCCTCTTTTATTTACGTCTGTCTGTAATCACTACTTCAATTATGCGAATTATTTAACCATGAAATACATGTACGCGATTCTCTGTTTAATCATTTCCTGTATAACATCTGTTTAGGATTTCGCTTTTTAGAATTCGAAATTATTATATGATATGACCATTGTTATATTTGACAAATGTTATGTTTTAATTTCTTTTCTTATCATGGAAATACTGTACGTAGAACTTACGTTTGTTGAAGCTTGAACCAGACTTAAGTTGTTAGTTCGGCAGCTACCTGTGTGAAGCAATAACTCGTTGCTAAAACAGTGAATACAGAGTCGCTGAATGTAACTCCTTTGACAGCTCCGCCACTCAAAGGGTGGGTTCGAGTTCAGGTCAGAGCAAATGATTTAATGTGAGAAACTCTGTCAGCTGATCTGTGATGCGTCGGGCTCATCCTCAAATTGTTGGATGTATAATGATCTAAACTCTCTTGAAATTTATATTAAGACAATTTATTTGTTTTAATATTTGTATTGCTATATTGCCAGCCATTCGTCTGTCCCACGCCTCAGTTCTGTGCCTGGTGGTGTCAATGTTGCTAATGTTTACAGTGCAGGGCCAGTTTGGTGGTTACGGAACCACCAAACTGTTATAACAATAATCAATCGGTCACTTGATCATCCTTCTGTAAACAGCTTACAATGCAGCGTGGCCCAAATAGAGAATACCTGTTTGGAATAACAAATTGGGCTATACATATCTGTTTAACTGTTCACATAAATTTAGAACATCAATAACAGCATTTAGCGGCGCCTTTTCAAGTAATATTTATTTATTTGGTTGTTTCAGTAAAAATGGGATGGGATGGGATTTTCCGGCGTTTTTGCCAATACTGTGCAGCGACATTTCTATCATTGTAGCACAGGGGCACTTATGAGGTGCCCAGGGACTGAACCCGGTCGGTCGATTATACTGACACCGACGAGTCAGTAGTAATGCTGTCCCCTTAGCCTAGAGCGTTAGGGGGAAGCCACTACTACCAACTTTCAAGTCTTTGGTTTGACCCGACCGGGGTTTGAACCCGCGACCTCCCGATCCGCAAGCCGACGCTCTACTGCTTGAACAATTACGGACGGTCAGCAAAAATGAGCTTAACCGTCCGATACCATCTTTACTCTTTGCATATAGACTGCATCGACTATTTTTGTGGAAGGATATTTCTAAGCACATTCTTTTCAGTTTACAAGCTTACTAACCAAATAAGATTTTCCAGAAAATATATAACCATTGTTTAAGATGCACCAAGTGTAAAGTTTGAAGAATCGTAATGAATAATGGACGGTGATAAAAGCTTGTGTCTTTCTTTCCTTAAATATATAGGTAATTTGACTAAATGTCGTGGTAGATCTTGGTAGTGCGTTAAAACGGAAATGTAATGTATCACCTACAAACAATCGTAACAGTTCGACTATTTCCGGAGGGCAGACCGAAGTGTGTCGGGAGAGATATTTAAACGCGTCAAAGCTGAACAAAAATGTAAATGACTTACATAATTATGCATAAAAATTCGCAAAGATCGGTCTACAGAGGAGAAATAACTTTCAAAACAGATCAACGCTTACAATAATTTAATTTGCATTGTGTTTTTTTTTTTGTTGTTGTTGTTGTTGTTGTTGTTGTTGTTGTATTTGTTGTTCTTCTTCTTTTTTGTTTCAAAAGGTTAGGGCTAATAATATGGTACGTTGTTATCAGTACACTTGCACTACTTCCAGGCTTATATCCCCTGAAGCCAATCGTAACAATTCAGCTATTTCCGAAGTTGACATGCCGTTAAAACGTGTCCATTTGACCGTATGGGTAAAACAGGTATAACTAATGTCATTTCTACAAGTAATTAAGGATGTCCTTGCTGTGTTATTTTTGAAAAATACGGACACATCGTGTTGTTTGTTTCATCGTGACTTTGCTAGTTCCGAATTCGAGTCTAGTAATGCCGGCTGTAAAAGAAAACTTTTTTAATTAAGACCGTGCTATCTAACCTGATTTATTTTCTCTTTAGAAATTGCCGAGTTTGACAGGTATGTCTCAATAAAACGTAACAGACATGGCGGAAGTATAAACTAAACTGATGGCAATACTTAAGGTTTGTTTGATCGAAAATGGCGAAGTGGAAGGCTGGTGCTGTATTTCATACACTGTTTTTCAGAACATTATGTCCAATTTAACATAAGACCGAATCTTTTGGCTGTTTTGGTATAAAACCGATTGTGTGGTTCAAGAAAAAGTCGCATTATATCAGGATCTGCGCTAGTTGCTGTAGAGTCACTAGATCTGTTTCATTTGAAAGTACCAATTAATATGTAGTTGTAATTTTCTGTTTCTCAGTTACATGTGCACGGGCATTAGACAGATATATTCAGATATCGCATTTTCATTGGTAATTGACATTATATATAACATGTATTTACATGTAACAAAGCGCACTTTCGTTGAGCAACGAATATTTCTTAGATTAAACATGAAGAAAATGTCAAAATATTGTGCTTTCTAATAAATGTAAGAATCGATATCATTGCTTTCAACTATTTCGGCAGTTTATTTTAATTTATTTTCTCTATTTTTGTGTTGTTGTTTTTATTGTGTTGTTATCTGCCCACCTACCTGTATTTAATACTTACGTGTCATGTACCTTTTTGTTTCTGGAAATAACACCTAACAACCACGATATATTCTGTCAGGATGATATTGCAAAAATCACCAAGCTAAAATATTCTGTCCATCCTTTCGTCTTCTTTTATTAAAGTCTGTTCGTACTACTACTTTAATTGTGGGAATAATTCAAGCACGAAATACATGTACACGTTTCTATGTTTAATCATTTGCTGCTTGACACCCGTTTAAGATTTCTCTTTTAGATATCGAATTTTCTTATTTGACAAATATTATGTTTTAATTTATTTTCTTTTTTTTTTCAATTTTAAAGTGAACAACAACTCAATTTCATATGTTTCTGACATTTTGGAAATAGACATGTCAACTTCATGACATGGAAATAGGTGTACGTAGAACTTATGTTTGTTGAAGATTAAAACAGTCTTAGATTGTTAGTTCGGCAGCTACCTGTGTGAAGCGCAAACCCTGTACCCGCTGCTACATGTACATTGTAACACGGTGAATACAGAGTCGCTGAACTACTCTGACTGCTCCGCTACTCCATTTCAGGTCAGAGCAAACGATGAAATGTAAAACTCTTTCATCTGATCTGTGGTGCCTCTGGATTTTCGTCGAAACAAATTGTTGGACGCCGCTATACGGATGAAAACTATGTTGAAATGTATATTGAAATAGACTATTTGTTTAAGTGTATTTATTGCTATATTTCCAGTCATGCGCCTCTCCCACACCTCAGTTCTGAGCCTGTTGGTGTCAGCGTTGCTGATGTTTACAGTGCAGGGCCAGGTGGGTGGTTACGGAACTGCGTCATTAGGTAATTCATATAGTACATACCTCTATTGGTTTTATTATACCGCATGCAACGTTCCCGTCAGAATTTCTTATAAACGCCAAAGGTGGTATTTTATTGGTATACCCCAATTCAGTCGGTGTAAAAACATAATAATTATCTTATTTAATAGAAAATACTTTAATTGCAGTTTAATTATACTTTAATGATGCATCTAGTTTTAATATAATTGAAAACTGACGTTTGCAGTACTGTATTCTGCTCAGCAATGTTTTGGTTGATGTTGTTGTTGTTTTTATTTGTTTTTGTTATTGTTGCTTTTTGTTATGTTTTTATTGTTGTTTTTGTTTTAGTATTAGTTAATTGCTTAAGTTCTGTTAGAAAAATTAAATTCCGTTTAACTTTCTTTACAGGATTGTTAGCCCTTGTAATCCTCATGCTGTCTGCTGTAACAAGACCTCGCTCCTCTGCCTCCATCCCCATTACCCAATCTCCCGCCCCAGCCCCAACCCCATCCCCAACCCCATCCCTACCCGCAGTCCCAATGGGTTGATGCCATAATACCATTTGCTGTGTACACACGCTGTTAAAAGGCATAAAATTAATCATTGTTTATCAATGTCAATTTGTTTTTATTGTTCATTTATTCATTTAGTCAGTTGGTCATTTATACACACACACACACACACACACACACACACACACACACACACACACACACACACACACACACACACACACACACACACACACACACACACACACACACACACACACACACACACACACACACACACACACACACACACACACACACACACACACACACACACACACACACACACACACACACACACACACACACACACACACACACACACACACACACACACACACACACACACACACACACACACACACACACACACACACACACACACACACACACACACACACACACACACACACACACACACACACACACACACACACACACACACACACACACACACACACAAACACACACACACACACACACACACACACACACACACACACACAAACACACACACACACACACACACAATAACACAATTGTTTTAACATACATGTATAAAATAGGGACAGCACCATACCCTTGTTTATATCCATTATCAACATAGTGGTCGCTGACACACAATAAAAGTAATAATGATGATAATAAAAATATTGTAATAATAATAGTAATAATAATAATATTCTAACAATTATTTCGCGGAGTGATGGAGTAATTTTAAGCAAGGTAATACAATGCATTACGATAATAATAATAATAATAATAATAATAATAATAATAATAATAATAATAATAATAATAATAAGCTATTTTAAAACAAAGAAAATCACTTGACCACTTTCTTTAACACCCCGTTCCAAAATCGGCCAGGTTATCAGCTCTGACGACAAGACAAATTTTAGCCAAAATGACCATCTTGCTTATTTACAGTTCAAAAAATAATAAACAGTTAAAATGACATATTTATCCTGTGTACTGTCCAACAACTGACGTAATGTTATAAACAAACTTTACATAAACTAAAGTTTTTGTTTATTCAGCAATTATGCACAAACTTTCCAGTAAATGGGTAACATGTTGTTATATATATTAAATATAGGAAAACTGACGGATACAATCTTTAAGCTTTTAACACATAGACTCTTGAGTTATTCGTCTGCCTTTCTTTTAAAACGTGTCATTTTGCTTTGTAAAGGATTTTTATATAAATTACTTCGCCTCCATCTTTGTCATTGTTTGCAAGATGGCTTAAATTTTTTAAAATATTTTTAATATTATTAATATTCATTTGTATACACAAACTCTTCACTTCCGTTTCTTTCGTTCCATAGTTACTTTTTTCGCGTTATGTCTTTTTGGAATTAGATATAAGTTTAGAAGCTTTTGATTATAATTTAACTGGATTTACTGCACAGGCGAGACGACTGATTGGCAATAGAAAGAGCATCTAAAGCAAAATTAATAAAACGCATGCCGCTCTTAAAAAAAACTATCATTTTGTGAGTCTGAGACGGCAATGCTAAAAGAAAAGGCCACCTAATTCCCTGTAAAAGTACGGTAAATTTTGGTTTGGAATTAGGTGTAACAAAATGACCGCTCATTGTCTGATATTGTTAATTGATATTGTCGAACGGCTTTAAAAAGATCAAGAGAATCCACAATAGACGAAATATACGCTGCAGTAGATGGGGATTCCAAAGGATATTATGAATGACGCTGCAGTAGACAGGGATTCCAAAGGATATAATGAATGATGCTGCAGTAGACGGGGATTCCAGTGGATTCACTGAATGACGCTGCAGTAGACAGGGATTCCAAAGGATTCACTGAATGACGCTGCAGTAGACGGGGATTCCAATGGATTCACTGAATGATGCTGCAGTAGACGGGGATTCCAGTGGATTCACTGAATGACGCTCCAGTAGACCGGGATTCCAAAGGATATAATGAATGACGCTGCAGTAGACGGGGATTCCAAAGGATATAATGAATGACGTTGCAGTAGATGGGGATTCCAAAGGATATAATGAATGACGCTGCAGTAGACGGGGATTCCAATGGATTCACTGAATGATGCTGCAGTAGACGGGGATTCCAGTGGATTCACTAAATGACGCTGAAGTAGACAGGGATTCCAAAGGATATAATGAATGACGCTGCAGTAGACGGGGATTCCAATGGATTCACTGAATGATGCTGCAGTAGACGGGGATTCCAGTGGATTCACTGAATGACGCTCCAGTAGACCGGGATTCCAAAGGATATTATGAATGACGTTGCAGTAGATGGGGATTCCAAAGGATATTATGAATGACGCTGCAGTAGACGGGGATTCCAATGGATTCACTGAATGATGCTGCAGTAGACGGGGATTCCAGTGGATTCACTAAATGACGCTGTAGTAGACCGGGATTCCAAAGGATTTACTAAATGACGCTGAGCAGACGGGAATTCCAAAGGATTTACTGAATGACACTGCAGTAGACGGGGATTGCGAAGGATTTACTGATTGACCCAGCAGAACACGGAGATTCCTAAGGATAAAATGATTGACGCTACAGTAGACGGGGATTCCTACGAATACTATGATTGATTATGCAATAGACGGGGATTCTTATCTGTATAGGAGGCGCTGCAGAAGACGAGAATTCCTAAAGATATACACTGCTAGTTGACGCTTTATTCTTTGGCTAGGAATTCCTAGGAATATATTTCGCCACTGATTTGTGCTTTATTGCCATGAGCCGATTGGTTAACCATTGGCTTCCGCTCCAGGGCGCGGCGCCATTTATTGAATGCATCAGAACTCTTCGTTAGGTATGTTGCTGTAATTGGTTGTTAGAGACTGAGTATCAATCAACTTGCCACCACTTTTATTACGCACCGATTTCAAACCATAAGGATTAGGAAGGTTTTGTCTCATCTTTTAAGAGTATTGTACTTGAGATGTCTGATTTGTGTTAAATCTAACTTCTTAAATTTTCGTGAAATTATCAATTGAACTGTTTACAATATTTAGGACATTTGCAATACGAGCACAGACTAAAAGAAACTAATTGTGCGTTTATCTTTTCCATAGATGTGCATCTGTGTTGTGTGACAGATTATGTTTATAAACATAAATTAAACATAAACATAAATTGTGCTCTTCTGATGCTTTGCATTAGTGTTTTCCTGTGGTTTTACTTACACGTGGTTTATATAAGCATAATACGAGCGTATAATGGCAACTTCTATCGACCAGCAAAACCAATGTTTGCACTAAACTTTTATGTAATTCATTTTTTAAAACACCCACATCTTGAAATATCAATGAAATATATTTAAGCTTTTTAAAAGTTAAAGAAAACGAAATTTCTATCTTAGTTTATAATTCAGGATTATGTTTTTGACATATCTATCAATATCTACTAATCAAATTCTAAATACAAATCTTCACAATTAAAATGATTTCCGTTTTACCGTTATAGACTCCATGTTCTGCAATTATATCTGCATATTCTTGAGTATGACATTAATTGAATTTGCGAAGACTTCTGTTCCATGAGACAATTATCTTTTTGCAATCGGCGAATGTTAATAACAGCAGATTATAATATATTTGTCAGTGACGCTATGGATGTCAATAGTGCTGATATAAACTGACACCTCTAGACCATGTCAAAGTTAAATACATCATAGTGTTCCTTCCTAAACGCACAACATGGATTAAACAATGAGTACAATAACGTCATTAAACCATAGTCACAATAAAAATAGCATACATGCATAAAAAGAAGTATTTTAATTCATCAATTATATATACAGGTATACAGAACATTTAATGCAGCAGGAGATGATACAACATGTACACAGAGTATAAACTGTTCGATAACATATAGATAGTTTCCACATCACCGAAGACCCCTTATCTGGGCAGCAATCTTTGATGGCAACTTCAAGGGACTTTCAGATGATTTGTATAGAAGCGTAAATTTTAAGTTCCTTATAATTTCTTAATTTGTTGTCCAAAAATTAGAAAGCAACTGAAATTCATATTTTTAAAATACAATATTTTTAAAATTGATAAATGAGCAAAGAACTAATACACATAAATAAATAAAATTACTGGCTTATCCTTAATCAAAATAAATAGTGTATTTGATTGGTTGTATTTTATCTTTTTAACTATCAAAATATAGTTTTGATATTTAAAGTACTTCATAAAAGCTGTTAAATTTTATATAAAATTCAGTTAAATAGACTGAAAAATAAAATTACAGTGGTGAGTTTAATACAGAACATATTTCCGGATTTCGGCCTGCATTAGCTTCTGCCTTCAAAGATGGCTGCCTTAAACTGTCTTATCGGTGCCTATGACATCACATGGAACCTATCTATGTGACAAATAATTAAGAGGTGTTATCCCACAGTTGGACGATTTTTTTCTGTCATTCTTTCATGCAACCAAATAAATTATTGTTACCTGAAAAAGATTTCACGAATGCTGTTTATTGATGCCCTGTGCATCTATGTGAAAAAGTAAAGCATAACACTCCACCATCTTCGGACACCCACGCTTGATTTTTCCGTTTTACTACATTCGTCGACCGTGGGTTTATTAGTACATTTTCTGTCGTCTTATCGAACTGAATAGAACAAGAATTGGCCAATCATAGCACTGCTTACAAAATCCATACTCTTCAGCGTGGAGATTAGAGGTATAACAATGACGAGCCAATTTTGACATGTCTGTCGAAACAATGAAAGAACGAGCTTTATCATTGGACTGAAATCTTCATCGGATTATGAAGCGACCAGTGAAATATCATTACCATAAACTGCGAAAAGTGAACTAAATATCCCACGGGCGATGAATGGAAAGAAACGGAATGGTCGTGGGTGTCCGACGATGAACGCTCCACTTAATATTAGAATAAATCCTATTTCCTACCCGAGCCACGCTGCACAGATAGCTATTTTTAAACTTAGAAAACCACGCGTCCACCGTTTTTTAGTTACACAATAAAAGTTAAAGTTACACAATCGCCCGGGTAATCAGCTCTGACGTCGATATCTATTGTTAGCTGAAAACACTATCATACTTATTTATAGATTTGAAAATAATGGTCCATTCAAGAGATATAATTCACGATGTGTCCTATCTTGCAAGTGAAGGAATGTTTTCTCGTGTTTGTGCAAACAATGATTTTTCAGATTGAAAAGTTTATCAACTGTTGATAGATTGTCCTTGAGCTAAGAAATTTCTTAAAAGTAATATCATACAGTTTGCCTATTTCTAATAATTGTAACAACATCTTATCCCTGTTTCGGGAAGTTTGTGCATAATTGCTGCATTAACTTGTACTTTAGTTTTAAAACTATCTTGGATACCTTAAAATTTTGTTGCGGTGCGCCGGTGGTTCTACCCAGACGTTAGTCAAAATATCATAAAACATTCTGAGAACACTCACAAACATGATTATTATATTGTTACATGCATTTATGACGAGAGGCCGAGCGGCTAGAGTCGCTGACTTGTAGTTCCTCAGCCCCTCACTGTGTTGGTCCGAATCTCGGTCCGGGCGACAACTTTTATGTGGGGAGGTTTGCCAGCTAAACTGCAGTACACCGGTGGTATTACCCAGATATAAGTCTGGGTCCTTCCTCCTCAAATAATTAGTTCGCCAATATGCCCATAACTGTGTCGGTGCGATGCAATAAAAAATAAGTTACAAATCTGAAGTTCAAGTATCCGAGGCGTTTCTATTTTCCGTTCGCCTGAAGCTGGTGTGTTAAAGAACAAATAAAATTTAAGTCAAATATGATGAAATAGGCGACAACTTTACTTTTTTATTTGTTTCATATTCTGTTAGCAAAGAATATGGCAATCTATAAATAGAAACCTTTCAAGGCCTGATATTGGACCTTCCCATACAAATAAAGTTACTCGGTTTACTTAAAAGACAACAAAGGACAAATTAATTCAAACATGAACAATACTCCCACTGCCGAACGATAAATCCTTCCGGTGACTTCTTTTTTCTTTTCTTTGTGTTTCTATGGCGGCAGCTAGTTCTAAAAGCAAACAATAGATCAAAGGGAAATTGAGCTTTATGCATTCGGAATTCGTCTTCAAATCTTTATATTGAATTAGATCCGCTGGATAAAATATACTGACATAATCTCGATTTTATGCAAATAAGGCAAGTGTAGGATGATTACATCAAAAGAACGCCATTTTATCTGATTGCACTCATTTCATAATAATAACGCTTTCAATGAAAATAATTTTATTAGTATTAAATGAATTCTTCCGATTAGATTGGCAACCATTTGTTTCAACTTCATTTATTTACAGAAGGATGGGTAAAATGAGACAAACAACACCAAAGGCCAACTCGCAATCCAAACTAACAAGCATTCGATCTATATGATGTGAGTGACGCATACTTGTTCACCTGGTTAAAACGAATGCAATCAGCATATAGAAGCAATCGGACATGTTCTTGCCAAAGTTATCCCAGAAAACAATACGCGTAACTTCTTTTTTCACGCCTGCAAGATTAAAATGTTATTGTATGTTTGGCACTTATTATCGGCTTATTTCTGTTACTATGAAATACATGTACTTCTTTGTGGAGACGTAAAATGAATATGGCTTAAAGGGGTCTTCTGTAGATCGCTATTGTTAAGAACAAATAATTTATCAATAACACTATGATTTAAAGGAAGTAGCCAACAATTTGCATATATTATAAAAAATCACAAAACCCCACCCCTGTTTGGGGTGGGGGGGGGGGGGGGGGGGGCGTTGGGCATGATTTCTGCATAAGCTCATTCTTTGGTTCAAATAAGAACGACTTTGAACACTACTTCAATTGCAAAACATTGCAAACCGTGAAAAAATGCGCAATACGTGTATGTTCATCCATTCCAAATCTATAAACAAGCCCGATAGGGATATCTGCTAAAAATAGATACCGACGTGAGAACGAATAACCAGGATAATTATATAACTTGATCTGAAGAGTACATTTAAATGGTCACGCGGTTTTCTGTGTTTAAAATAGCCAACATTGCAGCGTGGCTCAGATAGGAAATACGTGCTTGTAATGACTAGTGGGTGTCATGCTGTGCTTTACATATAGAAGGAGGGCATCAATTAACAACCGTTCGCAAGATCCCTACATATAACAAAAATGTATATGATTGAGAAATGGTAAAACCTGTCAGATCACAACTCTAAACGTTGGTATCAAGCTTTCAAATATTTATTTGTTTATACTTAACAGTTTTTTATTGTAGCGATAGTTACATCTAAAAATATTTTGCAAACTTAAAGTACAACAGCTTGCATATTCTGTAAATTTCATGGACACAAACATAGAATTTGCTGTGAGTCTATACAAACGTCCTTTAGGTCTAATCTGACAATACGTGTTATTGCTATATTATATTAATGACTTCATTTCTAAATATTGTGCAGACTTCACTATCAACGTTTTGATACATGTGTTTGTTGACCTGCTAAGCGAATTCTTGATGTTTTCCCCAAGTCATTATTCCTTAGTTTGTTTGTTTTTTTTTTTGTTTTTGTTGTTGTTTGATTTTTTTGTTGTTGTTTTTGTTGTTGTTTCTTTAGAATTCGGGATTCTGTTTTATAAATTTAACTGTAATTATGTAAAAGTGTAACACCGACAAGTATTTGAAAAACGTTGCTTTGTGCGGACACAACCGTTGAGAGAACGAATCCTGCTGGCAATCATATTTCCAGATCGGAAACAACACAGCAAGTGCAAAGTGGTTAGACGTCATTGTTTCCAATTTAACATCGAACGTCGCAGGAAATATACAACGCAGGCAGTAGTATTGTATATTATGCCCACAGCACTGACAATATAAATGTATAATTATATATCCAGTGCAAATATCGGGCATGATCAACCAAAATTGTTAAGGATAAGGGTATCTATCTCTTGCTTGGTTCATTGAAAGCGTTCACATATTTGCATCAAGTAAACATTGTCTCCAGATATTATAAATAAAATGCATGCTTCAGGAAACATTTAAATGACTTGGTAACAGTAAGGCTTTCATACATGACACATACAATCAACTGACCGGCACTCTAGTATATTAGACACATAGAAGCACACGATCTTCACTTCAGTACATTTCAGATAGAACATGATCCGCACTTCAGTACATGACACATAGAATAACCTGATCTGCATTTCAGTACATGTCACATAGAAGCAGTTGACCTGCAATTGTGTATGTAAGACACATAGAAGCACTTGATCTGCACTGCAGTATATGACACATAGAAGCAGCTGAATTGCACGATAGTATATATGACACATAGAAGCACATGATCTGCACTTCAGTACATTACACATAGCACATGATCCGCACTTCAGTGCATGATGCATAGAAGAACCTAATTTGCACTTCAGTACATGACACATAGAAGCGGATTATCAGCAAATCATTTACAAGAATATATCTTTTTATTTTACCACATTGTCACGTCAAACCGACAAGTTGTTTCCTCTCCTAATTCCATGCATAAAGACACTAAACAAGTAAGATGTTTCTTTTCCTAACTTAATACATAACAGACACATAACAAACAAGCTGTGTTTTCTTCTGACTCCATACATTTAGACACTAAACAGTGCGTCCATAGAGGCGATAACAGGCAAGTTGTTTCCTCCCCTAATGCCATGCTTACAGACACTAAAGGAGACAATTTGTTTCCTCGCCCAAGTCCATACATACAGACAAGAGACACTAAACAGACAGGATGTTTCCTACCCTTAGTCCATTCATACAGCCACTAGACAGACCAGTTGTTCCCTCCCCTAATGCCATGCTTACAGCCACTAAATACACAAGTTGTTCCCTCCCCTACTGCCATGTTTACAAACACTAAACAGACAAGTTGTTTCCTGCCCATAATGTCATTCTTACAGACACTAAACAGACAAGTTGTTTCCCTCCTAATGCCATGCTTACAGCCAGTAAAAGTGCATGCATACAGACACAAAACAGACAAGTTGATTTCTTCCCAAATTTCATACATAAAGACATGTTGTTTCCTCCCTTAAGCCCATTCATACGGACACAAAACAGACAAGTTGTTTCTTCCCTTAAGCCCATTCATACAGACACAAAACAGACAAGTTGTTTCCTCCCTTAAGCCCATTCACACAGACACAAAACAGACAAGTTGTTTCCTCCCTTAAGCCCATTCATACAGACACTTAACAGACAAGTTGTTCCCTCCCTTAAGCCCATTCATACAGACATTAAACAGACAAGTTGTTCCTTCCCTTAAGCCCATTCATACAGACACAAAACAGACAAGTTGTTTCTTCCCTTAAGCCTAGTCATACAGACACTTAACAGACAAGTTGTTTCTTCCCTTAAGCCCATTCATACAGACATTAAACAGACAAGTTGTTCCTTCCCTTAAGCCCATTCATACAGACATTAAACAGACAAGTTGTTTCTTCCCTTAAGCCCATTCATACAGACATTAAACAAACAAGTTATTCCTTCCCTTAAGCCCATTCATACAGACACTAAACAGACAAGTTCTTTATTCCCTTAAGCCCATTCACACAGACACAAAACAGACAAGTTGTTTCTTCCCTTAAGCCCATTCATACAGACACTTAACAGACAAGTTGTTTCTTCCCTTAAGCCCATTCATACAGACACAAAACAGACAAGTTGTTTCTTCCCTTAAGCCCATTCACACAGACATTAAACAGACAAGTTGTTTCTTTCCTTAAGCCCATTCATACAGACACTTAAGAGACAAGTTGTTTCTTCCCTTAAGCCCATTCATACAGACATTAAACAGACAAGTTGTTTCCTCCCCTAAGCCCATTCATACAGACACAAAACAGACAAGTTGTTTCTTCCCTTAAGCCCATTCACACAGACATTAAACAGACAAGTTGTTTCTTCCCTTAAGCCCATTCACACAGACACAAAACAGACAAGTTGTTTCTTCCCTTAAGCCCATTCATACAGACACTTAAGAGACAAGTTGTTTCCTCCCCTAAGCCCATTCATACAGACACTTAAGAGACAAGTTGTTTCTTCCCTTAAGCCCATTCACACAGACATTAAACAGACAAGTTGTTTCCTCCCCTAAGCCCATTCATACAGACACAAAACAGACAAGTTGTTTCTTCCCTTAAGCCCATTCATACAGACATTAAACAGACAAGTTGTTTCTTTCCTTAAGCCCATTCATACTGACACTTAAGAGACAAGTTGTTTCTTCCCTTAAGCCCATTCATACAGACATTAAACAGACAAGTTGTTTCTTCCCTTAAGCCCATTCATACAGACACAAAACAGACAAGTTGTTTCTTCCCTTAAGCCCATTCACACAGACATTAAACAGACAAGTTGTTTCTTTCCTTAAGCCCATTCATACAGACACTTAAGAGACAAGTTGTTTCTTCCCTTAAGCCCATTCATACAGACATTAAACAGACAAGTTGTTTCCTCCCTTAAGCCCATTCATACAGACACAAAACAGACAAGTTGTTTCCTCCCTTAAGCCCATTCATACAGACACTTAAGAGACAAGTTGTTTCTTCCCTTAAGCCCATTCATACAGACATTAAACAGACAAGTTGTTTCCTCCCTTAAGCCCATTCATACAGACACAAAACAGACAAGTTGTTTCCTCCCTTAAGCCCATTCATACAGACACTTAAGAGACAAGTTGTTTCTTCCCTTAAGCCCATTCATACAGACATTAAACAGACAAGTTGTTTCCTCCCCTAAGCCCATTCATACAGACACTGAACACACTAACTGTTTCTTCTACTAACTCCATGCATAGAGACACTAACCAGACAAGTTTTTCCTTCCCCGAACTCCATATATTTAAACACTATAGTTGTTGTTTCTTCCCTAACACCATGCATAAAGCCACTAAATAGACAAGTTGTTATTTCACCATGGCTGTGCATAATAAACAACACTCAAGCTCAGCCTGTGTTGAAAATAAAATTATTTTAAACTCAAAAGAAATTCTTTTTAACTAAAATTTCAACTACCCGTGCATTTTTATTATAAAACAACCTTCTAGAAAATCAAACCGTACATCGCTCGTATCGCGGCTTACCATGGAGAGCATGCCTCAGGAATTAGTCCAGGCTACTTGACTCGTTGTCACACATATATGACACATACAAGTAATCAATTTGAATTTCAAAGTTATTTGTGTCATATTTGTTTGAAATATTTCATGCTAATTAAGCCAATATTGAATCAAGATTTGTATACACATGACATACATTATCTCATGAACAGTTCAGAGATGTTCTAGATTTCTGAGCAAAAACAAAACAAACTATACAAAGTTGTAAAGCATCACATCACTTTTGAAAACCCAACCTAAAGACAACACAATTCTTTAAAGGGCGTATTTTTTACATGAAAACTTGTAATTGTAATATTCATTCCAATATTCAACAAAATTTTACATTAAAATAGTTAAAAAATGCATATTTGACTGTCTGTGACCAAGTCCCTTCAACAAATGATGGCATATTATTAACACCTACATGTACATGTAATTTGACATCACATCATGCACAGTAGAAATATATGTTTCAATTTATAAGAATTATTTTGATTGTATAAATCAGATTTTCTTTTGAGGTGCAAAATTTGTCATTCCATTTATTGTACATTTTTTCATTAAAATGTTACTCAGGTGTGGAAGAAAGGTTTATGTTTATGTTTATGCCAAAATACATGTATACTTAGTTCTATTTTTTTTTAATAAAAATAATTTCTCTTCTTTTGTTTCTTATAATTCCAGAATGTTACATTCAAAAGCCCCATTTCACCCAAAACAGAGGCAGCTCTAAGTTATAATTGACACTGGAAACAACGTGTAAATAGGTCGTAGAAAAAGTTGTGCAGTACAGTGTATATGAGATGTATATGGAAACCAGTGTTATACAGATAATAACATACATACATACGTGCTTCTTGTACATGGTCTGTGGTTACATTGTGTCTAACAAGTGTGAAAGTGATGTAAAGATAAGCACGAAAATTACATTTGTGTTGCTTAGTTCAATATTATTTTATATTCTAGATGTGTTTTATTTACTTACTGCCTGTCATAATATGCAGAGGTAATATAGGTATTGTGTTCGTATATACAGTTTATTGTTCACAAGTGGATCTAGATTTATTCCATTTTTTGCTTTGAGTGCAAAGCGGCATACTACAATACCGTAACTTTATTACCAATAAATACACCATCACTTTTTTCATTAAATTGAAGATTGCTTTATGACGTGTAAGTTTTTTGTTAAGTGTGATCGATATGACACATGATGGGAGCTGAACTCCTATTGTTTGAAAAATATACGTATCTACCCACTTGTTTACGGAATTAAACCAGGGAATAGCAACAAGAAATAAAAAATAAAAAAGCATAAAATGTTTAATACATATAAATGTAGGATTTCACCTAATAAAGGGCGCGAATTCTTTTAAATGATATATTTTCAAAATGAATGTGTTGTACTACCTCAATTTTAAATTTAAGATACTCTCTATGGCAAGTATTATGACCAAAACTGGTTTTATTATAGTAATTTAAAATTAAATATATTTAGCATATACATGTATATAATGTGTGTGGATCAGGCATTTGGGGAGTGGAGGATTCATCTATCTGCCCCTGTCTATATCTGCTTCTACAGAATAATGCTGAATAAGGCATACTCCCAGTCCCCTCTTAAGAATGTGTTTCTAAAACGTTGGAGATGTATTCTGAAGTGTATTTTGACAAAAAGTATATTTTTTAACTGTTTTGTTAAGACTCTGAAAGTCTGAAAATATCATAAAGCAACATGATGATAACTTTGCTTTTTATAACCGGTTCGAATGCTTCACTAAAATATGTTGAAAGAGGAAAACGCACACATCCCTTTATGTTGGACCATAATTGCAGCTAGATTACATATGTAGCTCTGTTTTCCCATCGATCATCGTTTGCATATTATGAAAAAAAAAATTTAAAAAAATCTTGCTTTCTTTTTTTTTCATCAAAAATCATTGCAGTATCATAACAAATATACATTAAATTGGCCTGAATTGAGATTTCTGTTGGATGTTCGAGAATGTGTTGTGCATAATTTGGATGTAGAGTATTATGGAAGTTACAATGATAAAATCGTCTTATAAAAATACCAAAATCTCCAGTGGAGTCTTCAACAGATTCTGTGACATACAAAGCAGTTACTGATCTGCCGCAAAGGCTTTATTAGATTGTTGGTCAGGAAATACAACTATCAGTAAATATTGTAGAACACACAAAATATAACTAAGCCCTTTCAAACTGAATTTCCAGGCAAAGAGGTAATAAAAACTAAATGATAGTGCACACATCGTCAAACTTCTGTCGTGTTCTAGTACACTGTTCATTCTGATTTTAGAATAATAAAACAACATTGCAAAAATAACCAAAGCAACACCTTTTATGCAAACCATTTATTACAGTATTAGCTAAGGGAAATATAACTACGTTATATGACTACAATAAACATAAACAAATAAGCAACATTTGTCCAATTCATGTATACTTTGTACTTTGGGCAATACAAAATATAATTAAGTATTATTTCCAAATGACCTTTCTGAGTAAGTAGTGTTGCTATACGTGTTTTCCTACATCTGCAGATTATACAATTATCAATATATCTTCCCTTTTATCTTTTTTGCAACTTGAAAAAACTTCTGTAAAGCCTGGGTTATTGCTAATAACGGATTAAAAGATTCCTGTTAATTTGAGCAAAGGCTTGCAAACACCCAAATTGCAAATTTTTCAATGGGCAATGGGCATAAATCCCCTCCTGTAAATTTTTCACAGATTACATCATTGTTTTATTGGTTCGCACAGTTAAGTCTCGTAAATACAATGATAACAACACCGAATATTTCTTAAAAATTACAACTTTGTGATATACTCGTTTTAATTTTATTTATTTTCGAGAGTGATTTTGTCTGCTTTGTTAAATTTACATGAGAGATTTGAAAAAGTTAATTTTAAGTTCACTAAAATTCTACTGCGTACCTTGATTGGTATGCAAGGTGACAAACAATCTGAACACCTGGGCTAATGTCATCACTTTGCATCACCACCAACGAGTGCTGATAAAGTTCGTTAGTGGGGCAGTTGACAGCAAATGCTATACACACAGCAAATGATGTACCCGAGACATAAGGCCTCAAGGGTCGGGTGTGACCTTTATTTACTGTTCTGATGGCTATTTATATGACAAGCTGGTGGCCTGAGATACCCGTAACTATCTCTTAATGGTCTACAAAATTTGTGCAATGAAAATATAGACAAAAAAGCATGTCCGGGCCATCTGTTCTCTCCCCACCCCACCCCTACATAATGTATATTTTGGAATCATACAAAGCTAAAACAAAAAGAAGGAAAGATAAAACTTTTATTTTCAAATTAAAAAATAAAATACAGAATCTATTGAAGCAAAGTCACTAACATAGAAACAGTGCTCAAAGAGTTTGGCTGCATTCAGGGGATCACAGCTAAGCAAAATACACCAATTAAATCACAGCTCCACAAAATAGACCAATTAAATTACAGATAAACAAAAGTGACCACTAAATTTACAGCATAACAAAAGTGACCAAACAGAATCAATAATTCTCTTGACAGTACATACCTATATCCTTAAAAATAGCTTAAAAGACCATGGAAAAATCACAAAAATATACTAAAGCCAAATAGAAAATAAGATAAGTGATAAAAATACTGTTTTTATATAACTAGTGTTAATACATTTACCACAAATAAAATAACAAATTATCAGAAAAAAAACACATTAAAATGAAGCTGACAGAGAGAAAGAGAGGAACAATAATATATTTTTAGATGTTCATGACTTCAAAATGTGTTTTATTGATAAATAGGTTTCTTTTTTGTTATTTTAACTAGGGATGGCAAAGGTTTAGTGATGTGAAAGGTTTTAAAATCAGTACATAACAATTTTTTAAAAATTGTACAAGTTAACCTGATTTAAATCTGCTATACAACCATCGTCTTACATATTCATTATTAATACTTCCTGCTGACTTCTGCAAATCTCAATAGATTATCATTTCAAAGCTTGGTACAATGCTTTAGACAAACAACAATGATCTAGTAAGAGTATAATACCAGACAATGATAGTAATAGTCATTTGACAAAATAAATAACATCATGTGAATTTATGTAGCTTATTTACCATATTGATCATTCTCAAACAATATTAAATAAAAATACATAAATATATAAGAACTTGTGAACATTTCACTTCTGTACGCATTGACACACGTTTCTCTATAAGAAAGCTATATAAAAACAAAACTAACCTGAAGAGGAGACAATACAATCAAAACATCAGGAAGTAGGACGAGGTCATATCACACATGCCGACATGAGGGGTTAAATTTGAACCATTAATTAGATTAATTACGTACTTTCAATAACTCAATAATTATTATGACATGTTTCTGGAATCATAATACAAAACAATACCATTTAATGGCTATTATATAATTTTATAAACTTGCTTCCCATACCCACGTGATTTGTCAATATCCCTATCATTAAACAGGTCATATTCTAAAATATTAGACCTGAACTATTTACAAAATAAATGTACAGTTGTAGAAATTTTTTCTTTCCAAAATTAGGCATAGTTGATTTATTCATTTGTAGTCATGTTGTGCATTTAATTATAATCACAACATAAAATGGATCTGTTGTATGAAGACCTTTTTATATTTTCTCTATAGAAGTGGTTTACCGTCTTTGTTTAATAGGTCCAGATATGCTTGTTACTCAGTCCTGCTGTCTTTCTTCATAGATCTTTTGAAAGTCCTCCGTAGTTAATGGTTGAACGCAGAAAGGCGCATTTTTCCATTTCTTGCATATGACTTGACGTCTATTCATGTCCACTAGTACAACATTTTGTATCTTCAACACAGGAAACTGGATCCCATTGTAGATGGATATCACACCTATTTTCTTTCTACAGTCCATACAATTCAAGTTGCCCTTGAACTGGATTGTGTCATCTATATATTTAGTGGACTGCCAATCGACAAAAGAGACCCTCTCTTTCAAGCTTTCATCCACAATGACATGGTGTGCATTCTGCACTTTCCTTATATCCAAGGACATGCAAATGAATGCGCTACATTCACATTGAAGCTCAAACTCGCCTGCACGCAAAGCATGTTGTTTTTTTTCCTGTAATTTGACCTTCCTATCAAGGTTTGACTGTTTCTGGAACTGCCATATTTCAGTCATCACTTTTTCACGAGACTTGGCTATGTCTTCCTAAAACATAGTTGATTCTTTAATAATTTATTGCAATAACAATTTCGTTACCTGATCCATAAACATTTTCTGGAGTTTAAATATAATACAAAGAATCAAATTTTGGAGCTGTAATTATGATAGCCTGTGAAAAGACAAGAAAATGACAATAAAGAAACAGAAGCAAAAATAACCAAGAACTATAACAAATACTTTCCACACACTCCATGATTGTAAATATCTCACTTCTTTTGACATCTGAAAATATTGTTAAAGAGGAAATAACAAAAATAGCAGTTTCACAGATCCCAATGGTAGTTAAAATAAATTCAATGTATACCAGCCCCCAAAATTTCATTGCGGTGTATTTAAATGCTTGTTTTCCGCATGTGAAACCTCTAGTATGGCAGTCAAATGTTTTATCGACTGTTACTGACACCGAGTATTGATATGTGCATGTTTTATGCAGCTTTAAAATACATAATGATTTGCACAATGTTAACAAACAGATTTCATGTCAACTTTGTAATGATTTTTACAGGTTTTAACTGGCGCTTTTCAGTTTATTTGTATTAACGTTGAGCAAAGAATGGGTCAATTGTTACTGTTTTCATCAGCCTTTAGTGCTTTATACAAGTACTGTTTAAACACTAATGTATTTCCTGCAACATTTATTGTTTCGGGAGAGTTAGTATGGCTTTAATGTGTAGAAGCTGTGCTCAGGAGAGCTAAAATGTAACATTTTAAGTATCATTTTAACTACATGCTAGAGTTGGCAAGGGTAAAATGATTAACCAGTCAACCTCTTTTCATATAAGGCAACTTGTTATAGTCCTATAACTAGCTAATCCCGCATACATATAATATATGGAATATATTGGGTAACATTTATATTTGTTAACTATGAGTACCATTTTCTATGAAAACACTAGTGGAAGTGACGCCAATACATCCCATCCCAATAATCCGCTAAATATCGAGGAGGTCCCACGGTGTGACCCATAGTTCTAAAAACATACTGGAAGGAAATGTCCATCGGTGCAGCATGACACTCATACCCTCATCTCCCCAACTTACATTTCTCTATGTCAGGGCTGCTTCTGGTTACACAGTGATCTAATGTGCAATTTTACAAATATGTTATTAAGCATAAACAGAGAGAGATTAATAATCATACATTCTTATTAAGTTATAATTCATTGTTGAAAAGATCAATATACTATCTAAACCTAAACTATGAAAGTTTTCTTAAGTTAACAATGTACATTGAATACCCCCATTTTACATAATATTTTTCATATTTTACGAGGCCTATGAATACAGTAGCTTAGGAAATTTGGCAAATCAAAACTTCAATTACACATAATGACCTGACATGTAAATAAAGGTCTCTATTTCTAAACACCAAAATACAGTGGTACTATTTATCAGGTTAACCGGTCAAACCTTTGAAAAGTTTATCTGGTTACTGATTATGTTACCATTGTCATCGCTAATATAATAAAATTATGTTAATGCAATGTGGTTTATACAAATGTTCATGTAACATTATATAATGATCATTTCACTACATGTGAAATATAACATAAACAGTTAAAATAAAGCATCAGAAAAAACAAGAGGGTCATGATAGCACCATATCGCTCACCTGAGTGCCAAAGACATTTTGCCCTTTTTGACAGATCAAAATTCTTTCAACAATCTTGATACAAGGTCACCAAATGAATACATTAACCAAATATCAGTTCTCTAGCTTTTGTTCTTTCTGACAAGAAGATATTCAAAGTTTTCCTATATAGCCATACAGGGAAATCGGCTACACCCTTGGGGGCCATGTAATTTGATGGATCAAAATGTATTGAATAATCTTGATACAGGAACACCCAAGAAGCATGTATACCAGATATTAAGGCTCTAGCGATTGTACTTTCTGACAAGATATTCTAGCCATATATGGAAAATGGCCACGCCCCTGGCGGTCATGTTTTTTATGGATCAACATTACTTGAACAACTTTCCCTTCTTTCTGCCTGCTTTAGCTGCTAGAAAGTTTAGCTGAATTTAGCCCAGCGGTTTCAGAGGAGATGTTGTTTGAAAATGTTGATAGACACGTGATGCTGGAAGCCAGATGTCGGGCTTTCACAAAATCTCACCTTGAGCATAAGCTCAAATGAGTTAACAAGAACAAATGTACCAGTATATATTTAAAAAGGATATATTACATTAAAAAAATTAAATGGTAAAAACACAAATTGAAACAAATATAAATGCAACTTAAATATAAGAAAACAATGAGGATTCAGGTCTTGCAAAAAACCTTTCTCAGTTGATATTTGACTGAAACTCAAATTTTGGCAGAGATACATTATTCCTTGTTTGTGTACAATATAAACCTACATATGTTGTGTCAATAACAAATTACATTCAGGAATTAAATAGCATGAAAATACACACATATCTACCATAATAGGAGCTTTGGAAAAATCTTTTTTTTCCTGCATGTGAGGTCTGATATAAAGATAGTAAAATTCTTATCTTAAGATTAGGGATTGAACTTAAAACAGTCATACCTGTAACTTTATAATGGCATGCCCCATCATAACTTCTCGGATCATGTTTAATTCTTCTTTCTCTGCTACACCAGTCCCTTCTTCTGCCAGAATCACATACTTGCTGTCCTGGGCTCGACCTCTTCCTGTAGATCAAACATGAATAGGGTTATCACAGTCTTTTATTATATTTATACTAGAGACCAAGTGGTTACAAACTTTCAACTCAGTAGCCCTTCACAGGGTGAGTTCACATTCCAGTTGGGGCAAGAAGTTTCAAGAAGAATGGTCTTCCAACTAACATGCGGTGCACCAGTGGTTCTACACTGACACATGGCTAGGGCTAACTTAACCTTCACCAATATGATGTCGCCAATGTGACCATATTTGTGTTGGTGCAATATAACAAAAAGCAAACCAATGTTTATTCATATTAAATTAGAGAAGGGTCAGGATACATTTACCAAATGTAATTTACGTCTGTGCTAACGTATCACACATTTTAACCGGAAAATACTTAAGGGTTGTCCTAAACATCGCAATTCGTACACCTTTACTGATCAATAATGTTCAGGAATAGCTGAAAGCAATAAGGAAGAGATTGGCTATACCTTGACAGACTATTTCTTTCTAGTGCTCAGTATACCTCTAAATTAAACCATAGCAATGCTCAATTAAAATAACTGTGAACCATAGCAAAATTTAATTACACTTTAATTTATCATGAAAATCCTTCAAGGGAAGCAGCAAGTGAATTAGTCCAGATAAGGTTGGGATCCCTTGTAAAATCATACCTCTGGATTGAACCATAGCGATCTCGTTTGTCACATGGTCATATCTGATGACAAGGTTACACTGGCTGATGTCTAGCCCTTCCTCTGCCACAGATGTCGCAACAATCAACTTGTGCTTGCCGTTTCTGAAGTCCTTCAAGGCATTGTCCTGTTTACTCTTAGTCATGCCTGGAAAAAAATCACAATCATTGCTTTATAATAAAGACCCTACCCCACAAGGCTGTTGCACCAAATTATATTATGTTACCCAAAGCAAGAAAACTTTAAACTTTTGATATCAGTTCAATCAATTAAAAATAACTTTCTGTAACATATTAATCTCAACACCTTTGTTAGCACTATGTGACCTAGAGATGGAAGATTTTGTGATGCCCATGAGCAAAAGCATCCTATTTTTAAATCTCACATAATGTCACCCATGCCACAACCAGCACAACGCCGCCCCCACCCCCCTTCTCCCACCCCACCTACAACCAATGAATAAACTTTTTGCCTGCAAATAACAAGGCTATTCCAAAAAGAATTTAAAATGCTTAGAGATAAAAATATCGGGGACAATATCTCCTTAACAATTCACTGCCCTACTTTTAGATTGGATCTGTGCATCTGTTTAATGTTTAAGAATCTGCATTATTTATCAAGGTGATGTATTGCGGAGTTGTTGCGCCTACAGATAAGCACCTAGCACCAGGGGTCAATAGTTTTTGTAAAGTAACCATGTGGTTAATAGTAAACAAACATTAATAAGACCTGGGTAAAACATAGATTCACACCAGCTAGTTTCGGTTTGCTTTACTTTGTATAAAAAAACATCGCAGCTAGACAGTTAGGATCATTATGGCAACAACAAGCTATTTTTTAAGGGGAATATGCTAGACAAATGTCTCGGAAGAACCATCATCACACCGCAGTTCAGCTGAAAGGCCTTTTCACATTGTTTTCCGTCCATCGACTAGGACGTGAGCCTTCGTGGAGAAAAGCTATAAGAGAGGACCTAAAAGTCAGTCACTCTATGGCAAGCGCCCCATATTCAGCCAGTTTCCTTTCTCTCCATAAGCAGGTCTGATCAGCACTTCTTTCTGCAAGGTTCTTTCAGCATTGAAATCTGAAATCTGTGCTAGCAGTTATTAAAACAAAAAAATGAAAATGTATTCAAATATAAATAATGTAGAGGATGATAATTATATTAAATAGAAATGACCAAGATAATAATTATGATGACAAAGACAATTATAATAATAAAAATGATTGAAATAATCATCGAGCAACTGCCATAAAACCAACAAATCTTTGCCAACCTCCACACTCTGCTGATGAGCTTTGGCCAAGGAACGGGATCGGATTCAGGTCCTTCAGTTCTGGTGTCTCTTTCATCCAGCTTACGATTGCTCGTGCAAGGTCACGTGTTTTCACAAACACGATTCCGCGTGAGTTCCCAGCATCTTCACCCTGATAAGCTTGGCACACCATGTCTTTTAGCTTCTCAAGCTTAGGGTTCAAACTGCAGCCCTCATCAAAGTTATTTTGGGCCAGTTCTGCAAGACAACAAGGAAACATCAAAGATGGGCAACTAGAAGTTCAACTGCCTGATCGTATTAGTTACAGTACAGTGCTAATGACAGTGCCCTTAACTCGACTGACTTCAAACCCAATTCCAAATTGCCTCTTACCATAAGAAAGCTATTCAGCAAATTTAAGAATATTCAATTATAACAACAGACATATCCGGGAAAGTACATGCTGGACACCCACACATTTACCTCATTCTATTAAACGCGTTTTAATTATTTATTTTTTAATTTTTAAAACTATTCTTAAATTGTTTTTAAAAGACCTTTACTGCAGGTGTGTCCTATATGTTTTGCTGTTATTGGACATTCAGCCTCCAGTATCAAAGACAATGTGGCTGGCACTACTATTTATATCTACTCGGCTTGCGTATTCAGTTTTGGTGAAGCTATTTTGAGGTCTGATATTGGTTGGCTTAATGAAAATACAAACAATTCCCTGTGTTGCCTTTACTAGATTAGCATGACATGAACACCTGGACTTTCTAGACATGGTTACTGTGTACTGACAAACCGACTTTGGTTCTGCCCTTACAAGCCATATGTAAAAATACATGATACATTTTTAGAATATTGCAATTTTCACTCAAAATGTAAAGTTACGTAAAAAAATCAACAAACGTGCATTTTACCCTCATAATCAGCATTCAAGGTTTTCTCAATGTCGGTCATACACAAGTTCTCTTTCCAGCGTTCTATCCCGTTTTGCAGGTATGACAGAGCATCCTTGGTTCTAGCATCATTATAAATCATCAGGGCATTGTTATAGTACTGTAAAAATTATATGAAGACAATTACATAACACAATTTTATATGGTCATTGTTGTCTCAAAAAGATTTACTTCAGTTGAACTAGAAGATTTTATAAAAATATACCAAGTAGAGATGATTTCCCTGTAAAATTTATAATTAGTTAAAAACTGAATAAGTTTATTGTATATATATATTTATAATTTTGGTTCGTTTGTTTTGTTACATAGTACTGACACAATCATGGTCATATTGATGACATTGAGAAAATTATTGATGGGGGCAGACCTCAGGCTAATGTCTAGGTAGAACCACGCATGCACCGCAGGTTTGCTGTAAAACTGCTCCAAATGAAAGTTTCGCCAAGACCGGGACTCGTACCAGGGTGGTGAGGGGCTGATTAGTTAGAAGACTCTGACGAACTGCTCAGCCACGGTTCCCCCTGTTATGCTAATGAAGAGATCAATTTAACAGAAGTTAAACATTTGAAAACCAGAAGTTTATTATAAATATGCCTATGTAAATATTATTTGCCTACAGAAACAAGTTGTCAGAAAAATTGTTATCAAATACTGCTAACATTACCTCCAGTAAAGTTCTGCAAGGCGTTAAGAAACGACGACAGGTATCAATGCGTAACTTAGAGATCTCATTCCGGAGGTTGCTGACCCATTGTGTGTATTGGGGGTTTCCTTTGTCTGCTGGAGCCTTCAAGGCAATCTCAAACTCAAGCTTTGTCCTCTCAGGAATTTCATTCAGGCCTAGAGCAAACATTTAAAAAATCAAAAACATCAGAATTTCTTTTCCAAGAATACAAACACATTGAAATAATTTCCAACCTTAGTAATATTTAAAGTCTATAAAATTCCCAACTTTAAAGTTTAAAAATTTAAAATCTGCACAAAAAATTTAGCCTTTATTTGTTCGAAACACCACTCAACCCATTACACAATGTAATTTAAAACATACCCAACCCAGTTGGTGGTTCTCGCAATTAACGGTTAATAAAAGCAATCTATACTGCATGTTTTGTGCAGAACATAGAGGATGCCTTTGAAATGGTAGGAGTTTGGATTTCCCCTTGATTCAACAGCCTAAACTCCTTTGTTCACAGGAATGGCAAAAATATTGATAATTTTAATTGAAATTTCATTTTTTTTATTTCTTTATGCGTGGGATTTAAATGGGGGGGGCACAAACTGTAAAACTGGAGCAACCAAACAGATGATATACACTTTCTGTCAGTAAGCCCACTCCATATGCTCCTGCATTCATGGCGACATGGTGGCTGGGAAAATACTACTCCTACACAAAATCCTTTCCAGTCACTTTGATCCATGTAAACAGAATCTCTCAAATGATTTGCTTGTATAATCGTACACTCTGCACTTTGGCGAGAACATTTATGTGGGGAAAACCTTTTGCAATTATGTGTCTTAGAAACTTTCTATTTAGAAGACAACTCTGAGCAAAAACGGGGGCAATGCTGGGGAACTATAGTTGATTATGTCAAGACTGCAGAAGCATACCTTTACACAGAGACCTTTTATTCTGAAGAGAACAAATAAACTTTGATTTATATCGTTGTTTTGACTAAGCTCTATATAAACTTTTAATTCTTCCCCAACAGTTTGTTATGTTTTTGTTTCTGAAATACATCACAGCGACCAATTGTGATCCTTAAAGCAACACCCAGCTAATTTGGTTGAGGGAAACAAATGTCTATGTAGAACCATCGGCCCACCAATGATCAGCTGGACCTTCCCATATTATATCCTTCACCTCAAGCAGGACTTGAACCCACACCTTGAGTGGCTAATAGGTCAGAGGAAATATTGCATCTCTACCACAACGTCATGGGTGCCACCCAAATTCTTGGGTCGTCATAAACATCATCATATTTTAGTAAATATGCACTTACCTGGAGCATTATTCATGAAGTCCTCAATGCGCCTCATTATCTTGACAACCTCCAACCCAAACAGGTCATTTTGTCTCTTGAGAACAGTACAGATTCCTATGGAAACGATTACGGATAGGTGATTTTGTGTTCGTCAAACAAATGAGAGGGAGAGTTATACAAGCGCAGGTACAGTGCTGCCCATTAAGAATATGACACCCCTAATCTTTTTTCAAGACAAATTTTGGCCACATTTCCCATAAAATATAACCAGAAACTATCAAACTTGATTACATTTATAGGCATGATCATCATCAATATCATGATCGAGGTATAGGTATATATATATATATATATAATAATGTCATGAAGAGTCTAACAACTTTGACTACTTGTTTGGACCTACCTTCTTCAGGGACACTGACAAACTTTCTGAGTTCAGCCAGATTTGATGTCACAGTACATACATCCTCAGCATCCAAATTGGCCATCAATTTCTTTATGTGCTCCACTGCCTTCTCTACATCCCTTGATTTTCCAACACCCACAGAGGCTGTTAGACCTACAATCTACAATCATAAATGAAAGTCAACACACATGAAAGTTGCATGAAATACCATAATTATAAATGTGTTCAAAAAATGTGCTGTTGGAGAAATTAATCTCAAACTGTATGAGGTGCCAACCTAGCTTCACAGAGGCTTAAATGAATGTATGGCCAAACCTCAGAAGTAAAAGTTTGCTGGTTGGGTTTTGCTGTTCCTAGCCTCCCAAAACCTGGGAAAGAGTCCCAATCACACAACAGTTGTTATTGTTTGTTGTTGTTTGCAGCTTAGCATCAAACTTTTCCCAGTTAACAACGCCATGGAGCTTAGTTATGTGAGCCTTTAAGGCTCGTCTCCTGGCCTTATGATCACATGGAGAAACCTTGATGTCTTTATGATCGATGTCTGCTCTGACATATTGCTTTCTAAGCAACACCTTGCTGGTTATTTCATGTATATTGAGGCTGAATAAGTAAAATTAACTCTTAACCCTCACAGTTATAAAATGATGTCAAAACCTTTTTGATATAATTTCTAGAATAATGTTGTGGTATGTTTCAAAAAGACTCGCGGAGTAAATGATAGAGTGTCAGTTCCACCTACTGGAGATCTTAGGTTCAAACTTACACTGCGTCATACTAAAGTTGTTAAAATGGTAAAATTATAGAGCTCGTGCTTATACTTAAATAAATATGCAGGCAGTTAAATGAACGAACGTCTCAGTATGATGTAACTGGGTGTGACAAAATGCCAGGTGCTAATGGCACGCTGTACAAATTTAAAGGCAACCATACATCTATTTCAGGTGGACACAATAACTGAAAGGCTGTTGGTGGATTGATAAACCAAACAAGTCACATCACACAAAACAATAACAATAATAACTGAGACATCCAGATGTCACTGCAAAACGCATATCTGGGTAGAACTAGTGATCCCTGGGCCAGCCTCTAACAAGAATGCTTACAAAAATTGTTAAAAGAATCTTTAAAATGTTATGTATACAGATAGCACTCAATATGCAATGTAATGTTCACATAACATCGGTTTAAAAATCATCAAATTTACTACTAAGATGTCACAAAGGGCATTGGCAGAACATTTTACAAATGCATGATGGACAAGCTTAAATGAAATTGCGTCTATTATCCCACATTTGGACACATCAGGTAAGTTTCAAGGCAGGTTGTCATATGACTGTCAAAATTTGGACTGAGCACCTAGAAATCAAAGACACTGGACAGCCCCCTAGGCAAAATGTGACCAAGGCATTAGAATGGCTTAGGTATGATTGAATTATCTATCTAAGGTATTAGTTAATTTGTAACCCACCTGTGGGAGCGGAGGTCTGTCTTCCTTCAGCTTGAGCTCTATATACTCGCTCATGATCCGATTGAATGTGTGGTTAGCATGGGTATGATGGCACTCATCAAAGATCATCAGCGTGAAGATGTCCAAACTTGGGATGTCATGATTGACCAGTGCATCCAACAAGACCTGTGCTGTCACGATCAAGATATCTCTCCTGAAAAATAAACTTTGATTGATGGGTTTGTCCCACCATAAACAATCTGTTCAGCCGTCTAGAGAAGGTGCAAAAAGTTTGAACAATAACAAGTAATTTGTCTGAGATATCACGATATATACATAATAATCATCACCAAAGATGTCACAATCACCATTGGCTTTATGTTTATCAAGGTTGGAATGGGAAGTATCCCTCGGAATGGGAAGTATCCATTTTAATATAACATTCAAGATTAAGACTGCCATAATCCTCATTATCCCTTCCCTCTGTATGGCCTTCCTCACCGTCTTTATCAGTGGTAGCATTAAGAACTGTATTCCAGTTTGTCATGGGTAATTATGCCATGATATTCATCTGTCATTTACCTCCACTTTCTTCATCATGATCATCATCTTAACCTCTACCATTGACACCATCATTGTCAGTATAATCACATTATCAACTATATTAATAAAATTAAACTTGGTTAATATAAGACAATTTGATTCAAACTTTCTCATTACAAGGTACAGATACAATGTACTTTTACTAGACATAAGAAGTCAGAAAACCTGTTAACAAAGTCTTTAAGGCAGATATTCATCGACCTCTGTGTATCCCCACTGATCACTTCACATTTGTAATTTCTCAGCGCCTGTCGACAAACCCCTCCCTGTTGGTTGGCTAGAGCCACTTGGTTGACAAGAAAAATCACCTTGGCAATGCCTCGCCCCTTTTTCTGTCGCATATGTTCCTGTAAAGCAAATTACAAATTGATTTTTCAGTTAATTGTGCAAAATTACTTTCTTCTTCTGACACCTTTAATTGGCAGGCACATACAAAATAACATGGGTTGTTGCAGATTTTAATATATTTCATACAGTTTAGGAAAGGGGTATGCAATTTCCATTTGCATTAGGTAAAATTGTTTTCTGACTGGTCCATTATTGTAAATTGTTTTATGCTACATATTAAATTCAATTTGTCATACCTCCATATTCACATAAATATTACAGATGCTGGACCATTTCTATTGCACTTATTTTAAAAGTACTAAAAATTTCATTTAACAATGTAACTAATCTTTTATGAAACTCATTTTTACGAACAAATGAACGAACAAAAATTTTAATACCTAGTACAGCATTGCTAACAGTTGAGAAAAAAATCTGCTTACTATACGTGGTTTGAAGTTGTCAAAACTGGTACAATATATATTATATATATATGAGATATTGAGTTGAAGTAATAAAAATCAATGAAACCCAATACCCGCTTGCAACACCTCGGTCATTTCTACAAAACAGACTTGTCCGAATATCGCTAAGTTGTTACGAATGGCCCGATAACTTCAATAACAGCCCAGTCACAAATTTCTAACGCATTCCATAAAGGGTGCCGCGCTTCAGCACAGTAGGTAACATAAATGCCTAATGCATGTGCCAAAACGTCACCTGTGTTTATCTTAGAAATTTTGGTAAGCAAATTGATACATTAGTTTTCACCCGTGGACATCTGGTCAAACTGTAATTCCTCTGATCATATGCCTCTTACTGCAAAGGGGTTTCCAGCCAACCTGCGATGCGCAAGAAGTTCTATCTAGTATTGTAAGGTAATTATCGCCACCACAATAGCTTGATGTCGCTTTGATGATAATTATGTCATTCAGATGCATTTAAAATCAAAACAAACAAATAGTGAAGAAGATGTGTGCAGTAGACACATCTACACAATTCTTCAGATTAATCATTTTAATAAACATATAAGAGCTATCACAGAACAGTACATTCCAATCACTTGTTCCGTGCTTAATGGTATGATGCTGGTATTACCTGCATGCAAAACTTTAACCTGAATGTAAATCTAGTAAGTTAAACAAGGGCTACATTTTCTTTAGAAATCTTTCTGGAATTCTCAAACATAAATTTATAGAAACAATGCCTGATGCATATGCCATAGATTTAACCATATTATTCGGAGGGCCAGCCGTATCTCAATTTATTCACATGTTTCTTAGTGTCACCCTTTTTATATAGACTCCCCTGTATAACTCAGAGGGCCAATCTAGTTTAACAGATTAACCTGTATAATTCGAAGGGCCAATCTAGTATAACAGACTCACCTGTTTTATTTGAAGGGCCATTCTAGTATAAAAGATTCCCCTGTATAATTCGGGGGTCCAATATAGTATAACAGACTCACCTGTCTAATTTGAAGGGTCAATCTAGTATAACAGATTCACCTGTATAATTTGGAGGGCCAATCTAGTATAACAGATTCACCTGTATAATTCGGAGAGCCAATCTAATATAACAGATTTACCTGTATAATTTGGAGGGCCAATCTAGTATAACAGATTCACCTGTAAAATTTGAAGGGCCAATCTAGTATAACAGACTCACCTGTATAATTCGAAGGGCCAATCTAGTTTAACAGACTCACCTGTATATTTTGTAGGGCCAATCTAATATAACAGGTTCACCTGTTTAATTTGGAGGGCCAATCTAGTATAACAGATTCACCTGTATAATTCGAAGGGCAATCTAGTATAACAGACTCACCTGTATAATTCTCAGTACCACCCTTGTCTAACAGATAGACCTATATAATTCAGAGGGCTGCCCTTGTCTCATGCATTCAACTGTATAAATCAGAGGGTCACCCATTTTATTATAGACTTGCCTGTATAATGCGGCAAGCCACCCTTGTTTTTCCAGAACCTGTAGGTGCCACAATTATGACGTTTTTACCAGCCAGAGCTTTTGCAGCCAGTTCTTGCTGGTAGTCCCTCAGGGAAATATCAGGCTCATCGACCTCCATGGACTCTGGCCCTGAATAAACAGAGATAGGTAGGATGTCAAATAAAAATGTTTGTATCATAGTTTTATGAAATATTCTTAACCATTATATAAAATGAATTTAAGCATAGTTTTATGTAATAAAAACTAAAACAACAACATTTTAAATAGAATGTTTTCAAAAGACTTTTAAGAGTTCATCTTAGGTTTATCTGGACATACTTGTAATCAAATAACCAAGGGTAATTAACTTTTACTGAAGAAATTTAATGCACAAAATAATGCTTGTTTGTAGAACTGAAAAAAGTAAACCTTAAACCTTACCACAGTTACCAGGGACCTTGGAGTGTGTTTCCTCACTTTCTATAAGCTTTTGCTGTGTTTCCTCTCTAGCATCCGTATAAGCTAAAAGGAAAAATGAAGAAAGGTGTAAAGTATAGATAAATTTAAACAAATATACCTGTATAATAACTATTTTCATGTGATGGTTCAAAACATTCACCATCTGGCTTTAGATCACGGTCAAAGTAAAAACTTACATGATTGGTAGGTTTTCCAGCTGATCTTGGTTTAAAGGTGGTGAGAAATTGGTCTGGGTTAAGGTTAGCTGGATATTGCAATGAGTCATGGGGATGTATTTCAAAATCAAAACACATGAAATTTGTGGGAAACAAAAATACTACATACATGTATGACAAACATGTCATATATCAAGGTTACAAAATGGCACAATGATCATTGTATTATCATAAATATGACTTGTCTCTTTTGGTTTGTTTAATAAAACCAGAACATTCACTATTGAAGAAAACATGTGCAGCTTTTTTTGCATAATCACACATTATTTAAAGTCATTTCAAACAAACAGAAACATACATTAAATTATTACAATCAGAGTTCATAATTATAGTGTTTCGGCATTTAATCAGCAATGGTTTAGTGATTTAAATTGTAAATTTGTGTTATTAATCTTTTATTGTAAAATTGAATTCCTATCCTGATCAAGTTTGAGATATTGAAGTTAGATTGAATAACCCAGATGACCAAGTGTACAATGGTGAGTGAGGATTTTTGTTTCGCTGTTCACAGAGATCTAGGGCACCAATAAACAACATTTTGTATGATTTTATCAAAATATTTTTGGTTATTTAAAATGAAAAAAGACGAAAGAATTTTATCCAAGCTATCGGATACCACTTTTAATAACAAAACGTTATTTATTTCTGAAAAAGAACTCTGTCCGCAAGTTTGTATTTTTTTTTACAGTTCCCAAAGTAATAAAAATGTGAAAACGATCTTTATTTCCACAAAAAGACAACACTTTTTTATCTTTTTAGCAAAAGGAAGTCAAATATAAAAATAGCAGCATCCTGGATTCAAACCAGGTGCCTTGTTTATAGGATGTTTACAACGTCTACCCCGCTTATAAATACTGTTTGCTGGACAAAGATGACAATTTCTCTTAAAAGAACTGTCCAAGAAGTTACACTTTCAATTACTACTTTACTGATGTGGTAGATTTAGACTTAAAAGATAATAAAACTATGTAAAAACATGTAAAGGTTTATGCAGTCCATCATTTAAAATGAACACAACACAGCTATTCTGGTGGTATGTGTTTGTGTGTTTTTTTAATTCAATTTTGTCATTTGAATGGCAGACAGGACCTTTAGAAGACTAAAATCTTAAGAGATGTTTCACAAACAGTACATTTTTAAGAATTTATATCTCTGTATAATTAATTTAATAAAAACAGTACTTACAAGCATAAACTATTATTCTGACGTCACTGTGCATTGAGCTAAGAGGTGGCAGGTACAGTTATCAAGAATGAACAAGAAAAAAATAATGTGATGTGACTTGCTCAATAGAAACATTGTTTACTTGTTAAAGTTCAATAATTTACCAGGATCATCCTCAAGTATGGTTTGTCCTGGTCTGGCTTTGGTGAGCATCTGGTATTGGGTTAAAACTGAAAAGGGGGAAAAAACCTGTATGTCAGTTATTCTTGGCTATAATTATGTGCTTTTCTCTTTTTATATCATAACAAAGAAAGAGAACACTATGCTATAAAATATGAACAATTGTTTTCCAAGGAAGACAAATCACTCATTACATGTCAAAAACATGGTTTACTTGTCGTCCTTGGCGATGGTAGTTTCCAATACACACCACACACCATAAGAATTTATTTTAAAAATGTGAAGCGCTTTCTTTTAAAATAAGCAAATTTAAAATAAAATTTATTTTATTTTTATATAAAGTATATGAAAATACCTTCCCACAAAGAAGACAACTAAACCACTTCTTTCATTTCGACAATGGGGAATACAGAGAAACATGAAAAACTGTTTGTTTCCAGCTCATATCTTTTCTTAGTTCCTGTATTTTAAAGGATTGGCAATTCTTTTGCAAACTTTGAAACAAAACATAGTACAGTTTTTAATACAAAAGTGCAAAAATAAATTAATTGATAATGTTACATAACAAATGGAAACAGTGTAAAACAGTTGCATGTACAAGATGTATCACATAATGCTGTGAAACAGCTAAGAATGCTCGGTAACCATGTAAATAAGTAACTAGGTTATAATATACTAATTTTTCATGCCTTTCAGTGAAACAGAAAAACAGTATTGATCCAAGGTGGATGTGTTGACTTTAAACTGTTGTCCAAAGCCAATGGAACACGAACATAGATATACTTAAAACACAACATGTTCAACTAATGAATGCAAAAAGATGACATGATCCGGAATATGACTCTTCAGCAGGCAGAAGTTTATAATATAAACCAGTCAACAGCTGTATATGAATTTCAAAAAAAATATGCACTTCTTACCAACTTCTGTTTCCGTGGGTTCAAAAAGGCACATCTAAAAATAAAACAAACGTATCTTAAAATAAAAATGCTGAAATATTATTTAGCATGTGTGCCACCTGATAATTTATAAGATTATATAAAAAATCCATCACAGTTTCATAAAAGCTCAAAGAGGTTTATATTATATATATATATATATATATATATATATATATATATATATATATATATATATATATATATATATATATATATATATGTGTGTGTGTGTGTGTGTGTGTGTGTATCTGGTATCACAAAAGTTATTTGTTTATCTTGGTGGCAAATAAACATCATAGTAGAACCATTTATATGTAACTGTCATTTCTTCGCCACCACTTACCAGTTAACAGATTTTACTATGCAAATATAAACCATTATGAATACGCTTTTTTATTTCCACTTATAACAAGTTGCGCACTACTGACTTCACCATTTAAGCATTCCTTTGTGGAGGGTTGTGGGCTAAAACTCTTCCTGCCACTTACCGTAGGCCATACAATTGATATAAGTATATTATCTCTTGCTTATACTCGGTATATAATAGAATTTCAACCACTGGTCGGCCAGTTTTCTGATAATATGATAGTGATATCATACCACGTGTCCACGGCATGCTGATATCATAAAGGCAACTCTATATCGGCTTTCTTTAAGTGGAAATGAAGTTATGTATCTTGAATTATAATCTAAATCTACATATAAATTATACATATGTGAAATCGTGACAGGCTTTTAATTTTCTTGAACACAACAGGAGATTTGGGGAAATTATGATAATGTCAAAGTTGCCTATGACTTTCATGACCACTTATAACTAAATAACTTATAAACTTACATAAAATGTACAGGTTTATAATTGATTTTTGTTAGAAAAGTACAATAGCATAATGTTCATGTCCATAAATGCAGAAAGTACTTTAAATAACTAAATGTTTCTGAAAAAAATACAACAGAGTTTTAACTCTTAAAAATACACATAGTTCTTGACATACTTTAAACATGTACCATTCTTTTCTTAAATTAAATATATATAAAAGAGTCATATCTCGATTGGTTAGATGAAGAACAAGTGACAGAAGCTACTCTCAACCCTCTTTTGCATTGATTGACACGTGTTTCAAAGTTATGACAATAACAACAAGTATGAACAGGTCACTGATTGGGATTGTCATGATATTGACTTCATGTATATTATGGGAATACATATATCTAGTAAAATTGTGCTGCAGATTACAGTCTGTTTTCGTAGCTGTACTATAATACAAAGGCTATTTAACAAAACGGTTATACTAAACATGTAGTTAGTTCTATTCTAATTTTAATAACACAGAATGAAAATGGAATAATTATATATGGCACAACAATAGCCAAGGACATTTAATGACCACTGCCTGTCATATTAGTAAGAAATGTGATGAATTTGTCTGAACAGTTTGGCCGATTTGGCAGAGATTTGTATGTTTTTTACTTGATTGTACTTAAACACATTTAACTAGTACCCGCCTGTCTCAATTCTGCCTTACGCAGCTTGCTTGTTTGTTTGTTGGGCTAAACATTCCAACAACTAACGTTTAGTTTTTGGGATATAGTGTTCACTTAAAACACATATAGTCCTGCATACAAGGCATTTAAATAATCATATTTACAATTTGTACTGTCCAACAATGGCAGTAATGTTATAAACATCAATAATTAAACCAAAGTATAAGTAAATGCAGCAATTATGCACAAATTCCCCGGAACAAAGATAAGATGTTATTACATCTACAAAATATAGGCAAACTGTAGGATAATACAATTGAACTTAAGTGTTCAGTTCATGGAGTGACCAGTCCTACTGTGCTGTCAGGAATGGATTTATAGCTTGAGTTACCTGCTGGGCTGGTGGTTCGGTGTTCGATCCACCTTTTCCATCATTCACTATGGAGCATTGGGACATGTTATCAAATCCTGTGTCTGCACCATAGTCGTCCATTGGAGCAACCTCCTTCACTGTGCATACATACAATAATAAATCGAAGCTGCCTTGTTAATGATTAGGAGCAGAATTGAACGATGAACACGATGATGGTGATAACAATTATAATGAATGGGATTTTCAGGTTGCTGATGGTAGTAGCAATGATGACGGTGATCAAAAGTATGAAGAGAAAATGACAGTGTTGTTTGTGGTAGTGAAGATGTTGATGATGTTGCTAGTGGGGTTTTATGGTATTGAATTGCTGATGGAGGTGTTCAACAGTAATGAAATGCTTGTAATAATGGTGGTTAATGGTAATAAAAATACTGATGATGTAAATAGTGGATGCTTGTTTCAGTTAAGATGCTTTAATGGCATTTTATGAAATTGTTCAGGTTAAACAACTGACACCGCAGGTCATTTCAGAGACCTACCCTCATTGTTCCCATGCCCCTCATTAAGGTATCCAAGCCATGAGGCAAGGGACTGAGGAGTAAAATAAGTTGCAACTTGGCGACTCTTCCCACCAGGCCATGGACACCTGTCATAACTATTGATGCTTGTTTGACAACTCAAAAAACATTGACATACTTCCTATGATATTTCATGATTTTGTCCCATTCTGACACAAGGTGCTTGGGAGATTGAACATATTTGATATACTAAAGAAGCCTTTCACATTGAGTATGTTAGCAAGTATGCAACATTTTTTCGGGATTTAGATCTTACTTTAAGTAAATGCCTATGTTTTTATAAAACCTGGTAACCACAGACTAATATTGTAATAATGTTGTATACAAAATGCAAATTACCATATTTTCTTGCTATTTTAGGACCCATCACTTGTTTACATAACATGCAAAAAAAGAACACAAAGTATTATCTTAGTTTACATCCTTCACTTGTATCACGCATCTTACCTCGCACAACGTTTTCCTGACCTGAAAAAAAAGATGAAAAACAGGTAATTATCATCTGAATAGTCTTTGAATGCAACCATGATGTTGTATTACTATGTATGGTGAAAGAGCCCATTTGCTGATAACAGCATTATGTTTAAATATATGTCAGTCATATATAATTGTATTATATTTACTGGCAGGTGACTTAATATTTAAAATAACTATTGAGCACAAGTTATTTTTGTAAGCATTCTGTAAAAAATCCTACATATTAAGTTTTCTTTTTATTTTATATTTTTAAAGATAACAAAGCAGGAATTTAAACTAAGACTTATTTTGGCTGACTATATACATGGCTGATTACACAAAATCACTAACATAGAAAATATATAAAAAGGGTCATGTACTTTATACACTAAGAAATGACAACCAAATGTATAAACACCTAAACAAATTTTCATGGCTGATTTTGTATCATCATATTCTTTTTATGTTTTAATTTGTTGTTGTTTTTTGTTGTTGCTGTTTGTTGTTTGTTTTGTTTTTTTGCTGATTGGATGTACATTAGAGAAAGAATTTGCGCAGGCAGCTTTAACGTGGCTGCATACAGCAGGTGGTTGAATGGTCAGGCTTGACTGTATTGTGGAAGGTCAAGCTAAATCAAATAACTTTAGGGAAAATGGTCTCAAACATTTAAGAAAACTTAAGTTACTGATTATGGCAAACAAATGCTAAGACTGAATATTGTGGAAAACAAATGGTGAACCTAAAGCAAAAGATTCCAAGGAAAATACTAAATACCAAGACTGAACATAGTAGAAGAAAAAAGTAACCTGGTACTATGAAAGACATGGAGGGACTAAAGCAAGAAATTGCAAAAGAAAATGACAAGACCAAATATTAAGAAAGACATTTAGCAAGAATTAAGGTCAAGATTCCTAAACCAAATATTGTAAAAACATTGCCTAGTCAAAACATTGCTCTCAAAATGGTGAGACAAAAGCAACAGATCGTAGAAGGCTAACGCAAGTAAAACTTATTGATTTTGAAAGACAAACAGAAAACTTAAACAAGTTTAAGAAATGTTGCTGACAAGCAATGGGCAAAGCAAGGCCTACGTTTTCTGTGTCAAGTGAACTTTAATTTCATTGGTTAAACTTTTTATATATAATCTAGGCTTGTCTTAAGCTATTTCTTGCAAAGTAATGACAGTTTAACTAGCAGTGTCAATGATAACTCGTTGACTTGATCGAATGTTGATTCTTAAGTGTACAAACAAATGTCCGTGTATTTTTACAATTAGTCTTTGTATGTTTAAAATCCCCAATGTATCTCTTCCTATCATCACCTAATAGGCATTGGGCAAGGCTTTCTTAAGATCTGGAAGATCAAAGTAGGGAGGTAAATAAAAGAAAAAGTGTTTCTATTTTATACAGGATACCATGGAAAATCTGTTAGGTCTGCTGCATGGCAAGGCAGAGAATTAAAAAGAATTATATTTTTTGTTTATGTATACATTCAGAATGATTACACAAATTTAGCTTTCTTGAGCCCGTTAAGGATCATTGCAATAAAGTGAAAATAAAGTTGAATCCACTTGGTTAACTGTATAAGTGGACTCGGTAGCGCAATCGGTAGAGCGTTGGTTTCAATCATGGGAGGCCTCGGTTTCGAACTCCTGCCGTGACATACCAAAGTAATATAAAATGGTAATGGTATAGCTTCCTTGCTAACACTCAAGCAAATATAAGTGTACCATAACTGGAATTCCCGGTGCAAATTTGTACGCTGAACATTTTACTATATGCAACCCATTCCAGTGTGCAGTTGGAGACTGGTCAAGCCTAGAAACATATCATGTTTACTTTTAATCTCTTAGCCTGACCTTGACCTTTGTGCCAGTAATATGTTTTTATCACAACATACAACCTTATCATGGCAATCACTTATGTTATTTCACTTATCATTTGTTCATAAAATGCATTATGTTAAAACATATAAACATTGTTTATACAAAAACTGACTTGCTATATATAATTAATTAATTGATAATATCAGGTGTCTCTTTTTGAAATAAACTTGTTATACCAAGTACAAACATGATAATACTGATCACAATATATATCGAAAGTAACAATGTTCTACAAGTTGGAATCCTCAATTCAGACATTTCGGGTGGTCCAAATGGTAGCCGGATCACAGAGGTTTTACAGCATTTGAAACATAAGGAGAAGAATATGCAGTCAATCCAATGATCAAACCCAGGACTTATCGCTTGCAGGGCAATAGCTCATCATACTGACCTAACCAGATCATGTGCACATAAACTACCTATCACTGTGTTACATATCTTTGATATTTATAGGCTTACTGGTATTAAAAACCCATTCATGATTTTGATATAAGTTTTCATTTTCTTTGTTCAACGGGTGTGGCAAATGTACCCGTTCACAACTGACATTGGACCCATTCCCCATCTTGAATGTACACTTAACAATTACAGAAGTGTCAATTTTCAACGAAATCATCTAATAAGAATATATGAATAAGTCCTATGAGCATTGGCGCATAAACCAAAATTTGAAAAGGCACAGGACAAAGGTATTCACATGCAAGCCAAATGTAAAAGTAAGAAGAAATATGTGATGAGTCATTTATCAAAAGGAGCAAACCCAACAGTTATCGCATTGAAACGGTCATTTGGCAATATGGACCGACTGGCTTGCTTAAACTGGATTTACGGAGCTCAAACCTCGCACTTCCTGATGGGTTTCTCAAATGCAAGCAATGAAAAGAAAACCAATCTGTACGAATATAAAATGTCCAATCGTTGACGTTTTATTGATAATTTATGACGAAAGTAGTGACGTTATTGAAAAATAATGTTTAAAAACTGTTGATTGTAAATGAAATTAACATTTTGAATCAATAAACAAAATGACAAAAAAAGAGTAAATGGTTATAGCATCCTGCCCATGTGAAGATTGAACTGAGGAACCAAGTCCAATGTTCATCATAGGAAATACACGTAACAATCCTTAAGTCTGTTCTTGTTTATCTTAATTGTCATTTCAATCTAATCAAAGCATTGCACGTGTAAATTGGTACAATCAACGGATTAATACAAAGATTTAGCAATCATAACAGCATATGCCAGAAGCTATTTTTTTCATTGTTATAAGATGATACAATGTAAACTGAGAAGTGCTATAGTAGGTATGTTAAAGGGTTAATCCTACATTTTCTAAACATGACTAAAGCAGTATTTATTAGTAATAAGATAATAAAAAAGCCAATTAATTGTTAAAAATAAAAATTCACAATTTTATTTGTGACTATTTTCACAATAGACATATCGCAAGACAAAAATTCACAATTTGGTCGGAAGTGAACCTGTTCACAAAATGGTAAAAAACACTAAATGGTTACTACTGATTCTAACATTCTCTTAAAATATATGCTAATTTACAAACATGAGTCACATACTATCAACTTTAAAAGGCTTCTGATAGTGTCTGTAATTTTCTATGTGCATAAAAAATAGTTTTTTTTCTCGAACCCTGAATTGGCACAAAATGAACCAATCACAACTCACCTCTGCGTTTCTTTTCACTCATTGGCTGAACACAAGATGCCTTTCCACTGAGGGAAATCTCTCCTTCATACTCAATGGATTTCTTTATCTCTAACATTGAAATGTAATAAAAATAACTTACATTAACTGAAATGAAGTAAAAAAAAAAGACTAATATTAATATTAATATTTCAAATTGATAATAATTCATATTAAGTTAAAAACCTTACTTCTGATATTATTAACCTAAATAAATGAGACAATACAAGTAAATGTAAAAGCAATATTTAATGAAAAAAATATTTTTCAGGAAAAAAGAATGTCACATATTTTCTTCTGAAATAAATGTAGCAATATAAAAAAATTATATTGCTATTAAGTGAGAATAACAATTCAAACATTCTTTTATTTCTTTTGAACATTTATACTGAAATGAAGATAAAAACTTTAACTTACATAGTTTAAAAATACAACATCATTCAAAGTAATGGATATAAAAGGAAATGGAATAAATAGATAAATACGAGAGAAAAAAATAAACCTTTGATGAGATAAATAAAGCCATAACTAATAAAACATATATAATTATTTGTTATATAATAGTATACATCAATAAATTAACCTTCTTAAATTGTTTAATTATCCAAGGAAAGGAAATAGAATTTCATTTAATTATTAGTTTATAAAGCTATTGTTTAACTTGTACTAACAGCATAAGATGATTTTGAATTAAGAATCATAAAAAAGCTTATTTATTAAATCAAAAAGAATACGTACTGTCTGTCATTTCTGGATCTACTCCCGAGGCCAACAACTCATGATTGTTCTGAATAAGAACTTTCAAGAACTTGGGGTACCAGTCTTTGTTTCGTGCAGGAAGCATCATTAACAAGTGAAAGTTGGCAATGCGGCATTCTCCCCTGTTATATATAGCATTAACTTCCTGCAGCTCTGCCTGTGTGATTAGCCCTTCTTGCTTGAAGGGTACAATTACATCTGGAAGTGCCATACTATCACAAAGCCTCTTTAAATGCTGATCAAATCGTCTGCGGTTAGTATCACTGATGGGAAACAGCTGACCTAACAAGATGTCAGCTATTTTGGGGTATTCTGAAAAAATAAAGGGTTTCTGGATAAAAATGTGTATGTGTACATATTCAAATTAAAAATATTTAATTGGAATTATTTTAAAAGCAACAGAAATGTCCTGTCATGCAAAAACATAAATAACTGACGTTACAATGTATGTGTAACTGAAGGGAATACAGCCATTTGGAACTTTTCAGCTTTCTCTATCGTCAGGTCTGTGGAAGAAATGGTAGAGACGTTCTGATTTAGATACAATACATACTGGTTACCTGCATTATTACTTAACAAGGTCTGTGCATTTTGAGTGATATCACATTGGACACTTTTGATAATATACTTTTATTGATGCGATTTATCACTGCACAATCATGGCATTGAGGGAAAGGAAAATGCATCTGCGTGTGCAACATGTGCACTGTTTTAATTATGTACGAACATCTGAAATCCCCGAAAGTGTGCGCTTTTTAAACATCAATAGCTGTACTTAGTTGTAAGCATGTGACATATAAATGATATTATTAAAAACTTCACTACACCTGACTAGAACTGTAAGCCATGGCCTAACGACTGACATATTAATGATATGATTTAAAACTTCAATATACCTGACTAGAACTGTTAGCCATGGGCTAACGACTTAACCCAACCCACGCTGTTGAAAGTTTGTAAATATCTTCCAAATCAATGTCTTAAATATCGTTAAAGGGTTTTTATGCTATTTTCAGTATGATAAATTGAAATAAATATACTGGTTCAATTGGAACTTAAAATAATTTTACAGCTTGTTTACAAGTGATACAATACTGTCATAAGTAAAGCCTAGACCAATAAGTGTTACAAAGATAGATGAATCAATGGAGATTGGACTAATAGATAGACTGAAAGATAGACAGTATTATTATAAAAGTACTGATAACATGTTCATGTCCAAATACTGATCCACATCTTCAAACACAAGTTTAAGTCCTAAAACGAGTATAACAGATATTTGTAGTTTCACAATAAGCATTAATTTGGAAATGATTTCGATGTCTTTTATTCAAATATTGTAAGCAACATCCTATTTATTAAAGATGGCAATATTTTACTGGTTTACACCACAAAAAAACTCTAGTAATTTGTATCCAGACTTTAACAATAAAAAGTGAAATAGTATTCAATCTCCAGGAAAACAACATGTATGTGTAATCTGTTTTGAGAACATATGTTTTAAAGAATAACTGTAATAATGTATTAAGCGCAGACATATGACCAGGCCCAGGAAAAATTAGGTGTTAAGATGGGGATTACTAAACATTTCAAACAAGTTCAAACACTAGTGTTTCTTGGTTTTGTAGAATAATACTTCCGTGGGCGTGAGTATTAAACACAGTATTTTGGGTCGTTTAGCATATGGTTACAATTCATTGCCAGAAAACTAAGACACAACTGCATTTAAATCAATGACATGTTGCAAGTTATGGCATTTTGTGCATTGATGATGTCATAATGCCCCTGTTAAATACTAATACTGAAAGTTATATGTTGTTTAAAATGTTTAGGGTTTTAATTATGTAAAGGAAAGCAGAGTAGAAAGAATCTTAAGCAATTCTTTACAAAATATATAACTAAATATTTAAAAAACGAAATGAAAAGTTGCTCTGATAAATTGTTTTATGATTTGTAAATAAAAACCATAATAAAAAGATGCTCAAACTTGCCTGCATCACGAAGTGATTCAACAAGAGTCATAAATGGCTGATCTGTTTTAGGTAATGCAGATATGGTTCGTACAATTTCCTCAAATTTCTCTGCGTGTGAAGACGTATTCTTTAGAAGTTGTTTTAGTCTGCGCTTTTCAGCTGAAAAACAACAACAATAAGAATTTATATTATCAACAAAATTATAATCATAGAAATCTTATTATAATTCTAATTTAAAGTGACTAGGACAAAGTCACTCAGGATAGGAGTGGGTCATAGAAATCCAAGTCTTCATTTAAAATCTGCTGACCAATGGCAGTGTGGTAGGTCCTTGAGCTTCAAGTGCAACTAAAAGTTTACATTGCTTCTTCACTGTGAAAACCCAGTATTTACACATTTAATTGATTTATAACACTTCCCACTGGGATCTCTCAGAACAGAGATATTTTGGAGGGCTTTTTTCTGTCTCAAACTGTTTGAAATTATCTAATAAAGTCTAATTAAGATTTAGATTTTTAATAAATCCGTCCCCGCCTTAGAAAATGTGGACAAGTGGCACCAGCCAAACACAGTAAACAACGCACCTGGAGAAAATGGATAGAACATCAGCAAATCTTGCAGATTTAGATCATTGACAAAGTAAGGTGTAAACACATCTAAATTATGTTGGATGTTTTCCTCCATATCATCTTCAAGAAGGGATGTGTTTGGACTTTCTTCAGCCATCGTGCTTCACCTATAAGTAGATATAAAATAAAAATAGTATCATATTTGTCAAAGGTCTACATATTATCATCAATTTATATTCCTTTATGTTTCTAAGACTTAGCTTATATTCTATAAATTAAATTTAATATAAAATTAAATTGATAAGAATATATGACAAAGTCCTATGAGTATTGCAACATATACCAAACTCCGAAAAGGCACAGAACAAAGGTATTTCACATGCAAGCCAAGCAAAATAGTTCCCGCCTATACATTTTTATCATGTACTTATTACATCCCCATGCTTCATGATATTTAATTTCATTGGAGAAGAATTCAAATTTGAAACTAAAAGGAACAGATCGACAACCACTTCTTTCTTGAAGATGCTCATTGAAAGTAGGCAAGGAATTTGTCCTAATTAAATTGGGACAGAAAAATGCAGGAGTCACAAGCCATTGAAGTAATTAAAGTTTAAGAAGAAAATTTAGCTTTAATTTGTTTACCACTGAGCCACCTGCATCATATTCATACGCTAGGGTGAAACGCAATAGGCTGCCATTCGGCATATGACAAGAGGTGCAAATCCTAACAATGTTTATACAGCATGAATGTCAACAAAGTAAGATTTAATCTGTAAATTTCTAATTTAGATATTGGATTCAAACACAATATTTCCTTCCTCAATTGTACCAAGAGTTAAAATAACCAGAAACGAGCAGGTTAGTTTATAGTTTAGGTTGATTCTTCCGCCACACTAGTTGTTGTTGTCTGTTTTGTTCATTTAAATGCATCGCAGTGACCAATCATGATCATTACAGTGGCATCCAGCTGTTTTGATGGAGGAAGACCCAAAACAAATGTCACAGGTAAGCTAGAAAAACATTTGAAGTCCTTTGCCCCCAAATGGGACTCAAACAGATGCAGTAGAATGATAAGCAGTCAGAGGAGTTACAAATCCGCAACTCTACCATTACGCCATGGACCTCCCTTTGTGTTATTCAACTAATGCCAGACAAAAACCAAAATAATATACTTTGCATTTTATTTTTAGGTAAACATAAATGGAAGATGTTGTTGTTGATATAAAATGGGTTTACCTCTTCCCCAGAATGAGGTAAAATACACACAGGAGCTTTTTTATGTGCATGAAATCAGGCATTCACATGAATTACATCAGCCAAAGATCTAGGAAGATCATGTAAGTTATTAGGTTGAAACGTATTTATACTTATATAGGAAAAAGTAAATATATAGTCAAAGTCCGAATTAGTGTAGAATTCGTTTTTATCAAGTACCTACTCTGACAGCTCAGGGGGTTATGCAGATCTACGCCTCCTCGTACAGAAGGTACCAGATGCAAGTCAATGGCAAGATCAACCAAAGCTGTAAAAGATAGCAGTATCTTCTTTGCTGACAGTCAAATAAGGGATAGTACAACGACTGGGAGGCCAGGATAAGTGTAATAGATTTGGTGTCCAGATAGTCGGAATCTGTGTGGTATATCTGTTTCTGTTGTTTATTAAAGCTTTTACTGCTTAAGAGGCAGAATATTTGCACAAAGTAAACAATGTCTCCAAACATTGAAAAACATCCTTCCTTCAGACAACATTTAGTAACTTAGTCACAGTTTTGTTGACGTACATGACACATAGAGGCACATGATCCGCACTTCATATAAAGACTGTACTACACTGTTCCCTTCAAACAGACAATAAACACACGAATAACTTCTTCACTTAACTCCATACATTCAGAAACTAAACAGACAAGTTGTTTCTTCCCCTTACTTCATACATATGGACATTAAACAGACAAGTTGTTTCTTTTACTATCTCCATAAACAGACAATAAACAGATAAGTTGTTTCTTCCAGATAACAACATACATACAAAACATTACACATACAAAGTTATTTCGTGTCATAACTCCATACATACTGACATTAAAGGGACAAGTTGTTTCCTTCCCGAACCACATAAAACAGACCCTTAACAGACAAGTTGTTTCACCCTCTAAAATATACATAAAGACACTATACTTACACCATAATAGACACTAAACAGACAAGTTGTTTTTCCCTAACACCATAATAGACACTAAACAGACAAGTTGTTTTCCCCAAACACCAAAATAGACACTAAACAGACAAGTTGTTTTCCCCTAACACCATAATAGACACTAAATAGACAAGTTGTTTTCTCCTAACACCATAATAGACACTAAACAGACAAGTTGTTTTCCCCTAACACCATAATAGACACTAAACAGATAAGTTGTTTTCCCTAACACCAAAATAGACACTAGACAGACAAGTTGTTTCTTCCCGTAATTCCATACATATAGGCACTACACACGCAAATTGTTTCTCTGGCCCAAACTCCATGCATACAGACACTAAACAGTCAAGTCGATTCATTATCTAACACCATACATACCGACACTAAACAGACAGGTTCTTGCCTCCACTGACTTAACAATAACGACACTTAACAGACAAGTTGATTCTTAATGTAACACCACACTTATGGACACTAAACATATAAGTTCTTGCATCCACTAACTCCACAATAACAACACTATACAGACAAGTTGATTCTTTATGTAACACCACACTTATGGACACTAAACAGATAAGTTCTTGCATCCACTAACTTCACAATAACGACACTAATCAGACAATTTGTTTCTTTCCCAAGCTACATACATACCGACACTAAATAGACAAGTTCTTGCCTTCACTGACTACACAATACCGACACCAAACAGACAAGTTGATTCTTTATGTAACAACACACTTTCCGACAAAAAGCAGGTAAGTTCCTGCCTCTTTTTGACACCACAATACCCACACTAAACAGACATGTTTCTTTTCTTAGCTTAATACATACATACACTAAACAGACAAGTTGTTTCTTCCCCGAAATGCATATGGAAACTTAACAGGCCTTCACTTAATTAATGCATACATACACTAAACAGACTAGTAATTTCTTCCCCTAAGTCCAAAATACAGACACTAAACAAACATATTGTTGCTTTCCCTAAGTTCATACATACAGGGACTTAAGAGACAAGTCGTTTCTTCCACTAACTCCATATATACTGACAGTCAACGTACAAGTTTCTTTTGCAAACTCCAGACTGCAGACTCTAAACAAACAAGTTTTTTTCCCTAACTCCATCCATACAGACACTAAAAAGATAACTTGTTTCTTCTCAAAACTCTCTATATATCTTTCCTTAGCTATATACATATATACTCTAAACAAACAAGTTGTTTTTCTCTAAGTACATAAATACAGACACTTAACAGGCAAGTTAATTCTTCCACTAACTCCATACATACAGACACTAAACAGACATCTTGTTTCTTTCACCAACTCCATACATACAGACACTAAACAGACATCTTGTTTCTTTCACAACTCCATACATATAGACACTAAACAGACATCTTGTTTCTTTCACTAACTCCATACATACAGACACTTAACAGACATGTTGTTTCTTTCACCAACTCCATACATACAGACACTAAACAGACAAGTTGTTTCTTTCACCAACACTATACATACAGACACTACACAGACAAGTTGTTTCCTCTACTTACTCTTTTCATACGACACAAAACAGAAAAGTTGTTTCTTCCCTTAACTCCATACATCCAGACACTAAACAGACAAGTTGTTTCTTCCACTAACTCTATACATACAGACACTAAACAGACAAATCCCTTCTTCCCCTATCTCAATTCAAACAGACACTAAACAGACAAATCCCTTCTTCCCCTATCTCCATTCAAACAGACACTAAACAAACAAATCCCTTCTTCCCCTATCTCCATTCAAACAGACACTAAACAGACAAATCCCTTCTTCCCCTTTCTCCATTCAAACAGACACTAAAAAGACAACTTGTTTCTTTCGCTATCTCCATACATACAGACACTAAACAGACATATCCCTTCTTCCCCTATCTCCATTCAATAGACACTAAACAGACAAGTTGTTTCTTTCACTAATTCCATACATACAGACACTAAACAGACAAGTTGTGTTTTTTTCTAACTACATAAATACATACACTTAACAGGCAAGTTAATTCTTCCTCTAACTCCATACATACAGACACTAAACAGAAAATTTGTTTCTTTCACTAACTCCGTACATACAGACACTAAACAGACAACTTGTTTCTTTCACTAACTCCATACATACAGACACTAAACAGACATCTTGTTTCTTTCACTAACTCTATACATACAGACACTAAACAGACAACTTGTTTCTTTCACTAACTCTATACATACAGACACTAAACAGACTTTTTGTTTCTTTCACTAAATCTATACATACAGACACTAAACAGACAATTTGTTTCTTTCACTAACTCTATACATACAGACACTAAACAGACAATTTGTTTCCTTCACCAACTCCATACATACAGACACTTAACAGACATGTTGTTTCTTTCACCAACACTATACATACAGACACTAAACAGACAAGTTGTTTCCTCTACTAACTCTTTTCATACGACACTAAACAGACAAGTTGTTTATTTCACTAACTCCATACATACAGATACTAAACAGACAAATCCCTTCTTCCCCTATCTCCATTCAAACAGACACTAAACAGACAAATCCCTTCTTCCCCTATCTCCATTCAAACAGACACTAAACAAACAAATCCCTTCTTCACCTATCTCCATTCAAACAGACACTAAACAGACAAATCCCTTCTTCCCCTTTCTCCATTCAAACAGACACTAAACAGAACATCCCTTCTTCCCCTATCCCCATTCAAACAGACACTAAGCAGACAAATTCCTTTTTCCCCTATCTCCATTTAAAAAGACACTAAACAGACAATTTGTTTCCTTCACCAACTCCATACATACAGACACTAAACAGACATCTTGTTTCTTTCACCAACTCCATACATACAGACACTAAACAGACATCTTGTTTCCTTCACTAACTCCATACATACAGACACTAAACAGACATATTGTTTCTTTCACCAACTCCATACATACAGACACTAAACAGACATCTTGTTTCTTTCACCAACTCCATACATACAGACACTAAACAGACATCTTGTTTTTTTCACCAACTCCATACATACAGACACTAAACAGACATCTTGTTTCTTTCACCAATTCCATACATACAGACACTAAACAGACAAGTTGTTTCTTTCAATAACTCCATACATACAGACACTAAACAGACATCTTGTTTTTTTCACCAACTCCATACATACAGACACTAAACAGACATCTTGTTTCTTTCACCAATTCCATACATACAGACACTAAACAGACATCTTGTTTCTTTCACTGACTCCATACATACAGACACTAAACAGACATGTTGTTTCTTTCCCTAACTCCATACATACAGACACTAAACAGACATCTTGTTTCTTTTACTAACCCTATACATACAGACCCTAAACAGACATGTTGTTTCTTTCACTAACTCCATACATACAGACACTAAACAGACATGTTGTTTCTTTCACTAACTCCATACATACAGACACTAAACAGACATGTTGTTTCTTTCCCTAACTCCATACATACAGACACTAAACAGACATGTTGTTTCTTCCACTAACTCCATACATACAGACACTAAACAGACATGTTGTTTCTTTTACAAACCCTATACATACAGACCCTAAACAGACATGTTGTTTCTTTCAATAACTCCATACATACAGACACTAAACAGACATCTTGTTTCTTTCACTAACTCCATACATACAGACACTAAACAGACATCTTGTTTCTTTCCCTAACTCAATACATACAGACACTAAACAGACAAATCCCTTCTTTCCCTATCTCCATTCAAACAGACACTGAACAGACACATCCCTTCTTCCCCTATCTCCATTCAAACAGACATTAAACAGACAAATCCCTTCTTTCACTATCTCCATTCAAATAGACACTAAACAGACAAATCCCTTCTTTCCCTATCTCCATTCAAACAGACACTAAACAGACAAATCCCTTCTTTCCCTATCTCCATTCAAAAAGACACTAAACAGACAAGTTGTTTCCTCTACTAACTCCATACGTTCAGACACAGAACCTTCAGGATGTTTCCTATACTAACTAACTACTATGGTTACAGACACTACACAGACAAGTTGTTTCTTCCACTACCTCCATACACATTAATTATCAGAGCAAAGCTTTGCTTCCAAATGTGTTGAAAGTAAACGTGAAAGTGAAGTCTATTAGTAGACTAAAAAACCCTGAAATTTCCACCTTTTGTACTTCTTTTGATAATGTATTTTATGTGGAAATTTGGAAATGATTCCAAGTGAGTGTCATCTTGCAATTTCCATAATTTACAATATTTATGAAAATCCTAGCATATTAATTATTTTGTCAATATACTTTCTTCTCACTGCCGAACCAGTTGTACCATTTTGGTAAAAGAAACAAAAATGTTCACCATTTGTCCTAAAACTTGTTGTAAAATTAACCAAACGTCTTCTAAAAATCCATGATTTGCTGTTCTATAAATAGCACATTTGGGAATTCCGTGAATCAAAATAGACATGTTCAAGTTGACAAGTTGTTTCTTCCACTAACTCCATACATACAGACACTAAACAGACAAGTTGTTTCTTCCACTAACTCCATACATACAGACACTAAACAGACACGTTGTTTCTTTCACTAACTCCATACATACAGACACTAAACAGACAAGTTGTTTCTTTCACTAACTCCATACATACAGACACTAAACAGACAAGTTGTTTCTTCCACTAACTCCATACATACAGACACTAAACAGACAAGTTGTTTCTTCCACTAACTCCATACATACAGACACTAAACAGACATGTTGTTTCTTTCACCAACTCCATACATACAGACACTAAACAGACATGTTGTTTCTTCCACTAACTCTATACATACAGACACTAAACAGACATGTTGTTTCTTCTACTAACTCTATACATACAGACACTAAACAGACATCTTGTTTCCTTCACTAACTCCATACATACAGACACTAAACAGACATATTGTTTCCTTCACCAACTCCATACATACAGACGCTAAACAGACATCTTGTTTCTTTCACTAACTCCATACATACAGACACTAAACAGACATGTTGTTTCTTCCACTAACTTCATTCAAACAAACACTAAACAGACAAGCTGTTTTCCCTAACTCCATACATACAAACACTTAACAGAGATGTTGTTTCTTCCACTAACTCCATACATACTGTTAAAGACACTTAAAGGCATCTCGAAAGGAATGTGGTATCCCACTGAGCCAGGGCCCGACCTGCTGTGACCAGACCTGCTAATTGCTGGTCATCACTGCAGGGAGTCTTTAGCCAACATAGTACTAATCTGTAACAGTAAATTACCTGCTTGTATGGAAGTGAGACAGTAGGCTAGTTTTACATAAAGCCATAAGCATTAATGTTAGTGATAATGAGGGTTGTTTACTGTATGATCACTTACATATTCTGTATTGCATTAATTACTAGGTGTCAATTTTGTAACTGCATGATTATGTATTTATTTCATTGTTAAATAATTGATTTTGAAAATACATGAGAGATACAAGTTTTAGTATTCAAAATGACTTAAATTGAGTCTGAATGACATTTTTCTGACAATGAATGACTTTTTAAATTGCTTTTGTTAGAAACGTTTCGTTACATTTTACAAATCAAAATAAAATATAACTTAAAATATCTATGAGAACTAAAAGAATGAAAGAAATAACAAATTGTATAAGAAATAACAAAATCAACCAACAAAGTAAGAAAGAAAACAAAGATATTTATATATTTATATATATATATATATATATATATATATATATATATATATATATATATATATATATATATATGATTGCGTAATTGGTATATTCACAACTGTTTCCTTTACAAACTGTGTATGACTATGTTCAACCCCAGATATAGCATACATTCATTTGGATCTTGAACGATACCTGTGTGACAGACACATCGTTACAGACTGCGCCAGTCTGGTTTATCAGAAAACAGATGCCCTCACATGCTGGGTGGGGCAATAAATGGGGTGGGTCACTTATATAAGGGTTTCGAGATGCCTTTAACAGACAACTAAATAGACAAGCTGTTTTTCCCCTAACTCCATACATACAGACACTTAGCAGACAAGTTGTGTTTTTTTTTCTCTAACTACATACATACAGACACTAACCAGACAAGTTGTTTCTACCACTAACTCCATTCATACAGACACTAAACAGACAAGTTGTTTCTTTCACTAACTCCATACATGGAGACACTTAACAGACAACTAAATAGACAAGCTGTTTTTCCCCTAACTCCATACATACAGACACCAAACAGAGAAGCCGTTTCTTTCACAAATTCAATACATACAAACACTAATCAGACAATATGTTTCTTTCACTAACACCATACATACAGACACTAAACAGAAAAGCTGTTTCTTCCACTTACTCCATACATATAGACATTAAACAGGCATGTTGTTTCTTCCCCAGACACTTAACAGACGTGTTGTTTCTTCCACCATTTCATTCATACAGACACTTAGTAGACAAGCTGTTTTTTACCCTAACTCCATACATACAGACACTAAACAGACAAGTAGTTTCTTCCCTTAACTCAATACATACAGACACTAAACAGACAAGCTGTTTCTTTCACCAACTCCATTTATACATACACTAAACAGACAAGTTGTTCCCTCCAATAAATAAAACAATACAGACACTAACGAGACAATTTTTTTCTTCCCTAACTCCATGCATATGACAAACTGGAGCGCGCCGCCTATATATGGAATGCTGAAAAATTTTGTCCATGCGAGCGGATGTCCTCGGACATTTTCGTTCTAGCTAGAGAATGGTCGAGGGAAAATGGACAAGGCGTTCCGAATTCCGAAAGTTTCGCGGTTTACACATTCCCAACGTGCGGGTCCTATTTTGGTAAATGACGTTCTTTTTTATATATAACTATATCGAGTATTCAGAATTATTGTTATATGTAAAGTTGTTCTTTGTATAAAAGATTAAGGACTGAAAAATCGTATTTTTTCCGTGTAATTTAGTAGACCCTCTGAATACCATGTTACCGACCATGTGACCATGGTAAAATACCACGTGATCGCGACATCCGGTTTGCAAAAATGGAGTCGAAAGGACGTGATCGCTGCGGTCGATTTAGCAAATCATGTCCCAAAAGCACTGTCAAAAAGGAAATTAATGGAAAAAAAGATCAAACTTGTATTGTGAGTGACCGTGTTTGTGATTATGTGGACATTGAAAGTTCGCCCAAGGAGAATGAACGTTGGAAAATAGGACGCAGAATGGTCGAATTCTCCGTGTTGGTTGAAGGACTTAAATTTTGGGGTTCCGGTCGAGTCCTACCTCGGGACACTGCGTACCTGCTTTTTTCGGTCACTTCGTACCTTCGGACGGGTCACTTTGTACCTTCGGATGGGTCACTTCATACCTCTATTTGTGTGTAGAGTTACACGGTTTAGCTGTATAGATACATAGGCTAAAGACATATAGTACCTCTCCATTTTATGTAGACGATTTCAATAATAAATATTAAAACTGTGATATAAAACAAGCTGTTAATGTTATACTTTTGTTGAAAGTTGAAATAATTTGATATAATTTTACAGGTTTGTTAAAAGATCATCTCTATAAAACACAAGAATAAAGTAATTTTTTATTTGATTAATAATAAAATTGGATAAACGTAAATATAATACAGTAAAAAACAGATAAATTCTTTAATCTATTGCTACTGCAGTTTTTCACACTTTATTTAATTAGCGTGTTTGGATCGTTCAAATTCGTGTTAGGCTAATTGTAGCTCTTATGTAATCACTTAACATTAATTATTGAGAGTTGCATTTATTGGCGGCACACTTTCTTTTTGTTCCTAATCATTGGTGAATAGTTTTTAAAGAATGATTACATTGCATTGATTGGCAGCTCACTTCTTTGGTATAAAAGTAAGACTGCAATGTCTCTGGCAACACACAGGCAATCATGTCTACAGTGTACTTATGTGTGCATTGCACACGCAGAGTCTTAAACCACCACCATGCCATTCCATGTGACCGGTGCAGCAGTTGGCAGCACAGAGGATGCGGCGATACAGGTTAGCTAAATTTAAAATGTACTTGAAGTGCTAGGTTAAAATGTTTTGTTAATTTATAAAAAGAAAATTAACAAGTTTTAATAGAACTGTTTAAGAAATGACATATTTTATAATTACAGGAATTTCTCGGTACACCTATGGAAGGATGAAGAAAGGATTAGTCGATGTATCATTTGTGTGCACCAGCCGCAGAGACCTGTCAGAGGCGATTCCGCCCATTGCAGAGAGCACCCGATATGTCTCAGAAGAAATGGAGGATTTGATGCCAGACAGGACAGAGGCGGTGGAACGGGTAGGCGGGCAAGAACAAGACCAGGAAAGACATGTTTCCATGGAAGTAGACTGGCTTGAGGAAGAACCTGCTTCACGAAATCAACCTGTTCCACTTCCAGAAATCCTAGAGGAAAGTTCGCTGATCGACCCTAAAGTGATAAATGAGCTGGAAGAAAGAGACGCGCTCCCAGAGTTCGTCATCGTGGAGGAAGAAACCATTAGGAGGGCACTTGATCTTCGCCACCGACAGACAGATAGATCTTCTCAGCCAAGCAAAGACGTGGTATGTTGACGCAACCTTCAAGGTCATCAGAAGGAAGGAGGTGTTTGATCAGCTGTTTGGAATTCATGCTTTCGTGAAAAAAGACGACAACACAAAAAGGGTCCCTCTTGTATTTGTCTTCATGTCAAGGCGGAGGAAAAGGGACTACAAAAAGGTTCTGAAGGTATGTATACATTTATTACTTAACTATTATTAATTAACAAAATTGAATTTACATGAATTGAGCAGTATTAAGCGCATTAAGTTAACAGTGTTAATAAGGCTTTTTTTATTTGTAGAAAATCAAGAAGATGATGCCAAAGACTCCTGTTGTCTCAAGCTTCATGCTTGATTTCGAGGCGGCAACCTGGCAGGTGTTGAGAAGAGTTTTTCCACAGGCAACAATTAGAGGCTGCGCATTCCACTGGGCACAGGCTGTCTGGAAGCGAGTACAGGTAAAATATAATTTATATATAATTTTAATAGTTTTAAGTAAACTTATTACATCGATAAGAATAATAAAACTTAAATATATAATTTTACAACATCTACAAAATGTGTATAACATTATACAACTGTGTATTAATATTTCAGGGACTTGGATTAGCAACGAGCTACAGAGACGACGTGGGCTGTCAGAAAGTTATCAAAAGGTTGCTAGCGTTGCTGCTTCTCCCAGCACAGCACATTGAGGCGGCATTTGAGGAACAGAAACAGATTTCCAATGGAAATCAAGGAATGATGCAACTCTGTTCCTACATAGAGGACCAGTGGATAAATGGCAGTCTGTGGACTCAACGGACTGGACCGTGTACGGCATGCTCGTGCGCACGAACAACGACTGTGAAGGTAAACACCGTTACCGTTACTTTGTCCATTTTGTGAATATAAAATATAACTAACTAACTATACCAACTATAACTTTATTAACAAAATACACAGCAATAATATATGTTACTAATATGTTCTTTTTTTCAGGTTGGCACAGACATCTAAATAGCCGCACACCAGCTCCGCCAAGAGGCCAAGTATGTAGAAGTACAGGTTCGTCTTGTGTCAGAACGGAAACTTACAAAGAAATTAAGGAAGGGCCACAAGACGATGCAAAAACAGATTTGCGGTTACTGGGAGAAGTACTCAACATGCGAGCTTACACCCATTAAGCTTCTGAAGAAGATTGCACGTGTGTACAATCCCGTGTAAATAGGATTTAAATAGACGGCCGGGTAAATAAAGGTGAACATTTATATTTTTCTGAGAACTTTTCTTCTGTAATGTATTGTCGCTCTATTTTAATGTGCAATTTTTAATGTTGACAGATGTAAATAATGTGACAACGCTTGATTACTTTTATTCATTATCTATCATGTTAATGTGATGTTGTGTTGCTTGTCAAAACATGTACTCGTGTCTAATATAAAATGTGCTATTGTGTTATGTATATAAAACAACTATTTATTTCATTTATTATTCAAAATTTATTGTTCTCTGTCATCTTCATGTGCTATCGATTTAAAGTAAATAAATGTCAAACCATCAAATTTTCAAATTATTGTACTTGTTTTATTTTATGGTCATGCACATTGTGAAATGTAAATAAAGATGACTTCTATTGTTTTCCAACTGTATTTATTCGTTATCTTTTACCTTCATTTAGCAATGGGAAATGTAAAACCTAAACCACATAGATGTATAGGTTAACCCAACTTTATTTGAGAGACATGATATGCTTTTTTACACCAGCGCTAAATGTGAAGACAAACACCCTCAAGGCAAGAGAGGTGCGAAGCCCGTTTATCTATGCACACAAATAGAGGTACGCAGTGACCCTTCCGAAGGTACGAAGAGACCCGTCCGAAAGTACGAAGTGACCGAAAAAAGCAGGTACGAAGTGACCCGAGGTACGACTAGACCGGCTCCCAAATGTTGTACTTTATGTAGACTCAGGCCGATTCCACTGTGTTCAGATAGTGTCATTGGGGAACAAAAGAAAGGATTGGATGGTTATTTATATGTTAACTGTTTAAATAGCGACTGTGGACATGAGAACACTGTGGCATATGGAAAGATGGTCAGATGAAGTTTTGCCGTGAATACAAAGCTTGGAACAGGTAAGAATTGATTTGCATAACAGGTGTATAGAGCATCTGCAATTCAATTGATTATGTTAGTTATTGATTTATTTGTTACATTGCCATTGAAATAAAACTCCTTTTTTCGTACCCAAAACATTTCGTACCAATATACGAGTTAGTATTTTTGTTATAACGAAATAAACATGTTTGCATTTGACATACAATTTTTTGACATGTATACACTGAATTTACTTGTACAACTGGGCTTCAGTGGTGAGTCCACCACCCTGTTTTTTTCACTGTTATGCTTACACAAATAAAACAGAATTGTTAGTCCCAGATACCATGCTTATCAGTTCGTTTTTTTTTACAGCTATAATTGACAGTCCAGGAGGTCCGCAAAAAGTAAACCACATGTTAGCGGCACTTAACATTCCAACTATTAGCAACGCCAATCTGAAACAGATGGAGAGACGGGCAGGGAAGTCCATTGAGAAAATCAGATCTCAGTAAGTATGTTAGCATACATTGAGTTTTTAAATCAAAAACATGGTTTATTGGCTTTGTTTACAACACCTTTGAACATCTCTTCTCTATATATATTATAGGACCTTAATTAATATGGTTCAGTAAAAAAAAAAATATTCTCAGAATTTTTCTACCAGTATCTGTAAATGAAGACCACTTGTGTGACTGAGATGACATTTATGATTTTTTTTTGTGTGTTATTTAAGATAAGATTTTTCTTTGTTTTCAGTTTGTAATGGAAGAAAGCCACATACGAATAACGCAGATGGCTGCCAGAGAGGTAGATAGTGGTAGCGAGTTTTCGACGTATGTGCTGCCAAAGGAACCTACTTCACATGGAGCGCAACAGACAACTGCAATAAGTGTAACAGATGGTGTTACGTATGTAAATGGGGCTACAGTTGAAGCTGTTTGTATACATTGTGCTGTTGACAAATTTGTTAAGTGGCTGAAAAGGTTTGATCAAGTTGTGTTAGTGGAACACAATAGCAGGAAGTTGAACTCCTCTATCCTTCTGTCAGCAGTGTCAAATATTAACAAGTTGGACGACTTTTTTGCCAGGGTTGCTGGTTGTGTGGATGGATTATCCTTGTTTCATAAGACATACGCTAACAGAGGTAGCTACAAACAGGAAGATCTGGCACGTGATATTTTGTGCATTCAGTACAATGCACATAATGCTGTGGAAGATGTGCGCACTTTGGTGAAACTCTTCCAGCATCTTCTGTCGTCTTAGGAAAAGGAAAAAAATCTTCAATCATTGACATGTCTGGTAGCCTTTCTGTAAACTGCCAACAATAGAACATATAGCAGCATCGCGACTCGACCTGGAACATCTCAGAATAGTATACGCACAAGATGGAGAAGATGGACTGCATTCTACCTTTACATCGAAAAATAGTGAAAGACAACCTAGTGTTACAAACACTAAAAGAACACTTGATACTTTAGTACCTTACCCAGCTAATCTCTCAGAAAAAAGTACACAGTAATTTACTTCATGCAGTGCACAGGAACTTTTGATTTTATGACTATTTGGAGTTATATCCAATTATCCTGCATCAAAGCTGCAGCCGAGACCATTTGTCACATTCTCTGACAATACTCCTGTTATTGTTTGCAATAAAAATTTAAGAGGAAATAAGTTTCTAGCTATTTTTCCAAATAATTTCATTATTTAACTTTTAAAAAAGGCATAAGTTATGTTTGTGAAGAAAGCTAAACATTTTCTACAAATTTTTGTTAGATTAACTCCCCTGAAATTTGACACCATAGTCATAAACCAGTATGTTGTGGAAAAAATACGTGGTAAAAGTTATTCTTTTTTATATTTTGTCACTATACCGTGTAGATAATTTATTTATAGGTTTCTTGGGATAAATGTTTATAGACATTTTAGCTGGAAAATCAAACATTTAAAAATAAAGTGAAAAAATGACTTGTGTTTTTAGGATGTTGTTAATAAAAAATCCATTTTGCCTATTTTCTAATGGAATAAATCCAAAGGATTAATTAATTTATTTATTTGGCAAAATTATAGAGGATTTTGTGTTGTCAGTTGTTGTCATTTTTCAGATCATATCCGAAACGAGGGGTACAATCTTAAAATTCGCATATCTCTAGTTTTAGCTGGTAAAAGTTGTCTAAACTTTATTTTTATATGTCTTATAGAATGCTTAACAAGAAATAGTAAAGACGATTACCAATTTCTAACATGCAATTCAGAGTCCGTAATCCTTAATATGTTTATAAATCTTATGAAAACTATAGGTTATTCGTTTAAAATTTACTTTTTTCTCTATTTCTAAAAAATAGATCAATAGGGTCTGTAGTGACACGTTATGAAAAATATCAATTTTACTCACACACACATTACAATCGTGGAATAGTGCAGTGGTTATAGACTTGTCCTGATGTTTACGGTCTCCAATGATCGAATCTCGTTGCAATCAAACTTTTTTCTGTGACTTTTTTCTTCTATGTTTTTACAATAAATATAACACACAACATTTAAACAGACAAAAATATCGACCAATAACATTTTTTTTATTATTGATTAGGATCATTGATCATTTATTGGCGACGCTATACAAATGCACTTGCAAGCGGATCTCCTCGGCCATTCTCGTTCTCGCTAGAGCAAAATAGGCGAGGTGTTTCGAATTTCGGTAGTTCCGCGATTTACACATTCTCAACATATGGGTCCTAATTCAGTAAATGATGTTCTTTTATTTATTTGTATTTATTTGTTTGTAACTTCCACGCAGGAGGTATTTTTACTTTTTAAATTTCTAAACACCAATGTACATCTGACGGTTATACTTGTTAATGAAGACATGTTTGTCCCTTTTTAGGATTGTAGTTGTACATATAAGTAGCCTTATATATCAAAATTAAATTATTCCAGTGATTTTAATGTTTAATTAGAAATTTAAATCAGTCATATCTAAATTTCCAATAAATATTATTTTTTATTGTTGCTTCGCCCTTTGATGCTTCGCATAATTGCTTTTCTTGTAAACATCAGTCAAGCAAAGCCTTGTTCTCAAATGAGTTGAAAGTGAAAGTAAATTCTATTTTTAGACAAAAAATCCCATGTATTTTTAGCAGAAATTTCCACCATTTTTACACTTTTTGGTAATGTCTTTTATGTGCAAATTTGAAGGGAATTCCAAGTGAAATTCCATCCAGTTTTACAATTTGCTGTTTTTACAAAAACCAGTAAAAATTATTTATTTTATCATTACTGTTTTCTCCTCACTGCAAAAGCGGCTGCACCATTTGGTAACAGAATAACATTGTTCAACATCTTTTGTTAACCTGAAAGAAGATCAGCCAAATGCCTGCAAAAATCCGAGATTGACTTACTTATAAATAGAACAAATGAGAATCCAGTGATTTAAAATAGACTTGAGAAAAGGCTGCAATCCGACCAAATCTTCTTTAAGCTAAGTCAGGAACATTTAGTTTTAATGGTGTTTCCCCCAGTTTTTCAGCCAATTAGCTACTTGGAATTTTCGAATTTCTAACCAATTAATTTCATGAAGAATGTTCTATTTGCACTTTTTATAGTGAAGAATCAAGACACATTTTACTCATGGGCAGACAAACATGCCAACTTACAAATAATAAATGTCAAGAACAAATGCTTTGATGTCTAAGAAACATACATGTACATCATTTTGTCCTGTGCAGGCTTTCAAGCGGGCCTTACTTTTCCTACTTTTACCTTCTTTTTTGGGGTTTGGCCCTACTTTTCCCTACTTTTTTAGAGCCCTACTATCCCTACTTTTTGAGAAAAAAGTCATATTTAAACATATTTGAATATAAATTTGTTTTAAAAAAAAGTTGATTCATTTTTCTGCATTTTTCTTTTAAAAACTAGTTGCTAGTATATTTCAAGGACACAAAGGATGGTACCAGTAGTTGGTCTTTAGTGGTGCAGGGAGATTCCATTATGAGGATGGTTGGAGCTGACAAGACATTAAGCCAGACAAGGTGTATCGCCCAACTCATCTTTGTGGAATCCCTGTTGAGACACTGAAGACCACTGTACAGGTGCCATGAACATGTTAGTAGGTGTTTTTTCGCAGCTGAATGGTAAGTAGACAGCCCTATTATCCCTACTTTTTTGCTTTTATCTGTTTGAATGACAGGTTAGCCATGTAGGAAACATATTTTTTCTCATTTTGGTAATTATCAAGAATCGAAATAGCCTAAATCTAACAACCATAGTAAGTCAATATTTTTTTGGATTTCTAGCTTTTTGTTTTTATTATATAATATTGTTATTTTCTGTTAAATTTTCTACAGATTGAAAGAATAATAACTTAATAATAAAAGAAAAGTCGTTTTTGCACTAGATTGAAAAATAAATCGCATCAACAGAGGGATGGATTTTGTTAGACGTTTTAGCAACTGGATGAGGCTTTAGTTGTATTCATTAGAAGTTATTTGATTGGTTAGTTGTTTACTTACTTGGGACTGTTTCGAGCGCTGGCTCACATGCTTTTTTTTTCTTTCTGAAAAAACGTGTCCACTGTGCAAGTGATACATACATTTCTAATAAAATATTAACAGACTTAAACATTTTTTGTACAGTTTTTGTGCATTAAATTTGGACGGGAGGTAATTACGTAAGTATAAATGTCTGAAAAATTAGGCTGAGTGGAGCTAATGCATCTGTACAAAATCCTGTAGAAGGCCCTGCGCCTATACGTGTGGCATTCACATAGAAATGTCTTCTATAAAGCAAATGGGGATGGCAATACAATGTTCAGCTGTCTCTTGATACTAGTTTAATGGCAAAATTATTTTTGAAAAGAGCTTGTTTCTTTTATACAAAATGAAATAACGGGACCGTCAATCTCTATGACATTTCACAATGCTCTGGAACTCTGATTTAACAATTGTAACGCAAAATAATGTCAAGACTGCATATTGGTTAATGTCCATTTGCTGGCTGGGTGGGACTAACACTATCTGCCTCAATGTCTAAACAAGAGATTCTTAATGGAAATCATGGTTGCTAGTCATGTTCACTACATTTGGTTTCTAAAACCATGAATTTCTACCAATTTAGACACTTATGCTTAGAAGGCAGCATAACAATGTGGAATTCCTAAATGTCAAGAAACAGTATATATAACCAGTGTAACGTTGAAGCACAATGCTTGGAAATGTTGTAGTTTTATCAATCTTCATGTTTTCTATGTTTTATGTTTGTGACACACACATGCACTTATGCCTTCAATAAACAGTATTTCACAGGATCTTTTAAGGTATTTAAAATTGATTTGGTTGTTTGAGAAAAAAATACCCCCATTCATCTGATGTTCTTAATTTGCCAGTGTTGTGTGTTTGAAGGTGGGACTTCGCAAATGTAAAATTTGCCCTGTTTAAATGTTACAAGTTTTTAGATTGTTAATGAACAAGTTTAAAACAACAACTACACCTTTTGAAAAACAAACAAACAAAAAGCGTCTGTAGAGGTGTAATTAAGACTTTATAAAATTCGACTAACACTGGCATTTTTGACAATCTTAATATTCAGAGCGTTGTTGTTTCATCATCTTACAAAATTGATCTAATATAACGAACTAATAGGACAAGTTTGTTTTAAACTGTGAGTTCCTTCAAGTCTAATCTGGCCTTTTCAAGAACAGTATAAACAGTACATAGCAGATATATATATATACAGTCGAAACAGTTAACATATAATACCAAATTATGTTTAAAATCAAGACGAAAATAAACTTACATTTGATGAAAGAGATCATTGAATAGCCAGCTCAACAAACATAAGATATTGGACCCCCTGTTTCAATCAGCAAAACTTGATGTTGGTGATGGCCCGTTTGCTCCGTCAATATCTGACACACTTTCACTTTCGTTTTAAATACACTCAGAATGTGTAGTATGCGGTGTCGATTTCGAAAGATTACGACAAGTTTCTCGATTTTAGTTTTAACAATTAAAAGTGAAAAATATCATAATAGTAGTAATATTTGAAAAGGCAGGCGAATGTTTGATTGAAATAATTTTATTTTACCATTCTTATATTTAAGATTTTGTGCATTGTCATACACCTTAGTTTGACTCACCTTTTTACAAAAATAAAACAAAAAGTTTTTTAACTCATTATTTTCCCTAATAATTTTCAGAAAATTAAATTCCATCAAGAACATGCTTATTCGTGATTCCCAATAGCAAATGGATTTATGTGCATGCAAGAGAGATAAATATGATACCAAACGAATGGATTTAGTTGATTTAATAAGAATATATAAGATCTATGAACATTGCAACATATACAAAAATTGAAAAGGCACAGGACCAAGGTATCCACATTCAAGCCAAATGTAAATGTGAGAACAAATCTGTGATGAGACATTTAACAATAAAAGCAAACCCGGCAATATCCGCCTTGAAACGGTCAGTCGGCAATATGGACCGACTGGGGTGCTTAAACCGGTTTTACAGAACTCTAACCACGCATTTTCTGATGGGTTTCTCGAATGCAAGCAATGATAAGAAAACTGATCCATTTGAATAAGTGTCCAAGCGCTGACGTTTTGTTTGACAAGTTATGATGAAAGCAATGACGTCATTGAAAAATAATGTCCACATAATGTTTAGAAGAGAGATGGGTATTTTTTCGATTAAAAAACCTAAAGAAAACGTTAATAGTAAATGAAATTAACTTTTCGAATCAAGAAAAATAAAAATAAAGTCACTTTGATTAGTAAATAGATTTTGCGTTTGCGCGTTTTATCGCAGAATAATGCACGGTGTTGCGTTCAGATAAGCAGTAATCTATTCACTCAGTCCGTAGGCCTGAGTGATTTATTACAAAGCACCTGAACAAAATACAGTGCATTATTCTGACATATATATCATGCAAAACCCAAATCACGTTTACTTGATTCCGAAGTCTTGAAAGGGACACAAATGCGTCGGTTTATATTGAGGGTCACTATTTGATTTACTTCCCTTGAAAACGTGTGTCAGCATTCGGAACATCTCGCCCTTTCTGTTTCGTAGACATAGGGTGAGGAGTTCCGAGTGGCACAAAACTATTCGAAAAGCCCGGGAAACGATATATTAATTACTGAAGTTTTGAACTGTTCCTTTGACATAACCGAGCCTTTTTAACACAATGTTATTACAAATTATTCTCCGAGGGATTTTTTCCCGGTTAATAGTCCGAATGATAAATGATACCAGTATTTAAAAGAGGGAGTCACGAAGCCAAAAAAATAATAATGACATAATACAAAATATAAATAGTAATCTTAACGGCATCATGACACTTGAGGATATAATTATTTTCCTTTTAATATTTGCAGATGAAGGCGCAATATGTTCAAAAGATTCCAAATCACTATTAAATGTTAAATGACATGAAAAAATAGAGCAATATTAATCAGCTTAGGTTAAATGTGAACCAAAACACAATTATGATATTCGAAAAACGTCGACATACAAACAACGTTTTTTATATACAATATAGCAATGGAAAGAGTAAAATCTTTTAAATACCTCTGAGTACACTTGTTTTAAAAAGGAAACTGGAACCAAACACATCAGATTTATTGACACAAAAACAAAATTAGTTGGATCAATCCTTAACTACAGTGCCGAGACCTGGTGCGTTCACTTACAATACGAGTCAGGCGTAATGCTGTCCTCTTAGCCCCGAGAGTTACTACTACCAACTTTTAAGTCTTTGGTTTGACCCGGTCGGGGTTTGAACCCAGGGCATCCCGATCCGCAAGCCGACGCTCTGCCACATGAGCTATTGCGGCCGGTCCTTTGTACGTATACAGAAAAAAAATCATAATTAAATACAGACTTAAGGTGTTGAAATTAACCTGACTTCAGTCGACCTTTGAAAAACACAATTAGTATGTGATGTCATAATTGACTTGGTTGGTATGTTTAATTGGCAGATCAATCGAACTTTAAAAACAAAAGACATATCTTTACTCTAACCTCTTTAAAAGAGGTATACTCTATTATTTACACAAGTTCTGTTAATGAATATATCGATAACCGCGATTAGTTCATAGTTTACCCCAATAAATTAACATGCACTGCTCTGGGGAATTTGGGCATAATTTCTGCATAATATATATATTATTAAGCAGTAAAATTTTCGAGAAAAAACAACAACAAAAACAATGAACTTTAGGTGTGTTATTCTTTCTAAACCTACCAATTAGCACGATAGGGATATTTCCTAAATGTAAATATCGACCTCCGATCGAATTACCTGAAAGACTGTAGCGGCCAAACTCGCCCACTGGCTGATAAGCCCCGCTCGGCTAAGCCCGCCCATTGGCCGCTAAGCCCCGCCTCTCTAAACCTGTAAGATTATTGTAAGCACGTATTGAAGAGTAGTTGTTGTCGGAGAATGTATGTGAGCATCTAAATAAAAGATTAAACCATCTTTCGGGTCTTGTATTACTATCCCCTAAGGGTCTGTATATAAATAACAACAAAATTACAAAAGCGGTTTAACGTGATCTCAAAAGATAGTTGTCACGTGCTTTCCTTAGTTTATAAATACATGTCACAGAGAGTTTCATCTAAGTTTCAGAACTTGTTGCCAAACCCGTTTTTCTTTACTTTTTGTTGTAACTGGAGTCTAAGAAAAACATATTTGGCAATAAAATAGGTTTAAACTAAAATGATCACAATCTGATATAAATGCCTGACATATGATGCCACACCCGTTCACATTTCCTGACACTTGGCCGACTAAGAGACTAGGCTATAGTATACCACAATTATTACTGTACATTCGTATGCTTGAACTGGAGGTCTTCAAAACCAATTATCCTCGTACTGCGCAACTAATTATTATTATTAAAATTTATTATTATTGTAATTATTATTTTATTATAATTCTTCTTCTTCTTCTTCTTCTTCTTCTTCTTCTTCTTCTTCTTCTTCTTCTTCTTCTTCTTCTTCTTCTTCTTCTTCTTCTTCTTCTTCCCCTTCTTCTTCTTCTTCTTCTTCTTCTTCTTCTTCTTCTTCTTCTTCTAATTATTATTATTACTATTATTATTATTATTATTATTATTATTATTATTATTATTATTATTATTATTATTATTATTATTATCATCATTTTTATTATTATTATCGTTAGACAGCTTTTTTTTCGAGACATTTGCCGTAATCTTTCTAAATCGACGCCGCATACTGCACGCGTGTATTTAAAGCGAAAGTGAAAGTGGTTGACATGACGTAATCAGTTTTCAGAAGCTCACCGGAAATGCCCAATCTCAAGCGAATAAGCCGAATTGACTAGAGTTCAGTATCTATTTTTTGCTGAATCCTTCATCAAACGTAAGTTAATTTTCGTCTTGTGTTATTTTAAAAAATGTATTTGATATTATAAAACCAGTCTTTTAGTAAATGTTTCAGACCGTACTTTTTGTTTTTGAAAAGGTCAGACTTTGACACAAAAGAGCTGATAGTCTAAAACAAGCTTGTCATTTGAGTTAGTTATTTAGTCATCATTTTGGAAGATAAATAGACTTCAACGTACTGAATACTTATACTTATTTAGTCAAAACAGCTCTCAGTATTATCTGAAATCAGCTGCATATAACCATCTGTCATCAGGTTCAGTGTTTAGTTTTATTTTAAATACTTTCATTTAAATTTTGTTTTCGGACTTGTAAATTCTTAACACGAAATATATAACAGCTTGCGAAATAATGCTTTCAGAAACTCAACACTGACAAATTTTAAAGGAAATTATATTCAGGTAATATCACAATAGTTAAAGACATGGCAGAAACTTCATTGATGATTATGATTTTGAGACTTAATAGAATGTAGACTAGACCATATGATTCTAGCAAAGATTAAAAATTCCAAAACTGAAGAATGATAAAGTAAAAGAGTAAACTGTGACATTTAGTAGCATTCTAACATGTTATTGAACGTCTTACTGCTATACAGATTATTGTGGACTTTAACCAGCTAATGCCGCACCTACATAATGTAGTCATTTTATTTGGACATTTGGAGTGCTTATTACACATAATATAAAATGGCTGATTTGACATTGAATGCAGATTCTTAACAAGATTTTCAATTTTTTCTTTTGAACCAGATCACTCACTGACACAACTATTTCTGCTGTATATTGCTACCCAACCATTATTTAGGACCAAACAAGGTATAACCTGGTGGCAATAACTGGGTCTCCATTATATGTAAACAGGTGAGGCAGGCTACAATCACTGCACGATAAAGTTAATGTTATCAGTGATCCAGTTTCACTTAAAATAGGGACAGCAGGTAAGGGAGTATGCTTTATTGATTTATTGATAGTTTATGGCAATACTAAAATCATAAAGGAAAAAGACGCAGAGGTAGAACCTCAGCAATAGAACACAAACACATGTGGTTTAGTTCTGGTTAGTGATGTTTATGCAAGTCTTCTTTAAAATTAAATCAGATACAGGTATATTCAAAGGTATTATTTCTGATTGATACTCAGCTGTAAGCTTGTTAAACTCATCAATTGTTAAAAAAGAAAACCAGTAGCTTGTTAGTAGTATTGAACCTGCAACCATTTTTCATAAATTTTTCATAAGAGTAGTTAACCATTTTGTGATTGCTTATGCTCGATAGCGCAGGATATGTTACAGCTGTATTTGAATTCCCATCCAACATGTTCTACATGTCTTACCTTTTATTAACATAATGATATAGATTTTGTTTGTTTTGATTTTGCACATTACTGAAGCTGAGTTATAACCATAATTTTCTGTATTTTTGTGTATATTGACACTTAAGTGCACTAAGCTTAAAGGTAGATGTAAACACAGTGTTTTATTATTTATTGTCTTAAAACATTGCTTTAAATTTAGAAACCAAGCGCAATCAGTAGAGCATTGTTAAGTATGGGAGGATCCAGGTTTGATCCCTGGCCACAAATGTTAAAATGGTAGTTGTATGATTCTATTTTGAATCACGGCGGTCAATATAGTGCTATTTATAGATCAGCCAATCATGGATTATTAGCAGACATTTGGTAGATAATCTTTCAAGTTTAAAAAAATTGGGAACAATTTTTCTGTGTTAGCAAATGGTGCAGCTGGTGATTATAAAATCATAAATATTATGTGATTTTTATAAATGCAGTAAATTGTGAAAATGTCAAGATAGAATCACACTTGGAATTCCTTTAAAATTTCCATGAAATAGACATCATCAAAAAGTGGACAAACGGTGGAAATTTCAGTTAATTGTTTTTTTTCTGTCTAAAAACAGATTTCACTTTCACTTTTAACTTATTTACCAACAAGGGTTAGCTTGACTTATGTTTAATATGTATGGAGTTAGGACAAGAAACAACTTTTCTCTTTAGTGTCAGTATGAATTGAGTTAGTAGAAAAAATAGCTAGTCAATTTAGTGTCTGTATGTATTGAGTTAGTATAAGAAACTGGTCTGTTTAGTATCTGTATGTTTGGAATTCATCTGTTTGGTGCCTGCCAATCGATTTGGCGACAATGTGGTAAAATTTGATAATTTTCCATTTTTAAATGAAGTGCTAATCATTTGCTTCTATGTGTCATGTACCTATGCTTAATTGTGACCAAATTATTTTAATATTTTTTGAAGCAATAATTTTTATAATATATGGGTATCATGTTTACTTAGTGCAAATATATTGCTACCTAAACTGAAAGTTTTCAATGAACACACAATCTGATTATCGGGACAAAAAGTCTTGGTACTACCCTTATCTTGGCCTTCCAATCATAGTACTTCCCCAATATTGGCCTTCCAATCAAGGTACTACCCTTACTTGGTCTTTCAGCCATGGTACTACCCTTATCTGAGCCTTTCAGTCATGGTTCTACCCCTATCTGGGCCTTTCAGTCATGATTCTACAATTATCTGGGCCGTTCAGTCATGGTTCAACCCTTATCCGGGCCTTCCAACTGTAGTACTACCCTATCTTGGTCTTTTGGTTGTGGAACTACCCATATCTTGGCCTTCCAGTGGTGGTACTACCACTATCTTGGTCTTCCAGTAGTGGTACTACCCCTATCGTGGCCTTCCTGTCATGGTACTACCCCCATCTTGGCCTTCCATTTTTGGTACTACCCTTATCTGGACTTTCCAGTCATGGTACTACCTCTATCTGGGCCTTCCTGTCATGATACTACAGTTATCTGCACCTTCCAGTCATGGCACTACCCCTATCCTGGCCTTCCATTCATTGTACTTCCCCTATCTTGGCATTCCAGTCATGGTACAAGACCTATCTTGACCTTCCAGTCGTGGTACAAGACCTATCTTGGCCTTCCGGTCGTGGTACAAGACCTATCTTGACCTTCCAGTCATGGTAAAAGATCTATCTTGACCTTCCAGTCATGGTACAAGCCCTATTTGGTCTTCCAGTCGTGGTGCTATCCCTATCTTGGTCTTATTATCATGGTCTTCTTGTCATGGTACTGCCCCTCTCTTGGCCTTCCAGTCATGGTACAACCCCTGTCTTGGCATTCCAATCATACTACTACCCCTATCTTGGCCTTCCAATCATGGTACTATGACTATCTTGGCCTTCCAATCATGGTACAAGCCCAATTTTGGCCTTCCAATCATGGTATTACCAGGGGTGTTTTGTTTTCAAGTAGGTGGACAGCTATTTTAGCCTTTTTTTAACACAAAATTAATTAAGACATCTAGAGGCATGGTTTCATCAATCTTAGTGACCATAACCATTCCTCTCATTTCAGTGAAAATTCTCCATAAAGAAAATTTCTAGAACTTCATTCCGAGATTTCCCATGGCATAAAAAGTTAAGAAAACAAACATATCCGTCTACAATATTGTTAGGTATTTTTTGTCATTTTCAATACAAGGCCGTAAGTTGCATGATATATACGTATTACCTAATACACATTCTATGCATTAGAAAAAAACAATTGAGCATCTTCTGTGTAAATTTTTCACGCTCCATTGATACGCACACAGCTACACAACCTTCACTCGCGCATATCTGTGTAACATGTTATTATTCTCTTGGGAGAGATAAGACTAATGACATCACAATAGAGCTAATGTAATAGCCACATGCATGTAAACCAGCGTTGTATTTAAAAATAGCATCTGGGGTTTTCACCGGATGTAAACAAATATTCTTCACCAGAACTGAGGGATATAGGTTTGAATCCAGGATATAAATGTAAATATACAGATTAGATTTATTTTGTTGACATTCATGCTGTATAAACATTGTTCGGATTTGCACAAAATTGACCTCTTCTCATATGATGATTGTTAAGATAATCCAAGTGTATGAAGTTGTTGCTGGTGGCTGAGTGCTTAACAACCATCAACAAGACTGATTTTTTTCTGAGCATTTTTGGAAACATAACCAGACCCCTAGAACTGGATATTTTTTGCATAGTTTTAGACAAAATTGGGAAAACCTCAAACTGTATTATATATGTATAGATCAAATTAAACACACTAAAAATCAAATTCTTAGTTCATTCAACTTCTTTTGCATTTCACTAAATTACAAAGCAATATCTCTATTTCTCATATGACTGAACAATCATTTATGTCATTTATTTGAGCAGGGGAGAGCATTACATTTTGTTTCGTTCTTTGAATTGGGAATATTCTCCTTAAAATATGGGATAAAAAAAAAACACTTACTTTTTGCAGTTGGGAACATGACCCAATATTGGTCTTCAAAATGGGCCAAAACAATCCTGGGAAGATTTTCTATTAATTTTATGGATTTTTCTTTTCCAATTTAATTAAGTGAAAATCATTTTCAACACGCAACGAGCATCTTCAAGAAAGGAATGGTTGCCTATCTGTTTCTGTTGGTTTGAAATTTGCATTCTTTTCCAAGTCAATTCATTACCCATAAGGGGTTAATACGTACAAGTAAAGAAATGTTGTATATATGGATCATCTTTCCTATCAATATAATTATATGTTTAAAATAATTTAAAGAATATAAGCTTAGCAACAGAAACATTAAAAAATGCAGATTGAAAATAAAACGTAGTCGTATGACAAATATGATGCTGTTTTGTTTGTATCTACTTACAGGGGAAGAAAGATGGCTGAAGGAAGTCCAAACACACCACTTCTTGAAGATGATGAGAAAAAAATCCAAAATAACTTAGATGTGTTCACACCGTACTTTGTTAATGATCTTGATCTACATGATTTGCTGATGTTCTACCCATTCCGCCCCAGTGTGTATTACACCTTTGTCATTAAAGATTGTTGCTTTTACAGTTTGATCAGTATGCATAATAGATTGTTATGCCATTTAATGCATATCTTTTACAGTGGTCATTTTGCTATTTGTTCATATTTTCTAAAGCAGGGACTGAAATATTACACACAAAAAGTAGATATAAGATAGTACCCAACACTTTAAAGCAGAAAAAAGGAATGCAAGTTTTAGTTACCATGAAAGGTCCAAAGCTTCTAAAAGGCACCTAAAATTGCCTTCTTTACCATGCCAAGATAATGCTGTGCTAGGAGATCACATTGGGACGAGTCATTAACCATTTAAGTGTGTTTACTGTAAACTGAGCTGTAACATTTAGTCACACTTGAATCATACTGGCACATGGGCCAGTCGCACTTTCGTTGTTCAGCAGGTTTTTAGCTGATGACTCGAATGTCTATGACCCCACCCTTTTTTTTACTGCTATTGACCAATTAGTGTTTAGTTTTTGCCTGGTGTATAATCATGACACACATTTCTGCCTGCTAATTTATATAAATTGTACTAAATTGTTGAGCTTTAAATGGCCACAATACTTAAGTTCACTGAAGTGCTTTTGATTTTCTTAATCTAAGGACAACACAAACTTTTAAAGTGAGGCCTGTTTACATAATATCTACTGACCAGATATTTTAACAGATTATGCATGGTGTTTTAACAAAGTTTTGATTTTTGAAAACAGGATCATGCTTATTTGATAAACAATGTCCAAGGCACAATTTCAATTATAATCAAACAACTTTAATTATTGTCATTGTCTTTGAGTTTTGTTTATAAAATAACCTGTGATTGTTGTAGCTGTTTGTGTTTTAGATGAGAAGCGCAGACTATATGAGCTTCTGAAGAACACTTCTACGAAGGCAGAGAAATTTGAGGAAATCATACGAACCATAGCAGCATTGCCTAAAAAAGATGAGCCATTTACTACACTTGTTGAATCACTTCAACATGCAGGCAAATTTGAACTTTTTTTTCAATTATCGTCTTTATTGACAAATCATAAAATAAATTATCTCTATAAATTGTCTCTTTGTCTGTCCATCTGTCTGTCTGTCTGACTGTCCGTGTCAGTATGTCTGTACATCTGTCTGTCTGTACTGTAAAACCTCTCCAAATGGCACCTCTGAGCAGCAACAAGCTCTCAGCAGCAACAAGCTCTATGCAGCAGCATAGTTTTCAGTGCATTTTACCTCTGAGCAGCACCACCTCTGAGTAAACGTAAACGGTCATTCAGCTATATCCATTAAGGCAGTGATAAGCTCTACTGAGCACAATTTGCAGACTACTTTAGAAGTAACACACTCTTGTTCATTGATAAGGGATCATTGCAGACTTATTTAGTATTGGTGCTTATCCAGTGTCTATTTGACAGGTAACCAGTTAGGTGTGAAAAACACCTGATTATCTTGTTTCAGAATAGTGGAATAATGCTAACAGAAAGAACAAATATCAGTTCATTGGTAATTGTGACTAATGATGATATTCATTAAATCCACAAATATTTATTAGTAAGTTTATAAGAAGTGTAAAATGTTAATGATAACTCTTAATCTGCAGCTTACAATTTGAATGTTGAGGCATTTATCTACAGTCATATTTACTGTGCTTAGTTTGGATCTACTTAGTTTACTTAGTACTTAATTAAGTTCTGTTTTATTTAAAACACAACTGCTTTTACTATCAGGGATACTTACTGTGTTTATTTATTTATTTTATTCAACAAAAGTTAACTTCATTATAAATGTGAAATACTACACATTGATATTATTTAAACATTCATAATTAATGTTGTAATAAAATGTTTTATGTAGGGTAATTAAACTTGGCATCAATCATGACCTCTGCACAGCAACACCTCACAGCAGCAGCAGCAGTTTTCTGTGCCTCGGCCAAATGTTGCTATGAAGAGGTTTTACTATAGTCCTTTCAGTTATACAAACATTTAATAAATGAATCATTAATTTTTGATGTTCATCAGTTGATGAATCATGTTGGGCCATTTAAAGTATCGGAGAGTCACTGCCTTTTCAAAGTTTGGTATATGTTGCAATGCCCATAGGACTTTGTCATATATTCTTATTCTTGCATGACAGGACATTTCTCTTGCTTTTTATTATATGTTCACTTTAAAGTACTTGCATTTAAATATTTAAATTTGCGTGTTTACACAAATACACACCTTATCTGTAGCCCAGAACAATACTTATTGAATGCCACAATGTTCATTTAGAAGTGTCCTTGGTGTTGCTGTTTTTTTTCAGAATACCCTAAAATAGCTGACATCTTGTTGGGTCGTCTGTTTCCCGTCAATGATACTAACCGGAAACGACTTGATCAGCATTTGAAGTATCTCTGTGATAATGTGGAATTATGTGAACTGCTTGTCCAATTCAAGCGTCAAGGTCTGATCTCCCAAGCACAGCTTCAGCAAATGAATGCTAAATGCATTGCTGAAGGCAACACCTATGCAAATCTTCATTTCTTCATGCAGCTACCAGCACGAGATAAAGACTGGTATAAGAAGTTCTTGAAAGTTCTTATTGAGAACAACCATGATTTTTTAGCCTTGAAAGTGGATCCAGACATGACAGAAAGTAGGCATTCTTTTTATTTAATAAAATATGGGTTTTAACATCATTACTTTCAAAATTTTTAATGCATTAAATGCAAATACAACAACAGTTTGTTTATAATCTAATTAAGGAAAACATTAATGTGTTTTTCATAGATAAGTACATAATATTAATAAGATTTTTTTTTGCATTTATTTGTATTATAACATATATGATTATAATTTTTGTACATGTAATTGAAAAATGTTGGTTTTTTTTCTATTGAACTGTAAATGGAGGTTCCTATTTTATTCTCTTGTATTTAGCTACTAATCTACTTCCTTTGATATAAATTATATTATTGATATTGTAACATTTTTTTAGAAAACAATGTGGGTTAAAAAAGTTTTCATCTTTATGATAATATACACGTTTTATCAGTTATACAACTTAGAGAAATATATGACAATTTGAACATTTTTTTTCTCAATAGCAATATAAATTTTATATATTACGTGTATACTGTTACAGTTATTTGAGAAGAAAATCTGTAAATTAAAAAAAATAACTTTTTTTTTCAATTAACATCAGTTTTAGTTTTAATTATATTATTTCCTTTATTTTCTGGGTAAGATAGAATTACCTGAATTATATAAGGCTAAGGTTTTAAACTTAACATGAATAAATATCATTTTAAAAAAAAAATCTAAATATCAGCTTTTTAGTTCAGTTAAGTTTATATCATTTATTTAAATTACATCATTACATTTCACTGTTAGAGATAAAGAAATCCATTGAGAATGCAGAAGAGATTTCTCTCACTGGAACGCCATCTTGTGTTCAGCCTATTGGCGAAGATCAAGGCAGAGGTAAGTTGTGATTGTTTCATTTTCTGCCATTTCAGGTATCTAGATAAAGCTAACTTTTTTCAAATTAAAGATTTCAAACACTTAAAGATGTTGACAGTAGGTGACTCATGTTTTTACAAAAGAAAATATTGTGAATTAGTTTTAATTTACAAGAGTTAATTGATTTCTTTTTTATCTTATTACTAATAAATACTGCTTTTGGCAGTTGTTCATGTTTAGAAAGTTTGTAAAGGGTCTAGTCAAGATGAGGAATACAACTGTGAATGGATCCTTTTGCCGGACCTGTTCAGTGAAAGAAAAAAAATGCTGATATTGGCCTCAGAATCATGCATGCTTTTCTTTGATAACCATAAGCATATAAATAACAAAGAATTTTTTATGTAAATGGGTGAAGGGGAGAGAATGTGCAAGCGATCTGAGCTACTGCCCAGTAAGCGATGAGTTATGAGTTTTAGATACAGTAAAAACTCTTTAATCTGGCCACCGTTTAGACCACCTATCTTGCTCGGATTGTAGAGGTATCCGGATTGTAGAACATTGTTATTTTTGATATATTGTGGTCTGTTTAAGCGTGTTATAAATTTGGTATAGCAGGGGAATTTGGAAAAAAAAAAAACTTATATGTTCAATCATTTACTTTTATGACAAGTCAGTTATTGTACAAAGAATTTAGAACATTTCAGCATACTAGCATTTTATGAAAACATACTAAGTGGATTATTAATGGCAAACGTGGTTGTTACACATTTGAGTTACCAAGGTCTTCAATTCATAATTTTCTAATCACAATTACCAAGAATGTATGGCTTATTTACAGTAAGGACGAATCCAGTGAGGTTTGCTTTAAAGAACATTTAGCTGAGACCATCTTGTGTTAAGTCATGGTAATTAGTTTAGCAACCATGTCCCAAACATTCTCCTCTGCAAAATACCTTTAATTAAATAAAAAGTTGAGTGCCTCAGAATGCTTAAGTTTTATAACACCGAGTTGTTTATCATTTATGGTCATTTACCGGTAGTACTTTACAAATGAAAAATTAGCCTCTCACACAATTTCAGTCAAAAGTCATTAACAGCTGAGATACTAAACACCAGCTAGTTTACAATTGTACAATCCTGGCTTATTAGATGTACGCAAAAAAAAGCACCAATGTGAGACTTCCATGGTGCCACAAAGAGCATGCGCTATAAAAAAGAAGATGGGAAGTTTGGAAGTAAACACTCCCTTACACTGTCAATTCATTACATAAATATGATAGAGTAACGAACCGTCACTCTGATGGGAATGAGACAATCATCTACTTTGCTTTTTTCCTTATGTATTTTGCATCTGTAATAACTAGCTGCATTGTTAGTGTTGGCATACTCTGTTTCTTTTGTTAAAGAAGACCTCGCCAAACAGCTGCATATTCCTGATTTCTGCTACCTTTTTAGCTCACCTGTGGATAACATGCTCAAGGTGAGCTTTTCTGATGCCCCTCGTCCGGCATGTGGCATCAACAATTTAGCTTGTGAATACACTAGAGGCTACTGATTTTATTCAATCATCATCAAACTTGGTCAGAATGTTTGTCTGCATGAAATCTTGGATGAGTTCCTAACTGGGTCAACTGGGGTCAAAAACTAGGATAAAAGGTAAAATTTTAGGAAAAACTTGTGAGTACACAAGAGACCGCATTTATAGCCTAATCTCCACCAGGCTTGGTCAGAATGTTTGTCTCCATGAAATCTTGAGTTGATAATTGGGTCACGTGGGGTCAAAAAATAGGTTGCTAGGTCAAATCTTAGAAAAAGCTTATGAACACACTAGAGGCAACATTTATGGCCCAATCTTCACCAGACTTGATCAGAATGTTTGCTTGCATGAAATCTTGGATGAGTTCATAACTGGGTCACATGGGGTAAAATGTAGGTCACTAGGTGAAATCTTAGAAAAAGCTTGTTAACACACTAAAGGACATTATACTTCAAGCTACCACACTGAAAGTGTTATTGACCGCTATTCCATGCTTTATGATAATTATAAAAGCCTTATCGGGGTTCTGCCTGTCCTTCGGGTGTAAAAATCGGTATCCTCAGAGCTCCAGTCCATTTCTGCACCACTATATGAAATATTTTTTGCTGATATACAACTAATAAGCTTTTAATTTTCTGTCTTCAGTTAAAGCCCATCGCCATCTTCCTACCCACTAGTTTCAACATTGTTTGTTTACAGAAATATTTTAGCTGCTATCTAATAATTATATGGCAAATGGTTTTGATTACTGGATTGTGTGTAGGTCGGAGTATCATTGAGACAATATAGTGGATAGTGAAGTCACAGATACTATACACGATTGGTCACACCCCCAAAATAGTTGAGTCAATAAATATAGATATTGACCTGCTTTCGCTGATATTAACAGGTTTATTTATAGAATGCGAAATTTCCATCAGTATTATGCACGCGCATCTACAAAACTTCCTTAGAATTGTATGCATTGTGATATACTCGTCCCAGACGAACAATATTCCGAAGTAAAAAATGTAAACTATTTTCTTACATTTAAATTAAGATAATAAAAAAAGAAATAAAAACTATTTATTATTAACTATTTAAAGTTCATGTGATAAAACAGTTATTTACTTACTATTGACCGAGGCGATAGCTGAGGTCAATAACGATTTTTGCGGTCAATATCAACAGCATATTTCCCAGCTAATAAGTAAATAATTGTATAATATCTATCAATTAGGAATCTGCTTAGTCTGCATATTCCATTTTGTCTTGGCATATTGTTTATCAAATCATCTAGCAAAACTACACTTCATGACTACCATTTATATCTTTTAAAGATATCTTACAAATACTTTTAACTCTTTCAAATTCTTAAAAGGCCTTTTAGATGCAGATCTGAAAGAAATCTACTATTTAATTATAGTGTTAAATATACAAGTTTTAACCAAATTTATTTATAATAGAAATCAGTTGCAATAAATTGGTCAATAGTCCTGTTTAATAACCCTTGTTATCTCCCTTGCTAGAGTTATCATTCATTTTTCTTACAACTATCGGTAGGCAAACAAACAAAACAAGATGGCCACTGAGAACAATGAAATCGGTGATCTGTGCAAATTTTCAAAACTATCAGTGCGTGAACTTAAAGACTTTCTTAGATAAAGAAGGACGCATGTATCAGAGAATCGTCTGGAACTTATAATACACGCTAGAGGGATAGAAAAGATTGCTGTATGGACATTAAGTAAAATTAAATTGGATGACGAACAAGACAGCATGAGCATCAAACGCGAAGGAGAGTTGTTTGTAATGCCCTTTGGAGAGAATCTTTAAATCTTAAAAATCTAAGACTATTTTCAGCATCTTGAAACAAAAATAAAGTGTAATTAAGTATATTTTCACAACAGTCTATGATAATTATTTTCTTTTCTATTACTTTAACCAAGTAAAATGAGCATCAACTACTGTATTAGCTGCTGCAGCTGCAACAGTATATTTTTATACAACTCTTCAAACTCCAGATATTAATTATAGTGAATTGAATTAAAACTCTCTTAAGAAAATAACAATCAAGTAAAGGAATTTTAATGTTTTGTTTAAAATAATTGAATAAAACAAAATTGTGTATTATTTATCCTTTATTTTTGAAACTGCTCGAATAGGGTCTACAGCATTTACATAGTGAAGAGAGTGCGTTGGGCTTTTACTCTGGTTAAATACAGCAACCAAGAGTGCAATTTCATTTTACTACTGAAACGGTCATTTAAGATAACCTTTACCAGTCATTTTTTGTAAGAAAATAGATTATCCAATAGGTTACACACACTTATAAAAAAAGTTATTTAAATTAGATTTTCTGGGTGTATCTGCTACATCTGGAAGTGAAATATTTTTAGTATTTTGTCTTTTTAAATGACTCAGATACTCAGATACACAGATACGCCCCTTATCTGGAGTCCTGTTCAAACAACAGTGTATGATAAATCTGTATTAAGTTAACAAACTGTTGACACAACTGCAAGTGTTTGTTACTTACACGTTCCCTCATATCTATGATTAACTAAAATTAATCGTAATTAACTTTGTTCTTTAATTGTCGTCCAATCAGCGGTCATCTTAAACTGACAATTCTTTCATTAATTGACATGTAATAAGTGGCCACTCAACAAAACCTGGAAATCAATGTGTGACCGTCAATTGTTTTTATTGCATTCATGCACTAGAGGTGTGACTGTTTATGACCTTTGTGCAAATTCGCTGCTGGTAACATCACTTGATGGTCTTTGTTTCGATTTGCTTGTGTAACCTATTAATCGCAGCCATTGTTTATACTTGAATAATGCATCGATTATTCTTTTATCTTTCGACATTGTCATAGATTATACATTTTCTGTAAACAATTAAATCTTTGAGACGCTTTGGAGTTTTGATTATGCCGTCAATGATGAACACACAATGCCCCGCCCACTTTTGAAACTGTTTTCTACGACGAATCTGCACGGTATAGGATTCTCCTTGGTGTATTTTCCCTCTAGAAAATGCTCTGAACAAAGTCGATCATTCTTCAGATTGCAAGTGGAAATTTGGCTCATTGTTTTACGTCGACTTATCTACAGTTTTCTCAGTTTAACGTCAATTGGAAATCTGTAAAGGGTGGCGTCCTTCTGTCAACTCTCCCCTGTAATTGCTACACACACAACAATGATATCTCTTTTTTCAGTCGAGTGTAACACCCTTCTGCCATCGTTGACATTTTTGATTTGCTCTCCACCGGAAATGAAATGCTAACTCCATGCTAAAGAGCCTTTAAGGGAGGCAATTATTCAGGGGAGATAAAAGGGGTTATTAAACAGGACTATAGGCCAACTATGGTTATAGATAATTGATAGTTATAGATATTTAATGTTAATTGGTCATCAGATCAACTATATTTTGGGTTTTGGAATATTATTGCACACACAATTGTCTGAACACATCTTTACACACTAAAACCTAGCTACACGTACTAAAGATACATAATCTAAAATGGAGAGAATAGTGTAGAATAACGATCCACAAAAGATAAGTTTAGTAGACAGAATATATATATATATATCATCATGGGGAAGAGATGTGGGACCTAGGAAGAGTGGATGGGTACAATATGTCCCCCCTACTAGGCAGACCCAGACTTCCAGTACACAGCCATTATATCACTAAATCTACCTGGCCCGGCAAATTGATACTAAGAGCCAAAGGAAATAAGACTTTAAATAGTATCATTGTGCTGGCATTGGCCAGAGTCAATGACTATGGGTTGGGGAAAGGGGTAAAAAAGGTCATTTCATTGGCCTCTGGAGCATATTTACTTGAAATGGCCTCAGCCAAGTCCTGGCAGGAGTAACCATTCATCTTGCGGTGGGCGGGGGGAGGGGGGTGAGATTCTGGCCAGTGCCCCTATCTCGGGAGGTGACTTTGAAGGACTGATCCATAACATTCCCCTATCCACAAAAATGGACACCCTCCACACCCACCTCACTACTGGCCAGCCACACATTCTAATTTCAAATTGTACTAGATTGAAAAATAAATTTGGAAAAACCTCAACTCTGTCTTAATAAAATTCACAGTGAAGCTCTTGCCCAGTCACGTCTCATTCCAAAGTATCTTGTTACAATATCCTTTGGAAGAGTACCTTCCACCCTTAAAATGTTTTATATGCCAGGACTTGGATCATAGAGCCTCTAAGTGCTGGGGGAACACAATATGTGCTAAATGCGAAGGGGACATGAAATCAGAGAATGCCTGAGTGTTGAAATCACCTGCGCAAATTGTGCCGGGCAGCACACGACAAGTTATAGAGGTTGTCCAGCTTTTATAAAGGCAGCAAACACAATCAAAATTATGAGAAGGGAAGGGGTACATGTAGGAACGGAGAGAGCAAAAAGAATGCTGCAACTCTCTCCCAAACAATGTACAAATGATAATTCAACCAGGATGTCCCCCCCTTCAGACAAAAACCATAAGCAACAGCTAACCACCAGTAAAAATAATACAGACCTAATACCTTATAAACCCGAATCCGACCTAGGTACCAGGACGGAGGAGGGCCAAACTGATATCGCCATGGAAAAAAAACCACAAATTACACCCAAAAAAGGAGGCAATTCAGAGCAAATCTTGGTAGAAGTCGAGATTAAAACAAATAAAATCAAAGCTACCAGTAGAACTAGGTAAACTATTTCTAATTTTAAAGAATATATTAGCTACCAAAACTTATAAAACAGGTTTAAATTATGACAAATTCTTAAAGCAACAAATTTGGAACTATCTTATGCTCCACGGTGATGATAAATCTCTCTCCTCCTCCTCCATAACAACCTCCTCCAATCAAGCTGGTTGCCCACCACTCCATGTCCCGGGTACCCCACGCAAACCCTCTGCTGCCACCCTGGGGATGTCTTTAAGAAATTAACATCCCCAAAAACGAAACCAGCCACCCCAATCAATAAACATGAAATTCACTTCATATGTATCCAGGAAACCAAATTCAAAACAAATTAGATAAAAAATATGCCTGGATACACACTCTGTTTTAATTATTTTCAATCACCCTCAAATCAAAACTCATGTGGGGGGATGGCAGTGTATATTAAGAATGGAATAAACCACCAGGTAGTTGGATTGGATAACATCAGGGATCAAATTGGGGACATTAAGGTTGAGTTGCAAATTATTAACCTTATTTTAGATGGATACCCCTTTACTTGGGCTTACGTTTACTAGAGGGGCTGGTCCCCAAAAGTAACAGATAAATAAAGCTGAATTTTGGATCTTGAGTATAAAGACCATCCAGCTTGGGGTTCTACCAGAATAGACTTTCAAGGGGAGTTTATTTATAACTGGGTAGATAAGTTTAATCAAGTCCTACTAAATGATGGCAATCCAACCAGAGTAGGCCAGGTTCTAACCTGTTTAGATCTAACAATCACCAGTCCAAAACTTGCAGCCCTTTCAGATTGGGGAGTACTAATAGTCACATGGGGTTCGGATCATTTTCCAATCTTAACAACCGTCTCCAGTGACTGGGTGTGGTATCATGCCAGGTGTTCACGGCATGCTATACACAGTGAAGGCAGCACTATATCTGCTTCAAATGGACACTGTCCGCAGATAACTGAAATACTATTGGTGGGACAATAAACCCAATAAACAAACAAACAAACAATCTTAGCATCTTTACAAATTGGCAGTCTTCAAGAGCCAAAAATTAAATCTGAGGAAAAACTAAATTACAAAAATGCAGATTGGGAATTATTTGGTAAATTATGTAAGGAGATTCAGCCTGATGAGGTCTTCTCCAGCGATGCAGATGAACAGTACTGACTCCTTACAGATAAACTGCTGTCCATTGCAAGGGAGACCATTCCAGCCTGTACAAATCAAAATAAAAAATATAACGTAAAATGAAGCTTGTTCTGATGCAATAAAAGGGGCATAAAAAGCTTTAAATGAACTAAAAAGGAACCCATGTCCAGATAACTTATACATGGAAGCAAAGAGAAGCGCTAGGGACATGGTCTTACATGCTAAAATGGAAAATTGGAGAGAATTCTGCAATTCGGTCACCCTAAATAAGACAAATAGTATGGACTTTTGGCGTAGAATTCGCAGAATTCATTGAAATTCAATTGACCCCATTTCATTTCCATCAATACAATTAGACGCATGCAGTTACCACCAGGGAAAAGGCAGATCTGCTAGTTTCCCACTATAAGGATGTCTCTAGTGATTTGAATATAGAAAAATCCGTACAAAAATTTGAATTAGAACATAAAATTTTGCAACAATCAGTTCAACCTTAAGCTTCTGTTTCAGAACTAAAACAGATCATCAGAAGGGAAGCAGTCAAGCCAGATTGCGTGGTTTGTTGCACATGCGCAGTTGAAAATAAAGCCATTTAGTAAAATAGATAATCCTATTTTGTTTATTGTAAAATAGAAAATAGACAGGAGTCCTATTGAAATAAATCGCTGAGGAATTTGAATTATTAAAGCTTCTGATTGGCTATAAATGTAGGGAGACTTCTAAAGATAGATAGATATACAACATGATGTCTGATATAGATTTTTAAACTGACAGAGCCTGTAATAGACCATTATAGGTTGATTAGTTGTGATATATAATACAACATTTTTACGGAACCTTATTTTGATCAGAAATAAGGCCCTAATTTATATAAGGATAGCAATGACTACATGTATATCTTAAGAAAACAAAAGCAACGTCCAAAGAATATAAGGACGTACACCCCACACACCCAGACATCAAATTAAAATAATAAGCCATTAATATAATCTTCCTGTTACAATGTGCTCACCATATACCTATAGGTGAAAGGTGAGGGTAAACAAATCCATTTGTCTGCCCCAGAGGCCACACGTAAATATTTCTTAATCACTTGATGCCACAGATATGAGCCTACTACAAGTCTGTGTCCTCAGGTGAGCAATTAAGGACCATCATGGCCCTCTTGTTTACGTTTCAAACTAAGGTAAAAAAAAACATCTCTACTAACCCTATTTTTAAATTGAAAAATATTAGCTTTTGCCCTTATTTTAAAGAAAAATTATCCTTATTTATTTGTTGTACAGTAGTTAGTCTACCTATGCTGCTGTTAACCAATTTATAAAATCTGTTTTATAAACATGTTTTTCAGTTGTGTATAAAGCTGCATTGAAGAAATGTCATACTACATTTCTTAAAGACATGGACCCACCATCTATCCTTGACATTGTGTATGAGAATGATCTGTTGCCTGAGCTTACTGTTCGGGACATACGAGTAAGCATCATTCAGCGTGTTTAAAATAGTTTCTACCTGGATTAAGACTGGGGCTGTCATTGATTCTATATGCATATTGATGATTTTCATCACGTCATAATATCAACAATATGTTAATATATCAAAATTAAAGTTTAATTTACATGTATGAGTTATACCATACATACATCCCTACCAATAAGCCAATACTTTTTTACATGCATAGCAGGAATGTAGGACAAAAACCCTCCTGGACTAAATACATTCTGTACATTTTGACACAGGCCCACAAAGTCCCTTCCTTTCTTTTTAAAGTGCGGACAAAAACCTTAATTCCTGTGAATCGTTGATTGTTTACATTATGCCCAGCCTGTTAAAACTAGATGCAAATGTGATTATGCATCGCTTAATGCATATCGAATTTATAAATATAACACCTTATAGAGCGCGTAGAAATACAATTTCATTTTAAAGTACAGTACAGCTCAGGATAAATGTCCTAAAAACGCAAAGTAATTCACTCCATGTTTGCTGGGTAAAAAATGGAGTCACTTCACATGAAAATGGAATGAGTGAAGTCACTTAGCTTATGGAGTAGAATAGAGTCACTTTGCGGGACTAATATCGAGTCACTTCGCGTCAGGTTTTTTAGTTACTAGAATTGGGAAAGGTAAAACGGACAAAATTACTTATGTTCTTTTAGAAACATTATTTCTCCCGAAACATGTTTAAGGCTATGATGTGCCCGCTAATGCATCTTTGTTACTTTTTTTTATTTATAAGCATTGCTTTAAAATTGTCTCATTCTATCTTATCGGTCTTATAAATAAAAGCATTGATAATATATATTTTGCTATTATTATTATTATCATTATTTTATTATTATCATTATTATTATCATTGTCATCATCACATCATCATCATTTTCCTTTTCCAAAGCAGCTTGATACGCAACTGTTATTAAAAGAGTTTATGATCAGTTGGTGTTAACTAGCCATGCGTGTTTGAAAGTCCGCATGACAAAAGTGCTACCAAAGGCACCCAGCACGCATGCTGAATGAACACTGAACAGACACTTTCAACATGAGAAGTGCACGCTGCTAAACGATAAAGAACAAACTTCATTTCCATGCATTCGTGTTCATTTATTATTATTGGCAAAGACAATTTCATTTTACTGACTTCCTTTGCAATGAATATCCCTTCCTCTTTAAAATGCACATTTCCAAGGACAACATATGCATTTTTTAAATCATTGTTCATTATTCATGTAAACCATTGGCTTTCAATTGTTTCAAACTTAGATATTTTCAATTAATGTTATAAGTGAAGAGTATTATTAAAAATATGTTCCTGACTAATTGCTTTATATCCTATGTAAGTATTGGTCCTTATTATAATTAATAATGCATCCAGTTTGCACATTGCTGTTACACTTGTATTTCACACCTCTTTTACAGTGACATGGGTTAAACTGCTATTTGTCAAATCGAACACAATCCTTAATAGAAATATACATAATGGTCATCACCTCAGACAGCATACTGGCATGCAAAAGGGATTATCTTTTATCAATATAATTAAATAAAAATATCAATGTTATTTCTGTCCCATTAGGACTACGTGTATAAAGAAAATGATGAAAACAAATGGTCAAATATAAAAATAATATTCCTTAAAAGCCCCCTGGGGATGCCCTTTTCGTGACTGTGGGTTGTATAACACTGCAGGTGATGGTCCCAGGGAATGGGGCTCATTATGTACTACCAAATGCAATATTATAACCACCCTAAATTAGAAAGAGTGAACTATCTGCAGGTAATTTTTTTGTAATGCATCCATTAAAGTTATTGGTAGGTAAATCTTATATGAAATATCAATTTAAGCAGTAGCTCAGTAAAAAATTGTTCATATACATTAAAGCTTTGAAATTTTTTTTTTTTAAGTCATCAAACTTAACTTATGTGCACTCTTTTGAAGATCGTGAGGATATAATCACCTTCGTTTTTTTTTCTAACTCGAAAATAGGCCCTTCCGTTATATTTTTTTAACCAGTATAAGCCCCCTCCTGTGAAGGTTTCCGTCTGGACACTTAAATGACAAGATTTTGTTTTCTGGTGGACAAAATCTGATGATAATGATGTGCTGTTAGTGGTAGTTGTGTGGTTATGTGGTGGTGATGATGATGATTTTTATGTATTATCATCACAGTTTATTGAAATTCTGGCCTAAAATTCATTGCTAATCAGCAGAAGTAAAATTGTTTAAAGATGTCCACCTGTAAATATCGGATGTTTCACTTCCAGGCTCGACCCCGAGACCCCATGGGGCATTTTATGAAAATATGAAAGTGTGCCGATAATTATCCTGCATTAGTGTTATAGTGGAGTTAAATAAATAACAAAGGTAACAAGTGGAAATACCTGTAAACTGTTTGTAGCAAAGTTTAAGATTGAGGTTGTGCAGAGCCGTGTATATATAGATAATAGGGAAATGAGTGCTATATTACATATGTAATGCCACCTCTCCTAATACTACTTCTACTACCACTATGACTTCTACTGCTACTACTAATTATCACTTTCTTAAAAGTCGGGTTCAACATATATTTTAATAAAGTTCACATTATGTTGTTTCTTATTTCTTCTTGGTCAAGGTATGGGTATTTCAGGGCTGGTAAAGTAAAAGGACAGTTTTGTCCAACCCTATCAATATAGCTGCGGAGGAAATGTCCACGAATCTTCATATTCAACCATTATTTTAAATCTCTTCACAACTAAATATAGTTAAGGCAAGCATATCTACACTGACACGAAATAACCTAATTTTACTCACCGAAACGCGAAGTCCCGCTAGAATTTCGCCACTCCATTTTGCAGCGAAGTGACTCCATTTCTTTGGAAACAATGTTTTTTCTATGTGAAGTCACTCTTTTTCGATTCACTCCTGACTTTGCGTTTTAAGGACGTTCCTCCTGTATGATATAACCAAGAGCACCTCTAGTGCCACACTCCTCACATGGATTATATTTCGCTGTGCTACAGTGATCTCACTTTGAATGCCAAATTTATTTTGCTAAGAAACCTAATGTTTAACACAAAATAATGTACAGCATTCTATCTGCACCAGTTGTTTTTTTTTGTCTCAGAATTTGGCTTTTTTTTTCTGAAGCAGTGAATGCCATAGTGCTTGAAGCCCTTTATCATAAATATCAGGTCTTGTAACATTATATTTTAACAATTGTTACTTAGTCCAGTAGGGATATTGTCTGTCCTCAATCTTACAGATAATAATAACAGTTAATTGTTACCAGTTATAGTTGCTGACATACATTAACCTTTCTAGGTCGTTGTTTGCATAGAATCCTGTTTAACAATTCTTCCAATCACAGTTTGATTATCTTCTTGTAAAAATTAGGATACAGCTCTCATACAGGTATTCCTTTTGTATTTTCCATCATTGTTTCCTGGTAAAGTATTCTTAAATGAGAATAGTTAGATGAATATTGGCATTATGATATGATATTGATATGATTTGCACAATGGACAAGACATAATTTTTTTTTTTAATTTAAAAAAGATCAGGATGCATAAGCCAGATCCTTATTAAATAGAAAAAATCAGTTAGTTTAAATTTGAATCTGAAAGCTATTAAAAATTATAGTTTATATAATTATGTATAATAATATATGTATTACTTTATATAATTTATGTAAGCTTTCCATTTCATTATGCACATCTGCATATACTAGAATGCATTTGCATACTGAAGTAATGTTAAAACATTTAGAAATACACCAATATTCTTCTGCAAATTATGAATATAGATGCATAATTGAATTGCTGTGATTCAAATCTTAGCAGTAGTTACATGTTTTGCATTAAAGGAACAGGCTACTACAACAGAAAAGAACAGGAAGCTTGTGTTTGAACTGGGAAAGAGAAGCTTTGACGATTATTGCAAGTTTAAGGAATGTTTAAGAGGTGCTAAACATGAACACCTAGCTGATGCTTTAGAGGAGGCTGAATTGAAGTCACTGGAAGGTACCAACTGTTTTCAGCGTGTTCTTAGCCAATACTGTTTCTCAATAGTTTGCTTAATATGAAAAAATAGGGATGTCAGCGATTATGTTCCCGTCCTTGACTTAATTTAATCCATTTATGGTAGAAGCATTCTGCAATTTTCAGTCTGGGGTTAATTCTTGATAAAATATGTTTTTTGAGAACTGCATGAAACAGTGAGCAACATTGACTAGATACCAGTGCATTGTAAACAATACATGGCTTGCATATACCAGAAGAAGATTATTCCAAGAAATTGGCTGATTAGAGTAAATGTGTGTTCTTGAAAAAAGTGAAGACAAACGGAATTTCTTTTTAAGGTATAGGAACGGTGTTAAAAATATGATTTATTATGGATATGCATTCAAGTCAAAAGCCTAGCATAAGTTATTTTAGGAAATAACACGAGAAGTTTGCTATAACCTTTACCTATCAATTAGTAAAAGGGGAAAATCAGAAGGTTTGTATTCTACACTTTTTTAGCGACAAAATGCTTTCAATATGTCAAATGTTCCAACATCATAACCCCTCTTTAAACATCTTTAAACATGTTTCTTATTTCACAATAACAAACATATGTATTGTGTTTTCAAGGTGGGGAAATCTCAATTTACCATATAAGGGGCATTATGTTGATGTTGTTCATTCATTAAAGTGTGCACTGGTGTGTTATAATTTTGAGATTTTCTAAACTGTAAAAAATATCTTGGTAAAATAGTTCATAATTTGAACAAGAGCTGCAGAGATCACATATTGCATAAAGAGAGGAACATTGGAGAATTGCTATCACGTGATAAAATCAGAAAACCCGCCTTTTATTCCATCCAATTTAAATAACCTCCCACGCTTGATTGGCCGATAACAAACCAATCAAAACACTATGTAAGTTCTGTAACAGAATGTGAGTTTATAAGGAATTTTAATAAATGCTGTGAGAGCTTAGGCTGGTCAGGTGAATCAAGACAGTGTGTGATTGGTGATGGGGTCTTAGTTTGTTCTGGTAAATGTGATAGAATGATGTGCTTTATGGCTTTTAAAATTGGAAAGTATGAACACCTGACACTGTCAACGACCTTACCTGCTTTACAAGGTGGGAGGTTAATAGGTTGGTGGGAAGGGTAGAGGGTCAATAGGGCTGAACACAGCTTTGGGCTGCAGTCGTTGTAGGGAAGTGTCATCCTCCTCCTCCTCACCATCATCATCATTTTAGTCATTGCATATATTTAAATTACTATCTCAAATTGAAAAATTATGCAAACACATTTTGCCAATGATTTCACAGAAGGAGCTGAGGTCAAAGGGATTATGGTCTTCAGTTAATATGAACTGACCAATGGCAATACTGTAAGCCTATCTCGTGCCACTTATTGTTTTGTGGCCTTCCATATTGTGACAAAAATACACACACTATTTAGTTTATGACCATTACCACTATGATCTTCCAGATCTAAAGAAGCCTTTCCCAATGTCTATAAGGTGGTGATGGGGAAGAGGTACATTGGAATTTTTATCCAGACACACACTGACTGTACAAATGCTTGGAATTCGATTGGACTCATTTTGTTTTTGTTTTTGCATTTCATTTTTCAATTTAAGAAATGTCATTTTTCTTTTATTGCTTAATTATTGATTTGTGCTCTATTATTGATTTTAACACTCAAGAATTGACATTTGATAAAGTCATTGAGTAAGCCTTGACATTCCTAGTTCCTTAGTACCGGTACATTCCTAAACTACATTTTATTTGTAAGAAAAAGCCTTAGACTAACTTAGAATATATATATAAAGTTCAGCCAGTGAAATTACTCAAAGATCAGTTAAGGTAGAGCAAATATAATGCAGCTTCTCCAATTGAAGAGTATCAAAATTAGGATTAAAACGCTTCAAAATTGGGGGTTGAGGGTTCAAATCCTATTATGGGCATGAATGGTTAACTTTTTTCTTTCTACTTTTTCACTTAGACAATTATTTCTGCATCACTTTACCAGGTGAAGATGGAAAATTTAGTTTTTAATTTATTTTTGTAAATTAAATTTAATTGTATGATTTGTGGTTACAAATTTGTTTCTTGGTATATTCAAAGTCTAAAAAAATCCAAGCAATGTGGTGGCATTATTTTTTTAAATTTTGCAGCATCAACCAAATTACTTTATAGAACATTTTGGGCAACTCTAAAGTAAATCACATGGCTTTCAAAGGCTTGGTGCTTTTTGCAATAATGTACAGTAAGCAGAAAAATGACTAAATCAGTTTTTAAACTTATTGAGTTTGTACATTTATAAACAATTTATTACATATTTGGGGTAGTTTGAAACATGTTTGGTTGAATTGTCTAATGCTATATCTTGTCTCCAAATAGTACTCAATAACAAAACACTTCTCCTAAAGAGGATATACATAATATTTGGAGTTTTCCATTATTATAAATAATAAAGTGATACCTTTACTACCAATTTTAGAAGACAAAATATAAATAAATTCAATACTGGATGGAGAATTTTCTTAAAACTTGTCATACATGTCCACATTAAAGTATCAAAATCATCCTTTGAATTTATTTCAAATTCTATATATTTTCTGTTACCCTTGCTTTACCTTAAGACTGAAAATTTATGCTTTGGTTGCCCTTTATTATTCACCAAAGCCATGTTATCTTCCACAAATCTTGACTGCACCATTTTTCTTTAATTTGCTTAACCTTTCTGTTTGTCTTGCAAAGTTGTTTCACTTGCCATTAGCCTTCTGCAATCTGTTGCATTTGCCTTTGTCTCAACATGTTAGGAACAATGTTTGACTTGCCATTGTCTACAGGTTTTGCTTGCCATCTTTTTTAAGCTGAAGAATAACTTAAAGTATCAAATTGAGTATTGACCATTTATCTGTTGATTATTGTTTTGTTATCATTTCCACATATGTCAGTTATCTTTCTTTTTATAGATACTCATTATTTGTGAAATTGTTTGCAATCAGCCATTTTTATAGTCAGCAAAAAAGCACTAGTTTAAATAACTGCATTGTTATATTTAAAAAATATAAACATATAAAAAATTAATAACAGGTACGCATCTGTACAGAATGCTTACAAAAATGACTTGTGCTTACTTTTTATTTCAAATATTGAGTCACCTGCAATGTTAATGTAGTTCATGTTTATATGACTTTAATACATTTAAACTCATGATAATATTCTCAGCAAATGGGCTATTTTGCCATACTGAGTAAAACATAATCCTGGCTGCCTTTGAAGACTTTTTACTTGGTATTTCACTTGATTTCCTTCTCTTTTCAGAGCTAAATCTAAGAGAAGATATACAGGAGAATGTTGTGAGGGGTAAGTTGTCTGATGTTTTTGTTCAAGTTAGTGATGCTAACTACAGTATTAATTTTCACTCTTCTATTGAATTTTATGTAAAAAATCTGTGCTGGACTCTAAAATAGCAAAAACATGGTGATTTGCATTCTTTTGTACCATTTTAATACTTTGCAGTTCATTGTTACCAGGTAAAATAAAAAAAATATATAAAATGCAGATTTAAATCCTGATTAATTGAGGCATACTTAATGTGAAGGATAACTTTAACTTATCAAAGATATTCAATTTTCCCAAGCACCTTGTTATGTCAGTATGAGACAAAATCATGGAATATCATAGGAAGTTTGTCAAGGTTTTTTTTAATATTCAAACAAGAGTCAGTAGTTAAGAGTAGAATCTATGGCCTAATGGGTGCAGTCGCCAAGTTGCAACTCTTTTGACTCCTCATCCCCTTGCCTCATTGCTTGGACTCCTTTTTTTGGGGAAACAATGAAATTACCTGCTGTGTCAGTTGTTTAACTGGAACATTTTCATTAAGTACCATGATCATAGTCATCAGCATCTTCTCTACCACAAATCATCACCATTTACATCATCAACCACTTTACTGCCCTTAAGTCATCACCATTTACTAGTACATCATTAACCTCTTTACTGCCCGTAAGCCATCACCATTTACTAGTACAACATTAACCTCTTTACTGCCCATAAGCCATCACCATTTACTAGTACATCATTAACCTCTTTACTGCCCATAAGCCATCACCATTTACTAGTACATCATTAACCTCTTTACTGCCAATAAGCCATCACCATTTACATCATTAACCTCTTTACTGCCCATAAGCCATCACCATTTACATCCTTAACCTCTTTACTGCCCATAAGCCATCACCATTTACATCATTAACCTCTTTACTGCCCATAAGTCATCACCATTTACATCATTAACCTCTTTACTGCCCATAAGCCATCACCATTTACATCATTAACCTCTTTACTGCCCATAAGCCATCACCATTTACTAGTACACCATTAACCTCTTTACTGCCCATAAGCCATCACCATTTACTAGTACACCATTAACCTCTTTACTGCCCATAAGCCATCACCATTTACTAGTACACCATTAACCTCTTTACTGCCCATAAGCCATCACCATTTACATACACATTAACCTCTTTACTGCCCATAAGCCATCACCATTTACTAGTACATCATTAACCTCTTTACTGCCCATAAGCCATCACCATTTACATCATTAACCTCTTTACTGCCCATAAGCCATCACCATTTACATCATTAACCTCTTTACTGCCCATAAGCCATCACCATTTACTAGTACATCATTAACCTCTTTACTGCCCATAAGCCATCACCATTTACATCATTAACCTCTTTACTGCCCATAAGCCATCACCATTACTAGTACATCATTAACCTCTTACTGCCCATAAGCCATCACCATACTTACATCATTAACCTCTTTACTGCCCATAAGCCATCACCATTTTTACATCATTAACCTCTTTACTGCCCATAAGCCATCATTTACATCATTAACCTCTTTACTGCCCATAAGCCATCACCATTTACATCATTAACCTCTTTACTGCCCATAAGCCATCACCATTTACATCATTAACCTCTTTACTGCCCATAAGCCATCACCATTTACATCATTAACCTCTTTACTGCCCATAAGCCATCACCATTTACTATACACCATTAACCTCTTTACTGCCCATAAGCCATCACCATTTACTTACATCATTAACCTCTTTACTGCCCATAAGCCATCACCATTTACATCATTAACCTCTTTACTGCCCATAAGCCATCACCATTTACATCATTAACCTCTTTACTGCCCATAAGTCATCACCATTTACATCATTAACCTCTTTACTGCCCATAAGCCATCACCATTTAAGTAATCATTAACCTCTTTACTGCCCATAAGCCATCACCATTTACTAGTACATCATTAACCTCTTTACTGCCCATAAGCCATCACCATTTACATCATTAACCTCTTTACTGCCCATAAGCCATCACCATTTACATCATTAACCTCTTTACTGCCCATAAGCCATCACCATTTACATCATTAACCTCTTTACTGCCCATAAGCCATCACCATTTACATCATTAACCTCTTTACTGCCCATAAGCCATCACCATTTACTAGTACATCATTAACCTCTTTACTGCCCATAAGTCATCACCATTTACATCATTAACCTCTTTACTGCCCATAAGCCATCATCATTTACTAGTACATCATTAACCTCTTTATTGCCCATAAGCCATCACCATTTACTAGTACATCATTAACCTCTTTACTGCCCATAAGCCATCACCATTTACTAGTACACCATTAACCTCTTAACTGCCCATAAGCCATCATCATTTACTAGTACATCATTAACCTCTTTACTGCCCATAAGCCATCACCATTTACTAGTACACCATTAACCTCTTAACTGCCCATAAGCCATCACCATTTACTAGTACATCATTAACCTCTTTACTGCCCATAAGCCATCACCATTTACTAGTACACCATTAACCTCTTAACTGCCCATAAGCCATCATCATTTACTAGTACATCATTAACCTCTTTACTGCCCATAAGCCATCACCATTTACATCATTAACCTCTTTACTGCCCATAAGCCATCATCATTTACATCATTAACCTCTTTACTGCCCATAAGCCATCACCATTTACATCATTAACCTCTTTACTGCCCATAAGCCATCACCATTTACTAGTACACCATTAACCTCTTAACTGCCCATAAGCCATCACCATTTACTAGTACACCATTAACCTCTTAACTGCCCATAAGCCATCATCATTTACTAGTACATCATTAACCTCTTAACTGCCCATAAGCCATCACCATTTACATCATTAACCTCTTTTGTCCATAAGCCATCATCATTTACTAGTACATCATTAACTTCTTTACTGCCCATAAGCCATCACCATTTACTAGTACATCATTAACCTCTTTACTGCCCATAAGCCATCACCATTTACTAGTACATCATTAACCTCTTTACTGCCCATAAGCCATCACCATTTACATCATTAACCTCTTTTGTCCATAAGCCATCATCATTTACTAGTACATCATTAACCTCTTTACTGCCCATAAGCCATCACCATTTACTAGTACATCATTAACCTCTTTACTGCCCATAAGCCATCATCATTTACTAGTACATCATTAACCTCTTTACTGCCCATAAGCCATCACCATTTTCATCATTAACCTCTTTACTGCCCATAAGTCATCATCATTTACATCATTAACCTCTTTACTGCCCATAAGCCATCACCATTTACTAGTACATCATTAACCTCTTTACTGCCCATAAGCCATCACCATTTACTAGTACATCATTAACCTCTTTACTGCCCATAAGCCATCACCATTTACATCATTAACCTCTTTACTGCCCATAAGCCATCACTATTTACTAGTACATCATTAACCTCTTTACTGCCCATAAGCCATCACCATTTACATCATTAACCTCTTTATTGCCCATAAGCCATCACCATTTACTAGTACATCATTAACCTCTTTACTGCCCATAAGCCATCACCATTTACATCATTAACCTCTTTACTGCCCATAAGCCATCACCATTTACATCATTAACCTCTTTACTGCCCATAAGCCATCATCATTTACTAGTACATCATTAACCTCTTTACTGCCCATAAGCCATCACCATTTACATCATTAACATCTTTTCTGCCCATAAGCCATCATCATTTACATCATTAACCTCTTTACTGCCCATAAGCCATCATCATTTACTAGTACATCATTAACCTCTTTACTGCCCATAAGCCATCACCATTTTCATCATTAACCTCTTTACTGCCCATGAGCCATCACCATTTACTAGTACATCATTAACCTCTTTACTGCCCATAAGCCATCACCATTTACATCATTAACATCTTTTCTGCCCATAAGCCATCATCATTTACATCATTAACCTCTTTACTGCCCATAAGCCATCATCATTTACTAGTACATCATTAACCTCTTTACTGCCCATAAGCCATCACCATTTTCATCATTAACCTCTTTACTGCCCATAAGCCATCATCATTTACTAGTACATCATTAACCTCTTTTCTGCCCATAAGCCATCATCATTTACTAGTACATCATTAACCTCTTTACTGCCCATAAGCCATCATCATTTACTAGTACATCATTAACCTCTTTTCTGCCCATAAGCCATCATCATTTACTAGTACATCATTAACCTCTTTTCTGCCCATAAGCCATCATCATTTACTAGTACATCATTAACCTCTTTACTGCCCATGAGCCATCATCATTTACTAGTACACCATTAACCTCTTTACTGCCCATAAGCCATCATCATTTACTAGTACATCATTAACCTCTTTACTGCCCATGAGCCATCATCATTTATTAGTACATCATTAACCTCTTTACTGCCCATAAGCCATCACCATTTACTAGTACATCATTAACCTCTTTACTGCCCATAAGCCATCACCATTTACTAGTACATCATTAACCTCTTTACTGCCCATGAGCCATCACCATTTACATCCTTAACCTCTTTACTGCCCATAAGCCATCATCATTTTCATCATTAACCTCTTTACTGCCCATAAGTCATCACCATTTACATCATCAACCTCTTTACTGCCCATAAGTCATCACCATTTACTAGTACATCATTAACCTCTTTACTGCCCATAAGCCATCATCATTTACATCCTTAACCTCTTTACTGCCCATAAGCCATCACCATTTACATCATTAACCTCTTTACTGCCCATGAGCCATCACCATTTACATCATTAACCTCTTAACTGCCCATAAGCCATCACCATTTACATCATTAACCTCTTTACTGCCCATAAGTCATCACCATTTACATCATCAACCTCTTTACTGCCCATAAGTCATCACCATTTACATCATTAACCTCTTTACTGCCCATAAGCCATCACCATTTACATCATTAACCTCTTTTCTGCCCATAAGTCATCACCATTTACATCATCAACCTCTTAACTGCCCATAAGTCATCACCATTTACATCATTAACCTCTTAACTGCCCATAAGCCATCACCATTTACATCATTATTCTCTTTACTGCCCATAAGCCATCACCATTTACATCATTAACCTCTTTACTGCCCATAAGCCATCACCATTTACATCATTAACCTCTTTTCTGCCCATAAGCCATCACCGTTTACATCATTAACCTCTTTACTGCCCATAAGCCATCACCATTTACATCATTAACCTCTTTTCTGCCCATAAGTCATCACCATTTACATCATCAACCTCTTTACTGCCCATAAGTCATCACCATTTACATCATTAACCTCTTTACTGCCCATAAGCCATCACCATTTACATCATTAACCTCTTTACTGCCCATAAGTCATCACCATTTACATCATCAACCTCTTTACTGCCCATAAGTCATCACCATTTACATCATTAACCTCTTTACTGCCCATAAGCCATCACCATTTACATCATTAACCTCTTTACTGCCCATAAGCCATCACCATTTACATCCTTAACCTCTTTACTGCCCATAAGTCATCACCATTTACATCATTAACCTCTTTACTGCCCATAAGTCATCACCATTTACATCATTAACCTCTTTTCTGCCCATAAGTCATCACCATTTACATCATCAACCTCTTTACTGCCCATAAGTCATCACCATTTACATCATTAACCTCTTTACTGCCCATAAGCCATCACCATTTACATCATTAACCTCTTTACTGCCCATAAGCCATCACCATTTACATCATCAACCTCTTTACTGCCCATAAGCCATCACCATTTACATCATCAACCTCTTTACTGCCCATAAGCCATCACCATTTACATCATCAACCTCTTTACTGCCCATAAGCCATCACCATTTACATCATCAACCTCTTTACTGCCCATAAGCCATCACCATTTATATCATTAACCTCTTTACTGCCCATAAGCCATCACCATTTACATCATTAACCTCTTTACTGCCCATAAGTCATCACCATTTACATCATTAACCTCTTTTCTGCCCATAAGTCATCACCATTTACTAGTACATCATTAACCTCTTTACTGCCCATAAGTCATCACCATTTACATCATTAACCTCTTTACTGCCCATAAGCCATCACCATTTACATCATTAACCTCTTTACTGCCCATAAGTCATCACCATTTACATCATTAACCTCTTTACTGCCCATAAGCCATCACCATTTACATCATTAACCTCTTTACTGCCCATAAGCCATCATCATTTACTAGTACATCATTAACCTCTTTACTGCCCATAAGTCATCACCATTTACTAGTACACCATTAACCTCTTTACTGCCCATAAGTCATCACCATTTACTAGTACATCATTAACCTCTTTACTGCCCATAAGCCATCAACATTTACATCATTAACCTCTTTACTGCCCATAAGCCATCACCATTTACATCATTAACCTCTTTACTGCCCATAAGCCATCACCATTTACATCATTAACCTCTTTACTGCCCATAAGTCATCACCATTTACATCATTAACCTCTTTACTGCCCATAAGTCATCACCATTTACATCATTAACCTCTTTTCTGCCCATAAGCCATCACCATTTACATCATTAACCTCTTTACTGCCCATGAGCGATCATCACTTACATCATTAACCTCTTTACTGCCCATAAGCCATCATCATTTACATCATTAACCTCTTTTCTGCCCATAAGCCATCATCATTTACTAGTACATCATTAACCTCTTTATTGCCCATAAGTCATCACCATTTACATCATCATTTTCTTGTATTCATCATTTTCATTATCGTTTTCTTTGCCACTACCATCAGCAGCTTCAAAATCCCAATCACTGTAATTTTCTACCACCATTCCTGTCATTACCATAATCATTACCATCATCATCATCCATCACCATTCCTATCATTGCCACAACCATAAACCATCATCATCTATCACCATTCCTATCATTACCACAATCATTACCATCATCATCTATCACCATTCCTATCATTACCACAACCATTACCATCATCATCATCTGTCACCACTCCTATCATTACCACAACTATAAACTATCACCATCTCTCACCATTCCTGTCATAACCACGGCCATTTCTATCATCATCTATCACCATTCCAATCAATACCATAATCATTGGCATCATCATCTCTATCACCATTCCTATTATTACAACAATCATTACTATCATCATCTATCACCATTCCTATAATTACCATTATACCATCATCTTCCCTATCACCATTCCTGTCATTGCCACAGTCATTTTTATCATTTATCACCATTCCTATCATAACCATAACCATTACTATCATCAATCACAATTCCTATCATTACTATAGTCATTGCCATCATCATCTATCACCATTCCTATCATTACCACAATCATAACTATCATCTATTACCATTTCATCAGTACCATAACCATTACTATCACCTATCACCATTCATATCATTACCATAACCATAACTATCATCTACCATTATCCCTATCATTACCATAACCATTACTATCATCACTCACCATTCATATCATTACCATAACCATTACTACCATAGATCACCATTCCTATCATTACCAGAACCATTACTATAATCTATCACAATTCCTATCATTACCATAATCATTGCTATCATCATCTATCACCATTCCTATCATTTCCAAAACCATTACTATCATCTATCACCATTCCCATTATTTCCAAAACCATTACTATCACCCATCACCATTCCTATCATAACCATAACCATTACTATCATCAATCACCATTCCTATCATTACCATAGTCATTGCCATCATCATCTATCACCATTCCTATCATTACCACAATCATTACTATCATCTATCACCATTTCATATCATTACCATAACCATTACTATCATATATCACCATTACTATCATTACCATAACCATTACTATCACCTATCACCATTCATATCATTACCATAACCATTACTATCATCTATCACAATTCCTATCATTACCATAACCATAACTATCATCTATCATTATCCCTATCATTACCATAACCATTACTATCATCAATCACCATACATATCATTACCATAACCATTACTACCATCAATCACCATTTCTATCATTACCATAACCATTACTATCATCAATCACCATTCCTATCATTACCATAACCATTACTATCATCTATCACCATTTCATCATTACCATAACCATTACTATAATCTATCACCATTCCCATTATTTCCAAAACCATTACTATCATCCATCACCATTCCTATCATTACCATAATTATTAATATCATCATCTATCACCATTTCCATCATTACCACATAAAACTATTATCATCTGTCACAATTCCTGTCATTACCATAATCATTGCCATCATCATCATCTCTATCACCATTCCTGTCATGACCACAATCATTACCATCATCATCTCTATCACCATTCCTATCATTTCCACAACCATAAACCATCATCATCTATCACCATTCCTATCATTACCACAATCATAAAATATCATCATCTCTTTCACCGTTTCACTCATTACCACAATCATTACCATCATCATCTCTATCACAATTCCTTTAGTTACCACAACCATTTCCATCATCATCTACCACCATTCCTATCATTACCACAATCATTACCATCATCATCTCTATCACCATTCCTATCATTGCCACAATCATAACCATCATCATCTCTATCACCATTCCTATCATTACCACAATCATTGGCATCATCATATCTATCACAATTCCTATCATTACCACAACCATTTCCATCATCCTCTATCACCATTCCTATCATTACCACAATCATTGGCATCATCATCTCTATCACAATTCCTATCATTACCACAACCATTACTTTCATCATCACCATTCCTGTCATTATCATTATAATTACCATCACCATCTCTATCACCATTCCTGTCATTACCACAATCACTAAGGAAACTCCTCTTATATATTAGCAATGCACTTTTTCTTGTATGTACAGTGCAAGAGGATGCGTCAGTGGATGACCTTGGTGGTCCAAACACAGATTATGTTGACATGTCACTATGCTCGATGATGAATAATAACACCAGTGGATCCAATATCGAACCGCCATCCCAGAAGGTAACTCAAGCTATATATCTATTCCTGGTAGTTCACTAGGATTGTTCATGCACTGTTAGGAAGGCTCAGGTTTAAAGGTTGGAATTGGACCGTTTGCCTACATCTTGTACATGTTACAAACATCTTAACCTTGTTCTGGGGAATTTGTGCATAATTGCTGCACATTTTTGTAATGTCAGGTTTAGTGTTATTATTTACTTTTCATATGTATATAGGCCACCAATAAACAGCATTTTACAGGATATTTTCAGGTAATTATAATTTATTTGGTTGACTGGGAAAAAATGGTCAAACTCTCACATACTACCTTTAAACCCAGGCTGCCACATGTTGTAAAGATTAGGAGTTCCTCAATTTCTTGCACTCAGGCACATGTAAGTATGCAAGAGGAATTATACCAAAACCACTTGTACTGTCCTTTGTAAGGTGTGAGCAGAGATTTTGCCAACAACTCCTTGCAAATGAAAGCTTGATGATTTTAGGAGATACCAGATACATATCACAAAAACCTTAAAACTTTTCATAAAAATATGTTATTGATTTATGAAAACTGTTTATCATCAGATACCAGAAATAAGCCAGCATACATAAGTAGTTATTTTTCAAGAAAAAATATTGTTTATTTCACAGATTTGCCTTGTTGAACCCATGTCAGTAGGTATGTAATACATTTTATATCTATTCTGATTATTTGCAAACATTATTCATTAATGCATCAGGTCAATATAAGCACATGATTCCAAATATTGACAGGTAAATATTATGCACTGTTGCCTGCTTAAGACACAATTTCATTGATGATGTCATTTTTGCATTCATTGAATATTTGAAAGCTGTGTGCTTTAAAGTACGAGCGTATGTTCATGTTTAAATACAGTCGGCCTTGAGCAACGGTTCATAGGTCACCCTCTCCACCTTGCGTTAACAATTGTTTTTAAAGTACGAGTATTTAAAAAAAGCATGAATTGGAAGTACATGTCTGATATTTCCTGATAACTTCTGTTGATTGTTACCCAACATTTTCAGCTGTTTCATTACATTTTGTGATATATGCAAATGTGTTGAACTGTTGAACTTTCATTCATCAGTTTCTTCTTACTTTGTGACATCATCATGACTTCATTTTCTTCATTTTTTGTTTTTTTTCAAAGTTTCCACACAAAAGAGCTTATGTAACAATTTTGATGACAGTATCAAACTGTGTGTTCATGTTTGACTGTGTCGAATACTGGTGTAACAATTTAAGCTGTTGCCTTCAGACTTTCAGCCTCAGGCAACAATTTAAAAGTCACCCATCCGACTAGAGTCACCATTTTTATCTGTTACAAAAACACTGTAACACATAAAATAAACGCATAGTGTTTTCTTAAAACAAGCAGTTGCACTGTTCAAGCACATTACTTTCATGCAGTTTAGCTAGTAATGTCCAGCCAAGCGTTTTATGTTACGTTACTTTACTCTTTTCGGTAAAGAGGGGGCATTACTCTAACTTATCAAATTGCATTGGGTTATATCTCTTGGGTGTGTATTTGATATATATATATATATATATATATATATATATATATATATATATATATATATGTATATATATATAATGTATGTGTTCATAAATGTATTGTAATTATATTGTGTAATTAGGCATTTTTTAATTGTTGTGGAAGCTTTAAACTATGACCTGCAATCAAAAATCAATACACATAAAGATTAGACTCTGAATCTAACCACGTTTAATTACCTGAAAAAGCTCCCTCCGGTAACCATGTTTAATCACCCGACAGAGCTCCCTCTGCAACCACTATTACAAAATATAACAACAGTTTGAAACAAAACAGATTGGGGTTTATTGAATATTTCTGGGTGTTCAGAGAGTTTGACTGCCCCAGATACTCTCACCAAGAGCTCTTAATGATTTACATATTGTCTGCGAGAAATTGGCAAGATTTGTTCATTGGTTAATTTTCTTTCATATCTTTGTGTGTATAGGTAGTTTTGTGTAATAAAATAATATTTTGTGTAATAAAATAAAATTATTTGTAGAATTATCATAGAAAATGAAATTCATAAGAAAAATTATAATATTTCTTACATAGAATATAAAAGATTCCTTTTTTTCATAAGTAAGATACCTAACCTTTTTTTTAAAGAAAAACGAGAAGTTACTTTGTTCACTAAACACTGTTGCAGATGACAATAACCAGAAGCTTGCCAAGGGAAAGGATGCGTCGACAAAGTCACCTCAGAAATCCCCAGGTAGGACAATATCTTCCCCTTAACTGGCAGCATTTTGTTAATAACCCATAGTTATTGTTAGGGGGCCATGGCTATATGGTGGGAAGTAGCAGATTTGTACTTTTTCTACTTTTTTTTCATTTTTAGTATTTATTTACTAGGTTTGTGAATAAGTTCTCGAGTACACGCTTTGGAAAATAATACTTGAATATTGAAATCATTACTCATATACTCGCAAAAATGCAGAAGTAAATTTAAATTGTAAAAAATAACCAGAAAAATATAAACAAAAGCAGTGTTCTAAATTGGACCCTAGCCAAATACGGCCAGCAGCATATCACAATTACTTCCTACCATCTGGCGGCCTTATTGATCGAAGCTGTTCGATATCATTTAGCTTTAATAGGAAACGACAAGAAAATGACCTAATGAGTACTCAAATGGAAAAGAAACAGAGTACTTGAGAACTGATTTTAGTACTCATCGACATCCCTACTATTTACTGCATCTCTAGAACGGTTTCCTTTTGCAGCATTTATATCATGCATGACCGATTTGTTCATGTATGTATTGGAAAATACCATCGCCAAGGAAGACAAGTAAATTAAAAGAGGGACTTGTCTTCCCTATAATATTTAATTATCCTTTATTTCATAGTGTTTTTATATCTATTAGACATGACAAAGGAAACATAAAGCATATAATTATACCTAAGAATAAGAGGCCTGCAGGTATTTATTCCCTTTTTCAGATTTAAGCCAATACCAGATGCTTACGAAAGCCAAATCAGGACAAACCATTCTTGAGGATGATCCTGGTAAAGTATTGAACTTAAACAATTTTATTTTTTCTTTGAGCTGGTCAAAACGCATTGTGTTTTTTTTTATGCATTTAATAACTTTATCCACCCACTTCCTTAGGCAAAGGATTTATTTTCAGGTTGTATTATCTTTTTAACTGCACATTGTCATCAGAATAATTGGGTTGCCTATTGGTCCTGTTTTTGTTTGAAAAAAAAATTAACAGATATTTTCTTAGATATATTTGTTGTTGTTTTTGTGAAACATCTTGTTTATTTTGTTAGATATATTTGTTGTTGTGAGACATCTTATTAGATTCTAGTCTTGTATTGGTTATGTTTGCCCCCGCCCCTGATTAAAGTGACAAATGGTAAATAATAAAGAAACCATCATAATTGCTGCATCATGTAAAGATTAACTAAACTGCACTGGGTAAACACTTGTCTTTGCAAAATTGTTTTATATCATTTCATGATGACGTCTGCCACTTCTGCAAAGCTGTAACTTCTTGGACAGATCTTTTAACAGAAATGGTCAACGTTTTCCAAAAAAGGAATGTTAAACAATATTTATGAGAGGGCAGATGTTTGTCATACATTTATATAATATTTCATGCTATAAATTTCATGTGTTTTGATTTTGAAATACATCCAATGATACATTCATGGTCATTATAACAATGTCTGGCTTGTTTTGACCCAGACCACCATCTCACCATCTTTAGACCAAAGGCCAGCTGAAAGACCTCCCCAACGGTATAGTTTTTTGCTTTGACAGTGACCAGAACCCTCATGGTAAAATATTATGAACCATCAGAGAAAAAGAGTTATGTCTACAGGTATATGTGTTTTAATCTATTTACACTATACACATTTCTTTTTGTTTCATTTATTTAAAGCTTATTCTGAGGAGCAAGAGGAAACACATCAAAAGTTCAAAGAAAGTGAGGAAACACACCTCAAGAACTATAGCTTTGGTAAGATTTTTTTGTCAAGTTTTACAAACAAGAATTGTTTCGAACATAAAATTTTATCAGTAAACACTTATTACACTTTTAAATTTGGTTAAAATTAAGTGCACATGAATTTAGGTTGAAATCGAAAAGGCTCTTAAATTAATTCTACTCAAAACATGTTGTTTCAAGTTTTCATGACATAAAATTATGCAAGTTCCAGCTTTTTATAGAGCAGTTGGAGATATTTTGGGAAACTATTATCAAAACATTAATTACCATTCTACTAACCTCAGTTTATTAAACTGGCATGGACACTGGTATTAAAATTTGGCAATTCACCCCCTCTCCCAACAAAGTTTAATTGCAGAGTATACTGGAATCAGTCTGCCATTCTGTCCATCAGTTTGTCCATCTTGAACACTTATTATGATTTTATTGCACACAATTATCTAACACCAGGCACCTGCTGTGTTTTTATAAATGATCAGATAAAAATTGCAGGAGTTATTGCCCCTTTTTACAATATTTCAGAAGATGATATGAAAGATTCATTAACATATGGGTGTGAGTATTCATTGGCAATCTGATTACAGTTCCTATCATAAGAAAGTGTTACCATGTTTACAGCACCAGAGTCAATGGAGGTCGATGAGCCTGACATTTCCCTGAGAGACTACCAGCAGGAACTGGCTGCAAAAGCCCTGGCTGGTAAGAACGTCATAATTGTGGCACCTACAGGCTCTGGAAAAACAAGGGTGGCCCTCCGCATTATACAGGTGAGTCTATGAGAAAAGGTTGACCCTCTGACTTATACAGGTGAATCTATAAGACAAACCCGGCCCTTCTAATTATACATGTCAATCTAGGAGACAAGGTCGGCCCTACAAAGGATGGTCCTTCAAATTATACAGGTCAATCTATGAGACAAAGGTGACCCTTCAAATTATACAGGTCAGTCTATGAGACAAGGTCGGTTCTCCGAATTATACGAGTATATCTATGAGACAGGGGTGACCCTTCCAATTCATCAGGTCAGTCTATGAGTCAAGCTCGACCCTTCGAATTATACAGGTCAGTCTATTAGATAAGGTTAGCTCTCCGAATTATACATGTCAGTCTATGAGACAAGGTCAGCCCTAGAATTATACAGGTCAGTCTTTGAGACAAGGTCGACCCTACGAATTATACAGGTCAATCAATAAGACAATGTTGGTTCTACGAGTTACATGGGTAAATCTATGGCACATGCAATTTTATATTGATTATTCTATAAACAAGAGCTATTCCATGCACTGCCATGTCACTCTCTATCTCGGCATTGTTGTAATGCTCTTGTAAGATGTAAGATGTACAAGTACTTACAAGCTTGTATATCAATGACTACTGCATGGTTGTAATAAAACATCATATATGTCCGTCTGGGGATGATACCTTCCTACATAATGATGTTCAATAGTTCCAGAATGAAAATTAAGTTCTTGTTCAACTAGTGCGTTTACATTCAGGTTTAGGTTTTGCATGCAAGTAATATCAGGCTTACTAGCCTCATACTTGAATAGTAGAGCACACCATTCTGTGACAGCTCTTGTATGTTTTACTATACAAACTTTTTACCATTAGAATTGTGTTGATGTATCTAATACACATATTGTTATTATATATATTATTATATTAATGTTGTTTTTAACTGCATCACAACGTTTATGTTCATTAAAGCAACATCATGCTACTTTGGTAGAGGAAGATCTAGACAAGTCTTGGTAGAACCACCTGCACACCGCAGGTTGGTTGGAAAACCTTCTGCAGTGAGAGGCACATGGTCATGTTTCAAAACACAGTCAAACTTGTATAAGCATCCACCAAAGGGACAGCCTAAAATTGACTGCTTAAAACAAGTTAGCTGCTTAATACAAAATGTGACATTATTGATAGTAATAGTAGATCTACTGCAAAGTACTGTTTTAATAGATATTTAATACTACAGCATAACTGCTTTTGGCACGTCAGCCTATGATTCACAATATCAGAAATGTGACACTAAATCAATGTAAATATTGCTTCATTGTTAGTTGTTTGGTTACTTATAGTACAAAGCATATCATTTTTTAATTATTCGCATTAAATTGTACCAAATCTCGGTTAAATTGTAGTGCCACAAATCACCGAAAAGTGTACATATATTCGGTCAGCCACATTACGGATGGGCATGTATGCCGCATGTTTTAAATTATTTTTTAACAAAATTAGCAAGGAGTATGTTATTAGAAAAAGTTAATAATTTTTAACATAATTTTAAAAAGTTTTGTATTTACAAAAACTGATTGTCCAACAATTTAATCATGTAGTCAAGTAAATTTGGTCGTGTCTGTCTGTGCATAAATATGCTCATAAAATAACGTTTCTATTACCCGTTTCACTAACATATATGCTGAATAGATATTGGCTGAGACACTTATTTTGCTCCAACTGCCAGATAGATGATAACTAGGAATCGATTTTGATTTGGAGATGAGGCAATTAAGTGTGATAATGATGACAAGTGGCTGTGGACAGGGGGATTAACAGTTACAAATACATTGCGTGATGGCAACTGACTATTGACTTATGCTAATTGGCCACTAATTAGGTGTCAATTAAAGAAGGATTTGCCCAATCAAGGTAACCGCTGGCAGCAGAAGACATGTGACTGTTGATTAGACAACAATTAAAGAACAGATTGCTTGTGAGGACCTAAACTGACCACTTACATCTTGGTGACCACTCTTAACATTGTTTGACTATACTTACCTAAAGTACTAAGACATGCCTAGGTGAATCATTTGCAATGTAATAGATATCATAAAATATTATTATTAATGCCTATAAAATATCAATGTAGCATAGAAAACAATAAATATTATGGACTAGTCATCTGGTATACATGATGTGATATGCCCTTATAAGAGCATAGACAGATGTGGTATTGGTTGAAGAAAGTGCTATCATCTTCTTCTTCTTCTTCTTCCAATTTAGTTCATCCCTCGGTTGGCCGAGTATTGTCGAACTATCTTGCAAGGATATGATTTTATAAAATGCATAAGCAATTTGTATTCCCCTTTTCTTAGCTGTATGAAAGTTATTAAAATCTGCATTAACTCATGTAATTTATATATTCCTACCAATTAAAGGTGACAGAAGAAAATGTGGTCTTTATATTTAATTATTCATAATTTACTTAAAACTCAGTTTATAATATGTTTTACAGGAACACATGCGACGGAAAAAGGGGCAGGGCATTGCCAAGGTGATTTTTCTTGTCAACCAAGTGGCTCTAGCCAATCAGCAGGGAGAGGCATGTCGACAGGCGCTGAGAAATTACACGTGTGAAGTGATCAGTGGGGACACGCAGAGGTCGAAAAATGTGTGCCTTAAGGACTTTGTTAAAAGGTTTGGGGACTTTTTTGTCTGGCAAACTTACATTGTATTTGGTCCTTGTGACTAACTTTGAATCAAATTGACTTACCTTTAAAAGTTTGATATAATTAATTAAGTTGATGATGATTATACTGATAATGGTGGTGTTGGTGGTAGTGGTGTTGACGATGGTGGTGCTGGTCATAAATGATATGATAGTGCTTCTAATTAGCATAATAATGATCATGACAAGATGTGTCATGACAAACTTAATTTCAATTGTTGATGCTAAAAAATCAATTCATGATAAAGATGATAAAAATGATGATGAATGTCATGACAAGGAATGCGATGATGATGTGACAAGCATTTTATAAATGCAATGGAAAAATATGTTAATGGTGCTCCAAACCCATCCCACAAAGTTTATGTTTCAGGAGAGATATCTTGATTGTGACAGCACAGGTCTTATTGGATGCCCTGGTCAACCATGACATCCCGAGTGTGAACACTTTCACGCTGATGATCTTTGATGAGTGCCACCATACTCACGCTAACCACACATTCAATCAGATCATGAGCGAGTATATGGAGCTCAAGCTGAAGGAAGACAGACCTCCGCTCCCGCAGGTGGGTTACAAATTATCCTTAAATACCATAGGTTGATAATTTACTAAAAATTATGAGGTGGGGGTCATAGAAATGCTACTGGCCATAGAAATAATTTATCGTATAGCCATCATTACAAATGGGTGTAAGGTTTTATTAGTGCCCATTATCAGTCATTTTGAATGGGTTGCCAATTCAGTGCCCACTTTAAGGCAAGATGAAACCTTATTTGTAAGGCTCCTCAGCTTACCCTTCGGTGCATCTCTGGTTCTGCCCAGTTGTTTTTTATTTTCATCTTCCAGTAACAGATGACTGTCTCCATTATTGTTATAATAGTTTAACATTGTTTCAGTAATGCAAAGACGGTGTCCACTTGAAGAAGACGTAGCACTGCCTTCACTATATATAGCATGTCCTAAGCATCTAGCATAATACCACACACACCGGCCGCAAAAGCTCAATTGGTAGAGCATTGGCTTGCGGATCAGGAGGTCGTGGGTTCAAACCATGTCCCGGTCAAACCAAAGACTTCAAATTTGGTAGTAGTGGCTTCCCTCCTAATGCTCGGGGCTACGGGGACAGCATTACGCCTGACTTGTCAGTGTCAGTATAATGGACTGGCCGGGTTCAGTCCCTGGGCACCTCATAAGTGCCCCTGTGCTATAATGATAGAAATGTCGCTGCACAGTATCGGCAAAAAATGCCAGCAAATCCCAAATCCCTAATACCACACACAATCACAATATCTTGAGCTGTTCATTCATGAAACTACCTTTTTATTGGTTAAAGTGTTAGCAAGGGAGCTATACTTCTACTATTTGTAACAACTTGCGCCACCAGGCTTGGTTTAGTGTGATGTCTTTTTTTAATCAAAGTGTTCTAGACATCCTGGTAGTACTGATAGGATTAAGTCCTCATTACATTAATTCTGCTTCGACATAATTACTATCAAGGTGTTGCTGCAAAGTAAAAATAAAAATTTGTTGTGTGACTGGTACTCTTGCCCAGGTAATGGTCGGCCAGAAGCCACAAAGCCCAACAAGGCACTTCTTACTACTGAGTTATGGGCATCGGACATAACCCTTACATTACTTCGTAAGGGTTAAAGTGCTAAGTTGGCACCTCTAACTGCTTGAGCATAAGTGGTTCAGTAACGCTTGTCTTGCAGCTTCAGTGTGTTCACCTTTGTGCATGATTGTAGATTGTAGGCCTGACTGCCTCAGTGGGTGTTGGAAAGTCAAAGAATGAGGAGAAGGCAGTGGAGCACATTAAGAAATTGATGGCCAATTTGGATGCTGAGGATATTTGTACAGTGATGTCAAATATGGCTGAACTCAGACAGCATGTCAGTGTACCTGAAGAAGGTAGGTCCAAACAGATTTTAAAAATTGTTGGCCTCGCCATAACATTCTGGTTAAAGCATTTGTGTGCAAAAGTACTATTTTGCTTTATCTAAACAACCAATCTATGTATGTCTTCTTAATGATCATACCTACTGATATATTCAAGTTTGATCATTTGTTTTCATTTAATATATCAGCGGTATTATTTTCAGTACTTTAACTAAACTTCCCAACCTTACAAGCTCTTTAAAACTTGTTTCGAAAATTTACTGGCGCCAACATTACAGTCAAGATTATATTTAAAATCATTTTTATGTTTACTGTTTATAAATGGCTACTCATGCTTTGTTGTTGCATCTTGTCCATAATTTGGCCATTTAAAAAGTATTCAATTAAACTGCACCATTTTGCGGATGTCCCTTATACCTCTTGCTAGTGCAGTCCCAAATTTCAAGGTAATATTTAAGTTCATTTCATCTGCAGGAACATATTCAATTACTGTGACATTTCTTGTTTTCTGTTAAGAAATAAATTCCAGTTACAATCTGCAGTACTGTCTAAAGCTCTACCTAGTATTGCTTGGTTAATGGCTTTAGACAAGAGAAAAGTTATATGGTTTCTTAAGGTATATGTATAACTAAACATTTAATATGTCAAGGATATTTAAAACTGACAGTCAAATTTACCATTCAGTGATTCAAGTGGACCTTTAAAATATAACCAATACATATATGACATAAACACAAAATCAGTTTTCCCTAATTGATTCCTTAGAAACCTGTATTGTTCGGAAGAGACAGAATGACCTGTTTGGGGAGGAGGTTGTCAAGATAATGAGGCGCATTGAGGACTTCATGAATAATGCGCCAGGTAAGTGAATATTAATTAAAAAAATGATGTTTCAGAGACCAGGATTTGGTTCTTCTCACTGCTTAGCCTTCTACTGGGTGTGTTCAAGTCCCATCTGGGGCTAAGGACTTAGTATAGGAAAGCCTTCCAGCTGACATGTTGTGTGCCAGTGGTTCTACCTAGACGTTTGTCTGGGGTCTTCCTCCACCAAAATAGGTGGATGTCATTTTAATGATCATATTTGATCACTGATTTATTTTGCCTTAAAGTTATCTTTTTAAAAGAAACATAATCACACAGGTTTCCTCCACATGAAAGATCCCACCAATATACTAAATATATAACAATTTAATTTTGTATTCATAAATATTAAAAAAAACACTGGATTCTGTCTACTTATGCCAAAATGACCAAAAGGGAATTTGTCTGGGAAAGTGTGGGGGTGTGGGCAAGGATTTTGTCCAGCCCCTCTGTTCCCATGAACACATATAGGGCTAATTAAGAGAAAGTGGAAATCATGTTTGGTTGCCACTGTTTTTGTAATTTTGTGTCCCTTCTCTAAATCTCATCATCAAAGCAATAAAATGTCCATAAAAATCAAATAGTTATAATAGTTATGGGGTATATGGTGTCTACAGTAAATAATAGCTTAGTGAACAATTTACTTTGTGCAGATCTTCTACTCATAAAAAGTCAATTTTCCATTCTGAGCAAATTAAACTGGGTTACTAATTGCATGAATGTCTTTGGTATAATTGAAAAATACTTTGAATTTTAAACATGTCTTCTGTAGACCTGAAGGATATTCCTGACTTTGCAAAGTTTGAGAATGCCTTAAAGGCTCCTGCGGACAAAGGAAACCCCCAGTACACGCAATGGGTCAGCAAACTCTGGAAGGAAATTGCTAAGCTACGCAATGAAACCATTCGCCGTTTTTTGAACCCTTGCAGAACTTTACTGGAGGTAATGTTAGCTGTACCGGTATTTGTTTCAAGTGACAACTTCCTTCTGTTGGAAATATTTTCACATAAGCATATTTATATTTAACCCTTCTTTTTTCAGTTGATTTATATGTTAGAAAATCATCTCTTCATAAGTATATTACGAGGCACCCATGGCTGAGTAATCAGAGTTGTCGACTTTTAACTCCTCAGCCCCTCACCACATAGTTTCGAGGACCATTCAGGGCAAGAACTTTCATGAGGAGATCTTTAGTGCTTTACCTGTGGTGCATCAATGGTTCTACCCAGACCTAACATCTTTAATGGAAAATCATCTTTTTATAAGCATATTCATAATAAACCCTTTGGCTTTTATCTGATGATATATTTCTAGTGGAAAATCATCTCGAACAAGAATATAAGAGCCACCTGGCTTCCAGCTGAAGATAAACTGTGAGTGGTAACTCATCACTGTATAAGCAAATTTATTGAAATCCTTTCATGAAAAATCTCTACATCTTTATAATAAAATCTTCTAGTTCAACTAAAGAAATTCTTCTAGATAATATAAAAATTAATTACTCGTAAAAAAAAGTACAACGATAAACCCAATAAACAAACAAAAAAGTACAAGAAATAGTCTTCATATAACTAAATTATCTTTACAGTACTACAACAATGCCCTGATGATCTACAATGATGCTAGAACCAAAGATGCGCTGTCATACCTGAACAATGAGATGAAACGCTGGAGAGAGAACTCAGTTATGACCGACATTGAGAAAAAATTGAACACTGATTACGAAGGTAAAATGCATGTTTTTTACAATTTATACAATAACTTTTCACCATTGTTGTTTTAAAAGTTTTGTACTATAAGTTAAGTGCTCTAAAACATTATCAGAATTGGCAACCTTTTTATGTAAAATTGACCAATCATTATCGATGTGCTTTACAGTTGTAGTAAGTAGATACTATGATGGGATACATTATGATAATATAGATTATGATAAGATTTTATGAAGAATTCATGAAGCATTTATTACATCTTGTGCGATGTGCACATTGCACTGCTTGTTAAAACGTATCCCATATTTGCACGCATGGTGTTTGAGGGCATTTCCATAATTGTTTGGTCAGTATAAAGTGACCATGTGTAGTAACATACTATGTGTTCACTACATGCTATTCTTGTAACAGCAGCATTGGGGATTTGGTTTTAAGACCAACCCATTAAATATCAGACCTCATGGTAGCTTTGTTATGATCCACTAGCCCAGCAGGTAGTAGTAGTAGTACCAGTAACATTTGTCTTCTATAATGAAAGCTGCATGTTCAATACCAGCTAACAAGATCTTCTTAAAGCACTGTAAAATAACTGTTTTAAACCTGAATATGGTAAAAATGTTTAACAGGATGTGGTAAATGGGCGGATGTCCAACAGGTTATTTCCAGTTAATATCTCCTCTTAGAATTGAGATATTCTTAAACATTCTGCATAACTCATTTATGGGAAGAGTAAGTTTAACATTGCTTTTGAGGTCAGTCGAATCAAGATCACTGTTACTAAGAACAAACTAACACGATCAGGCAGTTGAAACTTAGTTTGCCATCATTGACATGTTCCTTATTATCTTGCAGAACTGGTCCGACACAACTTTGATGATGGCTGCAGTTTGAACCCTAAGCTTGAGATGTTGAAGCAAATGGTGTGCAAAGCTTATCAGGGTGGGAATGCTGAGAACTCGCGCGGGATCGTGTTTGTGAAAACACGTGACCTTGCACGAGCAATCGTAAGCTGGATGAAAGAGACACCAGAACTGAAGGACCTGAATCCGATCCCGTTCCTTGGCCAAAACTCATCCGCAGAGTGTGGAGGTTAGTAAAGATTTGTTGGTCTTAAAGCAATGGCTGCAGTATTACTTTTTATTTGTTATAATTATATTTATTATCATCATAATTATTTACTTTTGAATACATACACTTATTTGTTAAATAACTGCTAGCACAAATTACGTATTTTAATGCTAAAAACATTACAGAAAATAGAGAAGATCATACGAGCTTATGGAGAGAATGGAAACTGGCTGATTATTGGGCCCTTGTTGTACAGTAACTAACTTGTAACTCCTCTCACTGTTTAGCTTTCAACCACGAGAGCACAAGTCCTAGTCGGTTGAAGGAAAAAATATTGGAAGGTCTTTGAACTGCATTGTGACGTTGTTTCTTCCCAGATAATTTGTCCAGCATCTTGGCTCTTTTTCCATCAAAATAGCTTGACAAAGCCATGATGATCATAATTGTTTAGCTGCAATGTTTCTTTAAAACAACCTAAAGCAAATTTAAACTGGCTGATCTGAATCAAAGTTTTACACAGGATTTATCAATGTTGCTAACTATTTACCTAAGGCAGAATTTAAATAAACAGTAGACCCCTGCTGATTGGAATTAACAAATTGTGGCAATAGTTTTCACCCCACCCCACACTATTGCTTTTTTTTTGCAAAGCACCATTGATAAGTGTGTGTAAACTTGTCACATATTTGTTACTGTCTGAACTCAGATATATCTATATAAAGCCAATATATAAGCTAATGCCATTTGTTGCTGTTTTTGTTCATGACTTTTGCTGCAGTTTTATATATGAATGATTTTGGTTTTTTTCCAGGAATGACTAAGGGTGAACAAGACAATGCCTTGAAGCACTTCAGAAACGGAAAGCACAAGTTGATTGTGGCGACATCTGTGGCAGAGGAAGGGCTAGACATCAGCCAGTGTAACCTTGTCATCAGATATGACCATGTGACCAACGAGATCGCTATGGTTCAATCCAGAGGTATGATTTTGTATGAAACGAAACCATACTTGAAGTATGGATGCGTAACTTCTTACCTGGAATGATTTTCATAAGCAATTAAATGCTCATTGAGTTTTGCCATGGTTCAAAGATACCTTAATTGGCCTTGCTATTGTTTACTTAAAGGTATAATGTGGAGCCCTAGAAAAAATGTTTATTGTGGTTTAGCCAATCTCTACCTTGCTGTTTGCAGCTTTCTCTTAAAATAAACAATCAGTAAAGAAACATTCATTGATCTTAGGTATGATCCATTAACGATGTACAAGTCAAGATGCATTGGCCTAATAAAAACAACCTATCAATTGCTTGTTCTTTGATGCCAACCCTGAAGGATTCCAGTTAAAATGTTACATTTTTAATCTTAGATGTAAAATTATGTTTATAAAGGGTACCTCAACTATTCTATGCCTGGCTCCAGGCAGCTTATCCTTATAATTGTTTTCTTTTTTGTTTTACCGCAAATATGGTCTTACTGGCGTAGGTCAACCCTTGCCATGTGTCAGTGTAGAACCATTGGTGCACCGCAAGTTACTTGGAAGATCATCCTTCTTGAAAGTTCATGCCCCAACAGGAATGTGAACTTACCCTGTGAAGGGCTACAAAGTTGAAAGTTTGTGACTCTAACCACTTGGTTTGTGGTATAAATATAAAAAAAGACTGTGATAACCATATTCATGTTTGATCTACAGGAAGAGGTCGAGCCCAAGACAGCAAGTATGTGGTTCTGGCAGAAGAAGGGACTGGTGTAGCAGAGAAAGAAGAATTGAACATGATCCGAGAGGTTATGATGAGGCATGCCATTATCAAGTTACAGGTATGGTTGTTTGAGTTCATTCCTTCATCTGAAAATATGAATTTTACTATCTATAAATCATCCATCACCAACAAAAATTTTGTGATTATGTATACAAATCAGGAATTATAAAATAATATCTGTAAGGTTTATTTCTTTGCATTTATTTTTGTTTAAAGTTGTTTTTATTTACCATATAATTTGTTTTAATGTAAAATACTTTATACCTTTTTCTTGTTTTTAATGTTATATAGTGAACATTATGTTCTTATTTCACATGGTGTGAAGTGATTATTATAGCATGCTACATTACAATTGTATAAACCACATTGCATTGAGATCAGCTTATAATATTCAACATTTGATAAGAACAATTCCAAATACATCCAAAAGCTATTTATTGGCAATGGTTTCAATGTCTCCCTGTCTGGTATAATTATGTTGTATAATTGTGCAATTAAATCACTATGTTTCTGCATTTGCTCACAAGCAACCCAGACATAGGAAATGTAAAATGGGGAGGTGAGGTCATTTATATATATATATATATCACCAATGGACTGTGTTTTTCTAGTTTATTACATCTAAGGGTCACACCTTGACAGCACCTTCTTTAATAATTAGCTGATTAGTGGGTTTGGCTGTGGAGGCATTACTTCAACTAGTTATGGGCGGACTTTATTCCAAATAAACTGATAAGGGCCACTTAAAAGATAATTTACGTTGAGATTTGTTTGTAAACATTGTGCCCATTGTAATATATAATAAAACTAAATTATATACATGCATGTATGAAGAGTCAGTGATGGTAACAGTCGATAGGTTTCCTTTTCCAATCATACAAAAACCAATCATTTCCATAATCTCTTCAAGGGAGTGGCTAGAGAAGGGGGGATGGTACATATAATACTGGAATCTGTAGGGATGGTTACACTAAATACCAACCAGAAGTAGAACCTGTGACATTGACTTTTTCTCTTTAATAACAGTCATGGAATGTTTTGGCATCAAATTTCCTATATTGTAGGAAATCTTAATCTTGTGGTGTCAAAAGGAAGCTGAAACCACATAGAATTACAAGAAAGCAAAAATCTTGAACACCTGTATATGCAAAATAATGGATGATCCCCATTACCGGAAATACATTGATATTTGGAGGTTACCTACTGGCAAATTGATGATCTGCTTTTTTAATGAAGCAGAGCCTTTTTAAAGTCACAAAAAATTACTTACTCTTCCTGATAGAAAATAAAAAACGCTTTTCATCTATGCATAGTTATGGGGGTCGGTCATATTCTGGGACATTGTGCATTTGGTTTTCAACTTTTTACGATTTACTATAGAATATAGAACAAGTTTATTTATTGACCTCTAACCTGTTTACTCTTGTTACTTCACAATTATCTCAAGTACTACGAGAATCTGGGCTCCTGCTATTTTGTTATGACCAGATGAAAATTGCAGGAGTTATTGCTCTTTTATAACAGTTTTTCAACATGTGAGAAATTTATGAACACGGAGCTGGGTGGGAGGTATTTGTTAGCACTTTGCCTTCAACAGTTCTAGGTTTTATTGTTGTCTTCAAAATTTATTGACCAATCTGATCTTTAGAATTACATGTATATTTAAACTGCAGACAATTTAAAACTTGTGAAGTATGATAAAATGCCTTGCATAGTTGATGTTGTCTTACATCACATAAAGGATCAATTATCTTTTAGGATGACATAGGCAAGTCTCGTGAAAAGGTGATGGCCGAAATTAAGAAGTTCCAAACCGAATCCAACCTTGATACGAAGCTTAAATTGCTGGGAAAGAAACGACGCATCATGCGAACTGGAGAATTTGAGCTTCGATGCTACAAATGTAACATATTCATTTGCATGTCCTCTGATATCAAGAAAGTGGAGGGTGCACACCATGTCGTTGTTGATGAAAGCTTAAAAGAGAGGGTCTCTTTTGTCAAGGTGGGTTCAACTAAGCATATAGATGACACTATCCAATTAGCGGGTAAATTGATTTGCATGAATTGTGGAGAAAACCTTGGCGTGATATGCATCCACAAGGCAATCGAGTTCCCTGTGATGAAGATAGAAAAGTTCGTTGTAGTAGATATGAATGGACGACAAGACACATTCAAGAAATGGAACAAGGTGCCTTTCTCCGTTCGACCTTTAGTCATGGAGGATTTTCAAAGGATATATGAGGAAAGAAAGCAGGACTTTGAATAACTATCAGTACCTATTGAACCTTTACTTGCGTGAAACACCTTTTGGTTTGGGTATGTTTGATGTTAATGCGTTGAATGGTGTTTCTTGAATGTAAAGGGTTAAGCAACATGATTGTTAATCAGTGCAAAACATGTAACAGCTTTCATATTGCAAATTTGTTTTATGTTGTGATGAAAATTAAATACACCCCTTGACTACTAGTGAATGAATCAACTTATACGTAATTTTGGTAAGGAAAATCACTACAATTGTACATAATCTTTTTAAAGTGCAGGTCTAGTATTTAAGAATGAGGACCTTTTTTAAGGATAGGGGTATAGCAAATCACGTTGGTATGGGGAGCAAGATTCTAATATTGTATACTTGGTACTTATGCTTACATTGTTTTTTGTATAATGATTCATGAAACATTCTTTAGTATATTTAACTCTTAGCCTGCTGTGGATGTATTGTTACAGCTTAGGCAAGTAATGTAAATCAATAAGTTATATCAAGCTCTATACATTTTGCTTTTGCGTCTCTAGTAGCATGTAAAGACATCTAAACATGTTGATGTAAGAAGCTAACAAATAACTAGAAACCTGAGTATGGATTGTTAACATGTTTAGCAGTCTAAGGTTGTCTTGTTATCCTTCCAGTATAAGTTATGACTTGTGCCAATTTTTGTGTACATATGTACAAAGTACATGTGTACTATGCATCAACACAATTATACTCATTATGGTGTATATTACTGTAATTTAAGTGATTTTTGCTAGTGCTGTATGTTTTATTAGATAAACGTTTTAATTAGTTTAATATTATTTAAAAAAATGTAAAAATGCTAATTTGCTTCACTGATATACATGATCAAATAAATATTACATTCAGATGCTGGTATTCTACAATCATATTTCAATTTTGTTTGTCTAATACTAAGGTGATCTTCTCTCAAGATTTGCAGCAGTCAAAAAGAAGCCTTAATAATGAAGACATTAGTAGATGTACAATATTTAGCCTTTTTACCAATACATCATGGATATTGTTCAGATTAACAGGTCAAATGTTTTGAAAGGTTACTTGTTTACTGATTGTGTCATCTTTGCCATGCTTAGTTTAAATAACAGGAAAACCTTCTAATTTTCCACTTTTAAAATTAAATTTTAAAGTCATGGACATTGAAAAATGGATTTGTGAACTTTCTTCTCACTTTCGTTGCCTGTCTCTTTATACTAGCTTCTATGTAATTTGTACCTTTTTGATAAAATTTGATGTTTATATTTGTGATGAATATATATTCACAATGCAATGTTAAAGTGAAGACATGAAATAAATAGTATTATCTGTTCGCGTTTTTTTATTTGTTTTTAATATATTTTTCAGATTCTTTTTTCCACGATCTTTTAACCTTTTCTTTTGGACATTGTACGTATGTGCAGTCAGGAGAATCATTGATTTAGTTTGGGCACTTTTCTTAGACTTAAGATGTAAATTGATTGGTCTATTTTATGGTGCTGTGTTTTAATTGGTATATTTTGCTGAGCTGTGATCACCTGAATGCGGCCAAACACTTGGAGCACTGTCTCTATGTTAGTGATTTTGCTACAATAGATTCTGTATGTAATTATTTAATTTCAAAATAAAGGTTTGATCTTTCCTTCTTTTTGTTTAAGCTTTGTAGGATCCCAAAATACACATTAGAGTCAATACACTGCTTAACCTCATCTGTTTATATCCCAGTCATGGTTGGAGCTTTCATGTGGGAAGTCTTCCAGCTGACCTGCTGTGGGCAGGTGGTTCTACCCACACATTTGTCTTCCAGCTGACCTGCTGTGGGCAGGTGGTTCTACCCACACATTTGTCTTCCAGCTGACCTGCTGTGGGCAGGTGGTTCTACCCACACATTTGTCTTCCAGCTGACCTGCTGTGTGCAGGTGCTTCTACCCACACATTTGTCTTCCAGATGACCTGCTTTGGGCAGGTGGTTCTACCCACACATTTGTCTTCCAGCTGACCTGCTGTGTGCAGGTGCTTCTACCCACACATTTGTCTTCCAGCTGACCTGCTTTGGGCAGGTGGTTCTACCCACACATTTGTCTTCCACCTACCCTGCTTTGAGCAGGTGGTTCTACCCACACATTTGTCTTCCAGCTGACCTGCTGTGTGCAGGTGCTTCTACCCACACATATGTCTTCCAGCTGACCTGCTGTGGGCAGGTGCTTCTACCCACACATTTGTCTTCCAGCTGACCTGCTGTGTGCATGTGGTTCTACCCACACATTTGTCTTCCAGCTGACCTGCTGTGGGCAAGTGTTTCTACCCACACATTTGTCTTCCAGCTGACCTACTGTGTGCAGGTCCTTCTACCCAAACATTTGTCTTCCAGCTGACCTGCTGTGGGCAGGTGCTTCTACCCACACATATGTCTTCCAGCTGACCTGCTGTGTGCAGGTGGTTCTACCCACACATTTGTCTTCCAGCTGACCTGCTGTGGGCAGGTGTTTCTACCCACACATTTGTCTTCCAGCTGACCTGCTTTGGGCAGGTGCTTCTACCAACACATTTGTCTTCCAGCTGACGTGCTGTGGGCAGGTGCTTCTACCCACACATTTGTCTTCCCCCTACCCTGCTGTGAGCAGGTGGTTCTACCCACACATTTGTCTTCCAGCTGACCTGCTGTGTGCAGGTGCTTCTACCCACACATATGTCTTCCAGCTGACCTGCTGTGGGCATGTGGTTCTACCCACACATTTGTCTTCCAACTGGCCTGCTGTGGGCAGGTGGTTTCAGGCACACATTTGTCTTCCAGCTTACCTGCTGTGTGCAGGTGGTTCTACCCACACATTTGTCTTCCAGCTAACCTGCTGTGTGCAAGTGGTTCTACCCACACATTTGTCTTCCAGCTGACCTGCTGTGGGCAGCTGCTTCTACTCACACATTTGTCTTCCAGCTGACCTGCTGTGTGCAGGTGCTTCTACGCACACATTTGTCTTCCAGCTGACCTACTGTGGGCAGGTAGTTCTACACACACATTTTTCTTCCAGAGCTGACCTGCAGTGTGCAGGTGCTTCTACCCCAAATTTGTCTTCCAGCTGACCTGCTGTGGGCAGGTGCTTCTACCCACACATTTGTCTTACAGCTGACCTGCTGTGGGCAGGTGGTTTTAGGCACACATTTGTCTTCCAGCTTACCTGCTGTGTGCAGGTGGTTCTACCCACACATTTGTCTTCCAACTGACCTGTGTGCAGGTGCTTCTACCCACACATTTGTCTTCCAGCTGACCTGCTGTGTGCAGGTCCTTCTACCCACACATTTGTCTTCCAGCTGACCTGCTGTGTGCAGGTCCTTCTACCCACACATTTGTCTTCCAGCTGACCTGCTGTGTGCAGGTGCTTCTACCCACACATTTGTCTTCCAGCTGACCTGCTGTGTGCAGGTGGTTTTAGGCACACATTTGTCTTCCAGCTTACCTGCTGTGTGCAGGTGGTTCTACCCACACATTTGTCTTCCAACTGACCTGTGTGCAGGTGCTTCTACCCACACATTTGTCTTCCAGCTGACCTGCTGTGTGCAGGTGGTTTTAGGCACACATTTGTCTTCCAGCTTACCTGCTGTGTGCAGGTGGTTCTACCCACACATTTGTCTTCCAGCTGACCTGCTGTGTGCAGGTCCTTCTACCCACACATTTGTCTTCCAGCTGACCTGCTGTGTGCAGGTGCTTCTACCCACACATTTGTCTTCCAGCTGACCTGCTGTGTGCAGGTGCTTCTACCCACACATTTGTCTTCCAGCTGACCTGCTGTGTGCAGGTCCTTCTACCCACACATTTGTCTTCCAGCTGACCTGTGTGCAGGTGCTTCTACCCACACATTTGTCTTCCAGCTGACCTGTGTGCAGGTGCTTCTACCCACACATTTGTCTTCCAGCTGACCTGCTGTGTGCAGGTGCTTCTACCCACACATTTGTCTTCCAGCTGACCTGTGTGCAGGTGCTTCTACCCACACATTTGTCTTCCAGCTGACCTGCTGTATGCAGGTGCTTCTACCCACACATTTGTCTTCCAGCTGACCTGTGTGCAGGTGCTTCTACCCACACATTTGTCTTCCAGCTGACCTGCTGTGTGCAGGTGCTTCTACCCACACATTTGTCTTCCAGCTGACCTGCTGTATGCAGGTGCTTCTATTATGTGCTTTTATTATTTTAAATGATAAAAAAAGGTTTTGAAAATATTGCAAAATAAATAAATGTAATTGTCCTAGATCTTTCTGTTTCCTAGCAATATCACATTATAGTTACTGTATAACTGTTTTCTGAAATCACAAACAGAATTGAAGATTCTGGAATCTGCTTTCATGTTCATTTAAATTCCATTAACTTAACACTAATGAATAGAACTCACAATTCAATTATAATTTAAAGATTTAAACTTAATTACATTGTGATTTCTATAACATTAAATGACCAAGTGTTGGTGCAGAAGGGTTTCTGTTGATGATTAGTCAAATGCATGATTCCACTTTCATGAAGTTTTACGAAACATTCGGGTACGAAACTTCAATCATTAAACATATGCTACGGGGTCAAAATGTTGGCATCACCTGAATTTTTGGCTGCATACATGTTTGTTTGGTTAAGCTGTTCTTCTGTTTTCTTGAAATGCACAAGTATTTCCACAATGATAACATGTAATTTACGGAAATGTCAACACCATATATCGACAACTAGGTCTGACAGATATGACCATTTCCTCTTTTTGAAAACACTAGCAATTAATAATGACACAGGCAATGTTTGTCCGTTTTTGTTTTTTTGTTTTGGTGTTAAAGATTCCTCAACATGCCACGCCTATGTAGGCTATAGATAAAACTAAATATTTTGCATTTCCAAACTTTTTCGGAATCGTCAAAATGGCTGCCTCTGTTCACGTGCTTTCTGTGTTGTTTACAGTCAGCCTCAATGAGTTTCCCGCACTATTTTGTAATCGGACGATTCCATTATGCTTGTGGTCACCCCAAAAATGTCCAGCATCAAGCCCCCTTATTTACATTCCAATGTATATAAGACTTCAAAACTATATTTCTATAATTTCTATAATAAAATGACTAAGTACGCTTGTGTTGTGTCTTGTGAAAATTGTAGGACGGATAGTATCTCTATTGTGATTTTCCAATGTATATTCAAATGATAATAATTCGGGATTAATTACATTAACCCATTTATATGTATATTTAAGTGCTGATCGTAAAACAAAGTATAATCAATAAAAAATGAGTTATTTGTCAGGTCTTTTGTGTTCCAAGAAACGAAAATAGTTAAAGTTTAGTTTCACCCGAATGTTCATAATGTCAAGTGTTTGGCTTTTCTAGGAATGATAATGACATCATTATCTAATCTAAACTACACTCTTTATCTGAGTAATTGTTGAGTTTGTTAAGTAACCAAAGACTTGAGTCAAATAATAAGATGATACCTTAGTAACTTCCTCAAATATTAAATACATTCAAAAACGTATGTCTCACATCAAATATAATGTCAATACCGGATCTTTAAATATATTTGTGAAACTTAATTATACGTACTTATGTTAGTAATTTCTATTTATAACTTTATTCACTAATATTTTTTTTTGTTTATTTATTGCATACTTACACTCTGCCGAGTGCTTTCTTATTTTCGGGCCGAGCATGATAACATTTATCTATATCAACACTAACCTGGTATTCTTTTTATCCCACCATCAACAGTTTTTTTTATCAAATGGATTAAAAAGGGAAACATTTAAATTAAACGCTACTGCTCCTCCCCTACATGATCTGACATTCCAATGCAATACACGAAATTCATGCGCGTGCATAGAGTAATTCGGCGATAAGAAATAGTTTTATGTTACAATTAAAAAATGAAACAATAAACATGTTATTTCTTTTATTTTATTTGCACTAGACACAAGGTTGTAATTTTATTGATTACGATAATTAAAAATAATGGTTGGAAAATAAAAGCAAAAATCACACCATCGTATAAAACTATGTTATGTTGTGTGTAAAGTCAAGGCCGTGTAACATAAAAGTTGCTACGCATATGGCATTAAGAAACGCGAATTACATTCGAGGTTTGTGTCTGTTTGTGGTTGAAACAGTTTGTTCATGAATTTTAATTGTCGATGACATTGAAATTCTGAACAATGAATATGGCATTGAAAATTGCGAAGATAGTTGTGTTTTTGATAGGGTGGCATGCGAAATTTGGAGAAATGTTGGGATTGGAGGTGGTGTGCTGGTGTCTGTGATTTATTAGCGCATTTTCAAGATCTATGCAGTCAGCTATTTTTGGTTCAACTAAAGATTGAGCTCTATCTAAACCATTTAAATGTTTATCATGTAACGACATTTGATCATCAGGGTCTGTCCTCTGATTAGGCCGCTGACTGCTGCTTTCTGAGACAGCCATAGATTCAAAATCAATTTCCTTCTCAAAACTGTTGGGATTAGAGCCAAATTTTGCCTAGAATAGACTAGTGAAGGGGTAATATGGGTTAGCAGCCCATAGTACATGTTCCATCCGGAACACCCATACCAGCTACAGACAATACACATGAAGAACACCCCCAGAGCCTTCCGAGAGGGGGGGGAGGATGAAGGGCTCACAAGGACGGACCAAATGGTATCGACCGGACTCGTTCAAAGGACACTGACTGGGGAGAGAACAGACGAGACTGCCATGTGTCATTGTGGCAAGATCTGCAAGAACTTGAGAGGATTGAGGGTCCACCAAGGCAGAAAGAAGTGTGGTCGGACGAAGCAGCCATTACAGCGCACAGACTCAGCATCTGGTGAGACGCAGGAGAATGTTAGTCAGGTAGCACACCACAGTACTGATGATCTCCACGTAATGGATGGGTCAGATGATGACATGGAATCTGGGTTGATGGATCTTCTGGGCCTTGATTTAGATCAAGAAGATGCACAAGACACAGAACAGCAAGCTTCTAATCCCCAGGTAGGTGATGAGACAGCAACACGACAGCAGCAGCCATTGAGTAGTAGGAAGGAACAGGTTAAGTGGCCACGGCAGAATGATAAAAAGGCATGGATGAAGCTGGACGAAGATGTAGACACTATACTACAGGTGGCCCTGCAAGGTAGCGTTGAGCGGAAACTCGGAGCTCTATCAACCATTACATATGCAGTTGGCTTGGAGCGGTTTGGAATGGCTGAGAAGCATGGAACAAGTAGGCCCTACAAACCAAACAGAAGGGAAGAAGAAATAAAGCGTCTTCGTAGTGAGATCAGAGCCCTTGGAAAGCAGTTTAAGAGAGCAAATGAGGAGGAGAGAGTAGGTCTTGGTCAGTTGCGTAACCTACAACGCCAGAAGATCCAGAGACTTAGAAGGGCAGAGAGATTGCGAAAGAACAGAAAGCTTAAGGAGAGAAGACGAGCAGCATTCTTTGGCAACCCCTACAAGTTCACATCTCAGCTACTGAGCGAGGAGAAGTCTGGACAGTTAACCAGTACAAAAGAGGAGACAGAGAAGTTCCTACAAGAAGCACACTCTGACTCCCAGCGCAAGGAACCACTCGGTAACTGTTCCAGGATTAAAGAGGTACCACCACCATCTTCCCGACTTGATGAGAAAGAACCCACCTTAAAGGAAGTGATGGATGTTGTGAAGAAGGCAAGGGCAGGGTCAGCCCCTGGGCCTAGTGGAATCCCGTACAAAGTGTACAAGAACTGCCCAAGATTACTGAAACGACTGTGGTCCCTGATGAAAGTAGTGTGGAGGAAGGGAGTGATACCAGATGTTTGGCAGATAGCTGAAGGGTGCCTTACCCCGAAGGAGAAGAATTCTAAGTCCATCGCGCAATTTAGGAGTATTTCCTTGCTTAGTGTGGAGGGCAAGATATTCTTCTCAGTGTTGGCAAGGAGAATCCAGAGCTATGCAATAGCCAACAGCTACATCAACACCTCAGTTCAGAAAGGAGGTGTACCAGGATTCTCTGGATGTCTGGAACACACCTCAGCAATAACGCAGCTCATCAGGGAGGCTCAAGTTGACAAGAAAGATCTTACAGTGGTCTGGTTGGATTTAGCTAATACCTACGGATCGATCCCACACAGCCTTATCCAGTACGCTCTAAACCATTACCATCTACCAGAGAGAGTGAAAAGCCTGGTATCCAGCTACTACAGTAACTTACTACTGAGGTTCAGCACCAAGGAATTCACGACAGAGTGGATCCGAGTTGAGAGAGGCATTGTAACTGGATGCACGATCTCTGTCATCCTGTTCGTACTGGGGATGAACCTCATCCTGAAGGCCGCAGAGGAAGAGACGAGGGGTCCCAAGACGGCATCTGGTATTAGAATGCCACCAAACAGAGGCTTTATGGATGACATAACCATAACTACACAGTCTCACATACAGACAAGATGGATCCTGTCATCACTGGAAGACACAGTCTCATGGGCTAGGATGAAGTTCAAACCGAAGAAGTCCAGATGCTTGATTATTAGAAAAGGACATGTCACTACACAGTGCACTCTCACTATCCAAGGAGAAGCCATTCCAAGTATAAAAGACAACCCTATCAAGTGTCTGGGCAAGTGGTTTGATGCCACCCTGAAGGACAAGGAAGCAATAGCTGGGATGAAGGAACAGTTGGAAAAGGGGTTGAAGAAGATACAACAGTCATCTCTTCCAGGGAAATTCAAAGTGTGGATGTACCAGAATGGCCTACTTCCAAGACTCATCTGGCCTCTTATGTTATATGAGGTCCCAACGACTACAGTAGAGGGGCTGGAGCGGGTTATTAACAAGCACCTCCGACGCTGGCTTGGACTACCACCAAGTTTTCAGGGCTTGGCTTGTATACCACTTCTGGGAAGCTTCAGCTTCCTGTGTCATCATTGGTGGAGGAATTTAAGGTCGCCAAGGCAAGACTCCTAATGACACTGAAAGATTCTCCAGACCAGTGCATTAGTTCTGCAGGGATAGAGCTTAGGACAGGCAGGAAGTGGTCAGTGAGCCAAGCGGTGGAAGCTGCCCAGGGCAGACTGGTACATCAGGATATAGTTGGCAACACAAACAAAGGAAGGGAGGGACTAGGACTCCAAGTACGAGTAAGTTGGGCAACAGCTGACAAGCAGAAGAGAAGAGCGATGGTCCAAGAGGAGATAAGGAAGGAAGTAGAAGAGACAAGAGCATCACAGATGGTCCAGCTGGGATGCCAAGGTCGCAGCACAGGATGGAATGTCCCAGAGCGGAAGATCACATGGTCACAACTGTGGCATCTGGAGCCAGTAAGAATTAGCTTTTTGCTAAGAAGCGTGTATGATGTTCTGCCCACCCCTGTAAACCTGAAGCGATGGAAGCTTATAGAAGATCCTGCATGTCCATTGTGTGGGAAGACAGCTACCCTGGACCATATTCTGTCATCTTGCCAGGTAGCACTTTCCCAAGGAAGATACAGATGGCGTCATGACAGAGTACTCCGTCAACTAGCGCACCACATCGACCTGGAGCGGAGGAAGAAGCAACCCGCAAAATCAAATGTTACTTTCATTCCTTTTGTAAAGGAAGGACAGGAAGCCAAGGTTACACCAAGCTCAAGCAGAGTTGGAGTTCTGGCCACAGCACAGTCATGGGAAATGAAAGTCGACCTGGAAAGGAAGCTACAGTTCCCAGATGTTGTCCAAACTACCCTACGCCCAGACATAGTGGTGTGGTCGTCACACGGAAAGAAAATCGTGGTAATAGAGCTCACAGTCCCATGGGAAGAGCGATGTGACGAGGCCTATGAAAGGAAGGCAACAAAGTATGCAGAGTTGATGGAGGAATGTCGTAGAAAGGGTTGGAGTACCTGGCTATTCCCCGTTGAAGTTGGTTGCAGAGGATTTCCTGCTGCTTCTGTATGGAAAATGTTCACTGCTCTTGGAATCACTGGACGCAACAGGAAGACAGCTGTCCAAGCAGTGAGCAGTGCTGCTGAGAAAGCGTCAAGCTGGATTTGGCTCCGTAGGAACTACACAAGCTGGAGCTAGCTATCAACACACAGTGACCTGATCACCACTGTGGCCCCACCATACTAGAGTGTTCTGGGTTACAAAGGGGCGAAACACTCAAGGATATATGGAACCCAGCTGAGGATGTTGATAGCCTTGAATGCAGTACAGACACTGTATTTCTCACGCCTCGAAATTCTCGTTGCTCACCTCTACAACACTGTTTTGGTTTGCACACGATTCTTCGTCACATTCTTTCAATTCACACCAAATGACATGAAAACAACAGGGACTCATAATATGACATTGCCGATTACAAATTCTTTCTTTTATTGATTTTATTACTATTCCTTAACAGTTTTAATCTTGTGCCTGTATTACATGTTGTTTAAGATTTTTGCAAGTTATTGAATTGAAAATGTGTACATTTTGATTAATAAAGCTTTTCTATATTTTTTTGTTTACAAATTTTCTATATCATTGTTAAATATTACTTCGAAAATACGCGATGAACTGATCGTTTCGTCAAAAAAGTAGTCCGGCTTAGAGCAGGTGCGCGAATATCGGTTGATAAAGCACATCTTTATCACACGGGTTATATCAACCGATATTTACAGAGATGGTGGGATAATTATCATTATTCCAATAACAAGCAAACCTTTTCCAATCTTGCACACTTTGTTTAAAACGCTATGTCGACGAGAAACAACTTGTCCAGTAGATAAAACTCATGTTCTTTCTTGCACAACTATGACTTATTTATTGTGTATGTTGTTGTTTTTTCATTTGATTAAGATGATGTACTTTGTAAAAATCGGAATAAATGTATGTTCTGTTCTGTTTTGTTGTTCTGTGTCCACGTACCTGACCGGAAATGAAAGCATGAGCACAGAATGGAGATAAGATAAGGCGCAACAAGCAATACGTTATTAAAAATAATGTCACCGGATTTGAAAAAAATACACTGGGGACAAATACAAGAGACCCTGCCAGAGAACTTCAGCACCCGCGGAAACCCTAAGAAAGAAAGGACGCTAAATTATAACTAAAAGGTCGCCGATTGGGAAATGGTCTATTCATTGTCGTTTACGTTGTAAACGCCCCCCCCCCCCCCCCCCCGCGAATCACGTGACAAGACTGAAAGTCAATGTGAACCATTTATAAAAGTGGACAGTACACGCGTGTCTGCTTTTAGAGACAGTTTACTACGTCATACTGATGCATTATATATTATCACTTACCGCTTGCGCAATAATGCGGAACCTATTGACGTTTCTCTTCAGTCATTTTAAAGCTTATTATGGGAAATACGCATTTCAACATTTTGGTTAATACAGGCGTACACTTAAAAGCAATGTATCAAATAAGCATAAAACTTGGTTTAACATTGAATGCTAAACAGCCCATTGCTATTTTCTAAAGACCAGGAATCAATATATACGGAAAAAAAACAACACATTAATTGATTACATTTTATGAATAATAAACGCATATATATGCGACAAAAACGAAAATATTAATGTAAATATAAACGTACTAAAGGTAATGGAACAATCCCAATCTATTTTGGAAAAATATTAAAAATCCACATCAAAGTAAATCAAATAAAGTAGTTAATGTTACAATGGACTAATTCTTCGAACATTTCAGGAATGTATACAGCATGCAACCAAACATCGACACAACACAAGCAGCTATCAACAACATCCACTCATATCCGACAACGATTTAGATGCCGTCTTGTCATATTGAGAAGTAAAAAACTATTCCAAAAGCTCTGGAAACGACAAATTATTTGCTGAAATTTGTAAATGTACATTTGACATAACTGCGCCTTTTTAATACAGTTTTATAAAAAAATATTCTCTGAGGGAATTTTGCCCAATCAATGGTCCGAAAGATTACTGATACCAATATTTAAAGGAGGGAGTCACGAATCCAATTTTTTTCGAAGAATTAACACAATAACATTTTATCGAAAATCTATTCGAAATTATTAATAGACAGACTTACAAAATGGTCAGTTATAAATTAATAACTAATTGATAACCAATTTTGGTTTTAAAATAACAAATCAGCAAATAAATGTATTTTTGTACTACACGCCCTCATATCAAAAACTTAAGCTAGTAATAAAATTATAAGTCGCACATCTTGACTGGGAAAAAATATACGATAAAATTAACCGCACATTACTAAGGCGAATCCTCGTAATGCGCAACTAAGTATTAGTTTTGTTGTTTTTGTTGTTGATATTATTATTATTATTGTTGTTGTTGTTATTTTTATTATTATTATTATTATTATTATTATTATTATTATTATTATTATTATTATTATTATTATAATTATCCCCTTTTTTATTGTAAAAATTAAAATATTGGTTATGAATATGAAAAATATAAATAAAGCGAAAGCATGACAATAATGTTAGACAGCTTCTGCTACGAGACATTAGCCGTAACTGTTACACGTTGACGCCGCATACTGCACGCGTATATCTGAAGCGAAAGTGAAAGCAGGTGAAATGACGTAATGAATTTTCAGATATTCAGTGGAAATGCCCAGCAGCAAATTTTGCTGATCAAAATGGAGAGGTCGGTTTCTTTTTTTGGCTGACTCCTTCATAAAATGTAAGTTTGTTTTCGTCTTGTGTTATTTTAAACAAATTTTGACATTATAAAATCCGTCTTTTAGTAACTGTTTCAGACCGTATAAAACTTTTTGTTCTTGAAAAGCCTCAATAGTCAAAAGGTCAGACTTTGACACGAAGGCACTTAAAGTTTAAAACGAGCCTGTCATTGAAGACAGTTTTCTTTAAGTCATAATTTTGGAAAATATAGACAAGAATGTAGTGGATATTTATTTCGACAAAACAACTTTCAGTGTGTTAATTATTATTATAACATTCTGGACAATCATAAGGTTCTCTGTTCTTTTTATTTTAGAAACCTTATATAGATATACCTTATATTGTCATAGACAATACAGGCCAGAACTGAGGGCAGACTGAATTTGAGTTCGGGGGTGGCGGAGTTTGCAGGGGTTGGGGGGTGGGTGGGGTGCTAGATTTCATTTATACCTCTGTTTTCACATCGATTGTTGTTTGCATATAATAGGAAGAAAAAAAAATCAACAACAACAGTATTGCTATCTTCGTTTGTCAGCAAAGAATCATTCATCCATTGCAGTATCGTCAGATTTTATGCTCAACAAATATAAATTAATACTGCCTGTATTGAGATTTCAGTTGGGTGTTCTAGAATGTGCTGTGTATAACTTCGATGTAGAGCAGGCGCGTATCTGGGCGATTTTTAAAGTTACGCACAATTGCAAGGGAAATAACCTTTGCAGTAATACTTTTGAATATATCCAGTTCTTTTTCTAATGAATAACATGTAAAATGCGGACATGTGAGGAACTTGACTTAAAATATGAACGACTAAAAGCCTGACGTGTATAAGTTTAATAATTTTAAGCCTTTTCAACTTGATTGGTGTGGCAATAAGATTTTATAACTCAGGGTTCGACGTTAACTTTTTTGAGAGCTGGACCAGTGGTCCAGTAACTTAGAAAACTTACTAGACCTGATCTGAACTGGACTAGACCAAAATGCAAAACGCATAATACACATACAAGACATACTTAAATCAAATTGTTATACGAGTTCAAGCATTGTCTTGCAATAACATACCAAAATAACTAAGTATGCAACATTTATGACTAGAAAATTGGTATGAAACTTAACATTCTATTAATGCAACTTAGGTATGATTATACTTAATTTTCTAGTCTAATATAAGCAACATACATTGGTAATTATATGACTAGAAAGTTAAGTATGACCATACCTATATGACTAGACGTTTTCACACAACTGAACAGGCTAAGCACACATTATTTTCAACCGACTTTTTTTTCCCAGTATAGGATGCAACAAAAGTAGTGAGCAGTGAGCTGTGCTTAAGATCATATTTACATTGGTGAGATATATGGGATTCAGATTCTGAAATCGCCCGTACCGACAACAAATCTGCATGTCTTACAAAACATAAGATTGCTCTTTTTCATCAAAATCTAGCCAACTAAACTCACCTGTTCATTTTGGACAGAACGATCTTATCCGCTTTGTTTTGTCGCACAGTTTAATTGAAGCATCCTTGCTCTTTTGTTTCGTACCGTCGTCCGTCTTTTTTTTTCTTTTTTGTCGGACGAAAAATCAAACTCAAGTACATTGCTCGACATGTTTGTGTCGTCTGCGCATAGTGCGTTATAAACAATATACAATATTCTAACGAAAAAAAAGCTCTTAGCAAATAACCCACTGGCCTTGGGGAAATTTAATTTAATAGGAGAACAAAATTCCTCCAAAATTTTCCTAGGTGGACAAAATGCCACCCTTATATTTTCAAAGCGAACAAACCAAAATGCCTCCCTTGTATTTTCAAAGCGGACAAACCACACCTCACCTCACCGAAAAATTTACTTTTGTAGAGATGACAATCAAATGGTCTTAGCAGATCCAGGAGCATTCTACAATAATGGTGATGACTTCTGAAGTGTATCTGATCAAAATGTATTTGTAATGGGTGTATCAAATTGACTCTGAAAAAAAAGGCCAAGATTTTAATTTTGAGCAACAAAACTTTCTTGTTACTGGTTCAAATTCTTCAATAACAAGTATGCATAATCATCACATATCACATGATCATCACACATACATCCCTTGGAGTTGGCCCATAACCTGAAGTTAATTTTCCCACCTCCCTTTTCCCCTGGTGTATAATTTTGCATATCTGGCAAAAAATATAAATAATAAAAATCTTGCCAACTCACACAAAACATGATACAGTTTAATGTAAATATAGTGTAATATAAAGATCTATAGGGTTTATAAATATTTAAAACAAGTATTATTACATGTATAAATGTTAGTTAAACTGTTTATATTTTTTAAGAATACCAATTTTGTCAAGAATGTATTTGGACACAGTCCTCAACACCTTGTACAAAACTACTGATTTGGCGCATTCTCTGCAAAGCGTTTTTTAAGATGTTGGACCAAATGGAAAACAACTATCAGTAAATATTGTTATTTTTGTTCTCAAAGAGCGTTAAAATTTTGTCAAACAAAATATAACTTATTTAAAAAATGGTGCTGTTTTTCTCTAGACCAATTATTGTAGTTTCAGGACAACAAAATATTATTAAATCTAGTTTCCAAGTACATCATTTCTAAGCTTGAACTTAAGTGAAATAGATTATGTATACATCAATCTCGCATTGCTTTCCTGTTCTCGTTTCATTGGAAGTTTGGACAGACATAAAGCCTTTGCTACAATTGCGGCCTTTGGCTGAGTGGATAGACAACTTTTAACTGTCTAGCCCCTCACCGCTTGTGTTCGAGTCTCGAGAACTTTAATAAGCATGCTCGTCCACATGATCTGCATTACACCAGTGGTTTTGCACAGACATTAGCCTTAGCCTTCAATTTAAAATAAAGTGAATGTCGATAATATGACTATAATTGTGTCAGTGCAATATAATTGAGATCAACAATTGCTATTCTTAACACATTTTCTGTAAATCATTTAGTGCAGTGTAAATTAAGAAAATATAACTATAGTTAATATTTAAAATTAGGCAACATTTTCCAACATACTTAAAAATATGTTTTTCTTTGCAGTTTGAGCAAGACAAAAATAGTTAATATTTTCATATTAGTGCCTCGTCTGTTTGTTATTGAAAATTGTTTAGAAAGTTTGCACCAGCAATATTTTTGAGGCAACATTAATCAAAAGTATTTGTTTGCAATACATGGCGCTTACCACAGATGGAGATCTCTAAAATGTAAACCACTATCATAAGGTCAGCAATATTTTTTGCCTTGTTTTCTTTTCTTTTCACGACTGGTTGACCCGGTGTCAGGATAATGTAACTGGGTGTGGTATCATGCCAGGTGTTCACGGCATGCTATACACAGTGAAGGCAGCATTATATCTGCTTCAAGTGGACACCGTCTCCAGATAACTGAAATACTGTTGGTGGGACAATAAACCCAATAAATAAACCTAATGTTGTAGAAGTTTTGCTTTGTTTTGTGTCTGAATCATGATTAAAGTTTTGACCTCAACCCTAAATATTTTTTGTTTATTCACACATAAAAAACTTATTTGTCGGCATCTTTCTCAATTTTTTTAATGGTTTGAAAAAGTCTGCTAGGAGTACATTGATAGTCTCCTGCATGCCTTGATTGGGTTGCCAGGTGACAAACAGAAATCTTAATTCATTTTATATCAACATCGATCGAGGAATGCAGATAAAGGTCATAAGTTGGGCTGGTGCCAGCAAATGCTGTAAATAAGCCAGATGGGTCTGGTAAACAGCAGTGGGGTGGGGGAGTGGGTGCCCTGATGGCTTAAATAACTGCTCGGGTGGCATCTGGATATAGTTATCGCGCACCCCTCCCCCCCCCCCCCCCCGACTTCTTTTCATGAATCTAAAAATAGAATTTATTTTTGAAAAGTTTGATTCTTTTTATTTAAAAGCAATATTCAACGAAACTCAACAGTTTTTCGGTTTATATAATACCCCTACTAGTGTAACACATGTAAGTGTCAGTTTCATATGATTTGGTTCATTTGATGACTTTTTATGTGTTTTATTTTATTTATTTTCATCCAAATTTTGCTCATTCAATCTTAATACATAATTTGGTTAGAAGTCTGTTTATAACTAACCATAGCATTGAAGAATAGTCTTTGTATCATTCCTTAAGTGGATGCTATCATTAAACTTAATTTTGAAATTATTAATTATGCAAATAAGCCAACATGAATATTTATATATTATAATGAGAATCTAAAAATAGACTTCAATTTTCGAAAAAATTTTTTATTTCATTTAAAAGCTATATTCAAACAAACTGAACTTTTTTTTAAAGTTAAATTGACACCTGTCTTAGTCTGACACAAGTTGATTCAAGTTTTATAAATTATTGATCTATTTTTTGATATTTAACAACATTGTATTTAATTTCTGTGGAATTTTCATCACTGAGTTTAGTACGTGAAGTTGATCAGAAACCTGTTTGTAAACAGGTGTAATGTACAGTATTGCTCATAACTTACTGGTAAAATCAGTTTTAGACCATGATTATATTGAAGACTATCACTAAGCCAAGATTTGAAATTAATAAGTATGCAAGTTAGCCTTAATAAATATTCATGAATCTTAATTAAGAGGTAAAATAAATACATATTTTAAATAGTTATATCTTTTTTTCCAAGTCACATTCTTATGAAATAAAGTAAATTTATTGTTGAGAAGTAATGTTTCCCTAAAATGGAAAACAATAATTTCTTCCATGATTAAATGCTTGAATGTCTTTCCAGATCTAAAATAAATGTTCTTTAGTAATAATGTCGCAGTTGTGATGTCTTACTTACTATACTTACATTATAATCCAGAGAACTAAAGAAAAGCGATGAAAAAAAGGACCAATGTGATGTGATAAAACAATTCATTTCTTCTGGTGTCTAATATTTTATCTTTTCAGTTGATGTTACTATTGACTAACTATAGTTATATATGGACCCAACCAGAGAATACATCTGTTATTCTTCAATTAACCTTCAATTAACCTTTATTTTGGATTTAAGAAAATGCAATTGCTTCATTCAAGCTTAAAGTAAATTGTGGTTCATTGGAGACAACAGATATATGTGGAAGTTAAAAGGTAGATTTGGGTTAGCACATTAATTTAGATTAAATTTCCTTGTGGGGTTTTAATCAAATAAGTTTCTGAAGGTGATATTACAGAGTCCAGAACACAGTACTAGACAGCACACATTGTTGCTAAATGTGACGTGATGTGGACATGTTGCAAAGATTTTTAATAAGTAAGAAAATTGAAGCATAACCAGGTAAATTTACTGCTTCATGTAAAAAGGCATTAGCATCAAATAAATTGTTCAGTCTATAAAGTCTGATTTCCTGTTACAGTTTGAGCTTAATAAAAGTAAAAGTTTTATTTCCTAAGGCAAAGGATAAGACAATGAAAGGGGGTAAATGTAATAACATTGTTCCAAAATAAAATGACATGTTTGTTGCATAAATAGATGTAGTTTTGCCTATCTACTAGGAACTATCGCAGAAAGATTCCCTAAAACATGCAAAGGAGTTGTCCACAGATGTTTTGAAGTGTTGGACATATCAATGTATTAATTATACTGTTGATGAAAGATAACGCACCACATTGGATAGTAAAAAATTACAGATTTTAGCATTGAAGACCTTGCAGAGTAAAAATGTACTTCAATAATTAAAAAAATCGGAGAAATAATTAAATCACTCAACAAAAACAATTTTTAGCATTTAACCCTATTCCATTTCAATAAATTAATATTACCTAGATTATAAGGATTTGAAGGTGTAGCATAAAATCGCTAATAGAACAATTACTTTAAACCTTCATCTACACGCAGAAAGATTTTTAGTTAAATGCTTCATATCCTATGTTAAAGTATGAAAAAGGAACAAAAAGTACAAAAAATTTAATATTGACCGAAAATTTATTTCGTGTTAAAGTGCACAATATAAGCTCACAATTAATGGCTTTGTATATTCATGAGAACTAATTTGCATAATTATTTTTAAATCTCAGCTTAATGATAGCCTTCACCAAAGGACTAGTCAATACATGTAACTGTTTTTTTCATGTTATCAATAGTTATAAGCAGGCTTTTAACATATTCCTGTGTTAAAAATTAATGAGGAAAACACAGACCAAATTATTTAAAAAAAACATACACAATTAAAAGGATGTATTTACTTATACAAAACTTAAACAAACATGTAACAGACTAATTGAGGTGCCTACTAAACTTTTTAAACAGTGCTGTTTCTTTAAAATTTGTGAAAATTGACACCTATCGTCAGATTCTCATTAATATGTGTGAATATTCATGTTGGCTTATTTGCAAAATATATATTTTTAAATCTAAGTTTAGCGATAGCCTCCACTTAAGGAACAATATAATAATTATATTTCATCGTTATGGTTAGTTATAAGCAGACTTCTAACCAAATTAGGCATTAAGATTGAATAAGCAAAATTTTAATGAAAATAATTAAAAAAAAACACTTAAAAAATAACAAAATGAACCAAATCATATGAAATTTAGACCAACATATGTTAGTCAAGTAGTGGTATGTATATAACTTTAGAAATTGTTGAGATGGTATGAAAATTGCTTTTAACCAAAAAGGATCCAAGCTTTCTAAAATAAAGTCTAGTTTTAGATTCTCATTAAAATAAATGAATATTCATGTTGGCTAATTTGCATAGTTAATTGTTTCACTTCTAGCCTCCTTTTAAGGAATGATTCAAAAGTTATTCTTCAAAGTTATGTTTAGTTATAAGAAGACTTCTAGCCAAATTATCCATTAAGATTGAATAAGCAAAATTTGGACGAAAATAAATAAAATCATAAAAAATAAACCAATTCGTATGAAACTTAGACCAACACGTGTTAGACAAGAAGGGGTATGTATATAACTTGAAACTTCTGAATTTGTTCATATATTGCGTTTTAATAAAAATAATCTAATCATCTTTTAAAAAAGAGTCTATTTTAAATTTCTCAATAAAATTTATAAATATTTGTAATGTCTAATTTGACAATTGACCATAAGGCCATTCAATAGCCTTTAATTGAGTATCAGTTGCATATGCTTCTATCACCTTTTTTAGAAAAGTAATAAACATTTTTTCCAAACTTACCCTCCTATCAAAATTTCATGATGGTTGCCATGGAAACCATTTGTTTTCATATAGCCCATATGGGTTTAGTTTTGAGTACATTCAGAGACACCCTAATGAACATTTTGGTACCCATGAAAAAAGTCTAAGGTTTGTGGGGGAGGGGGCTGCGCGTTAACCATATCCAGCTGCTGGACTATGCATGCACTACAAAGGCTAAGCAATCGAGCCATTTTCTGAAGAAATAAAGCAAATAAAAATTGTATGTCTGAGCCACCCCCCTCCCCTCCCATTCCCCCAACTGATAAATTCGGGCCTGATGCACATCAACTATTTGACCTTATTCTGTTGAAGAGATTAAGACAATTTTTATATCAACAAAATCATTCAATTTCATTTTAGTTTTGTCCCTGTTATTTATAAAACAATGATAATAACAATTTATTTCATGAAAAAAGTATATTCTTTTTGTCTGGCGTTAGCTGAAGTACACTAATGGGCACATCATAAGGAGGATGGTGGCTGAAGGATCAAAATAAACTAACCTGCATACTTGTAATTATTTTAACCCTGGTAAGTACTGTTGCCTGAAACCCCTGAGGAACTATTGTGTCTGAATCGAATACATATTTATAAGTGCTTGCAAGACAACGGCACTTGTAGGGCAGTAATGAAAACACAAACACAAGGCAAGAGTTGATTAAAAAAAAGGCATTTCGGGCAATGCCTATGTTAATATTTGCTTCAGTGAAAATGGGCATTCTAAAAGATGCGTATTGAAATTTTTAGTTAGTGATTTTGCTTTATCTAGGTGAACAAAACATCACAAAAGCGCTCTGGTGAAATTCATCTGTTTTGAATTTGCACAAACTTGGTCTCTTCCCATATGATGAGTGTCACCATCATGAGTTTCAATGATGTGTTGCTAGTGGCTCAACAACAAGCAAGAAGATTCTCTTCTTCTTAAACTTTTTTTTACCTTGATTGATTATGGATCCTCGATTTGTCTGTTCTACTTTAATTAGGTCAAAATCCTTTTCTACTCTTTTCGAGCATCTTCAAGAAAAAATATCTCTTCGTATTGGCTTGAAATTTAAATTGTTCTCTACTAAAATTCAATGTCATGTCCCATGAGGAGGTCATAAGTACAACATAACAATAATTTATATGGGTTATCGTTCTTATCAATTTAATTATTGAAAATAATTAAAATAATATAATCTTAGTTATAGAAAGGCAAAGGAATATGGATTGATGAGATACTATAGTCCTATGGCAAGTATGATCCTGTTTGTTTGTTTTCTATTTTCTTACAGGTGAAAAAGATGGCTGAAGGAAGACCAAGCACACCACTTCTTGAAGAAGACAGAGAAAAAAAAATCCAATATAATTTAGATGTGTTTAAATCCTACATTGTCAATTATATAGATCTACATGAATTGCTGATGATCTACCCATTCCCACAAACGTCATCAAGTGAGTATTACACTTCTTTGTAAATTTTGCTTTTACAGTTTTATCAGTAAATTGTTATGCCCTTTAATGCCTATATTTTACTGTAGTCATTTTACTATTAGTCAAGTTTCTATTGTGTGAGATATTAAAAATATTAATCGTATCCATCAGGCAGAAAAAAAGAAATACAAGTTTGATTTACCATGAAAAGTCCAGTTTAAAGATGTAATCTTTCTTTCTTCCACGTAGCAATGCCATATTCCTTTCTCGATGCAAGCACTCTCTGAGACGATACCTATGTACATGTACCTGCAAGTTTTGTTAAAAAGACATTTTTTTTTTAAATTTCATTGGGGTGAAGTAACATCCATTTTTGGAGTTTGTTCATATACTTATGATGTCATTTTTGTTCATTTTTTTCAATATTGGGCATCTTATAATTACACCAAAATAAAACAAAAGAAACTCTGTATTCGACCTAAGTTTAATCTTGAGAAATTTAGTTCAGATCACATTTATAGTTTTGCATATATTTAAATGACTCTTTTAATATGCGAAATTAGGCACACTTATTTGAGGATAGGGCGAAATGAAGGAGGGTGCAAAATTAGGCACTGCACAACTGTTCACCGCATGGTAAAATTATTTAAAAAAGAAAGATCTAGAGACACATTTCAAACGTTTTTCGTGCTAAATCCCCCTTTTCACTTAACAATTTTCCCAAAATAAATTATATAATAGGCTACATGTATTAACATAGATACCTGTATGCCTTGCTGATTTAGGATTTCCCTTCGCATTGTGTTGTTTTCTAAAATTCTATGATTTCTTCCGTATTTTTTAAATTTTCACTTTTGACACTTTTGGCATATGACGACATGGCATTGTATGACATCATTAAATTGTTCTTATTATACGTCAGCACTTGGGCTGTTTTATTTCAAACTACTCTCTCATTTGGAATTTTAGGTTGCAGAGGCTTTTATCAAATGTACATACTGTACAAATGTTTATAGTTTTTTATTTCCAGCTATTTTGTATGTATATAAGTTCATTGTATCTAGAAAAATCTTCAGGAAGTGCGAGATTGGAGCGCTTCACAAACCAGGTTTAAGCACCCCAGACGGTCCTTTTGCCGACTGACCATTCCAAGGGTGTAACTGATGTTTATTTATTTTTGTTTGTCATGTCTCATCTCTGTGTTTTTGTCACATTTATATTTACCCAGTTTGCCTTTGTCTAGAGGTAGATTAGATTTAAATACCTGTGGAAATTTTGATAGGACCTTTTCTTAGTTACCTGTTCCCACTATCGGTTACGTTGATGTTATCTGTATGATCAGTTCGTCTAAATGCTTATCTGGAAAATCTGAATAAGTTCTTTCTAAGTTGAAAGTCTTCATTCTTCTATACAAAGTACTTTCTGATGCAAAATTTTGAACCTGTCTTTCAATAGTCTCTTTGGGAATTTGAAAGTGTCCATCTCTAGAGGGGGCCGTACATCTGAGTATTTTATAAACATGATACGAAGCTCAATTACCTCAGCGCGGTTGCTTATAATCCTCATCAGAAAGGTAACAGACTATGTCAGTAGATAACTATTCCGTGATAAAATTATCTTGTAGACAGGCTAACCCCAACTGATGCAGAACTTCTGTGATATCCATGTCAGATTTGTTGAAAACTATGCAAATGATGCCGCAATTGTACTTGTAAGCGCCGAATCATTTAAGAGTATCCGGTGTCAGGGTTAGAATTTGCAACCATTTATCAAAAACACAGCACCTTATATGAAACACCGGCCGCAATAGCTCAAGTGGTAGTGCATCGGCTTGCAGATCGGGAGGTCGCGGGTTCAAACCCAGGCCGGGTCAAACCAAAGACACTAAAGGTGGTAGTAGTGGCTTTTCTCCTAATGCTTAGGGCTAAGGGGACAGCATAATGCCTGACTCGTCGGTGTCAGTATGATGGACCGGCCGGATTCAGTCCCTGGGCACCTCATAAGTGCCCCTTTGCTATAATGACAGAAATGTAGCTGCACAGTATCAGAAAAATGCTGGCAAATCCCATCCCACCCCTTATACGAAACAATGTCACCATATTTCAAAACCACAACATCATTTTTGAAACCACAATGACATATCTTAAAACCACTACTCTATCTATAAAACTACTCATTATTTAACATATCAAAAACGCATCAACATTAATCAAACCAACACCACCACGAATCAAAACCACAGCATCATATTGATTTTCTATCATCCATACCTACACATGGGCTGCATGTAATAATAACACGTGAACATCGGATACAGAAACTGCTACCACAGAGAATGCAACATACACTGAATATAATGACATATGTACCGCATCATATAAAGTTCCTACCACACATATCTAAATATGCACTGAATGTAATTCAAAAGCTTATTCGAAGACAGTATCAGCATTCCATACTCAGCACTGTGAATTGTTCTGAACTGGTTGACCTATTTTGCATTTTCTTCCTCTGGTGCAAAAAGTCCTTTTGCAGTCTGCCAACATGGCGGGATTTACCCCTTCTTCCATACCACCTTCACCAGTACTTACAATCTTCTTTGCAATTTTATGCATTTCTTGTACATCTTGTATGGTTTGCCAGAAGGTCCTGGTGCTGACCCGGTGCGTGCCTTCCGGATAATATCCTTGATTTCTTTCCATGTGCGTTCTTATGTGCTAAACTCAAACACTGGGAGATTGTCTGGTGTGATGCATGGACAATCAAGTGGAGAGTTGAGCCAGTTGTCACCATGCGTTCGCTTAAAAGTAATGCTTGCCTTCCTCTGCCACTCCCATTATTGCTTTACCACTTTTTTCCACTTGTTTGGATCAATAAAGTCTTGTTCTGTTTCTAAAAGGGTTTGTCGACTTTTTAACAGCCTGTTTGTCTGGGTAGTAGGGTGGTGTCGTGCACAATGTGATTCCAAAATTGTTCTCTACAAACCACAAAAAAAATCATTGTCATAGCTGAGATTTTCTTACAGACATCACCTGCTGCTTCTAGAATACTAATTCAGAATCAAAGCAAAACAACATGCTCAATGTGAGTTTTTCTGAAGTTTTAATCCAGATTTTATCAAAATTGGTCAGAATGTTTGTCTGCATGAAATCTTGGATGAGTTTATTATTCTGTCACCTGGTGTCAAAAACTAGGACAAAAGGTCAAATTTTAGGGATGGGATAGGTTTTGTCGGCATTTTGCCGATACTGTGCAGAGACATTTCTATCATTATAGCACAGGGGCACTTATGAGGTGCCCAGGGACTGAACCGGGCCGGTCCATTATACTGACACCGACAAGTGTAATGCTGTCCCCAAATTTTAGGAAAAGCTTGTGAACACACTGGAGACCACATTTACATGTATGTTTGTCTGCATGAAATCGTGAAAAAGTTCGTAACTGGGTTACGCGGGGTCAAAAAGTATTTAACTAGGTCAAATCGTAGATAAAAGCTTGTGAACCCACTTGAAGCCACATTATAAGTCAATCTTTATCAAACTTTGTCAGAATGTTTGTCTGCATGACATCTTGGAGGACTTCGTTATTGGGTCAAGTCAAAAACTAGGTCACCAGGTCAAATCTTAGAGAAAGCTTGATAACACACTAAAAGCCACATTTGTAGCCTAATCTTCACCAAATTTTGGATGAATTCGTAACTGGGTCACCTGGTGACAAAAGGCCAAATTTATGGAAAACTATAAACATGCTAGAGACCACATTTATAGTCCAATCTTCAGCAAACTTGGTCAAAATGTTTTTCTGCTTGTATGCGTTTTTAACTGGGTCATGTGGGGTCAAAAAGTAAGTCCCTAGGTCAAAAAGAAAAAGCTTGTGAACACAGTAGAGGCTACATTTATTGCCCAATTTTTACCAAACTTGGTCAGAATGTGGGGTGCCTGCACCAAATCTTGGAAGAGTTCATAACTGGGTCACGTTTGGTCAAAAAGTAGGTCACCAGGTCAAATCTTAGGAAAAGCTCGTGAACACACTAAATGCCCCATGTAAAGGCCAACCTTCACCAAAGTTGGTCAAAATCTGTGTCTGCATCAAATATTGGATGTTTTCACTCTTGGTTCACGTGGGGTCAAACAGTAGGTCACTAGGTCAAAGTAAAAAAAACAACGCTTGTGAACACATTAGAGGCCACATTTATGGTCCAATCTTCACCAAACCTAATCAGAATGATTGCCTGCATGAAATCTTAAATGAGGTTTTTACTGTGTCACGCGGGTTGAACAAGTCCTGTGAACACACTGGAGGCCACATTTATAGCCCAATCTTCACTAAACTTCTGAATGTTTGTCTACATGAAATTTTAACTGCGTTCTTCATTGGATCACATGGTGGTCACTCATTCTTCTCTTAAAATAAAACCTTATGAACACACTAGAGACCACCCTTATTGCCCAGTCTTCACCAAACATGGTCAGAATATTTGCCTGCAAGAAATTTTGTGAGTTTGTAACAAACCTTTTGAAAATGCTTAGAGGCCACATTGATGGTCCAATCTTCACAAAACTTGGCCAGAATGTTTGCCGGTATGAAATCTTAGATATGTTCGAAGTGGGTCACATTGATTCAGTTGGTCACAAGGTCAAATTCTAGAATATGTTATCAGCCCAGTGGCGAAACTAATGGTCTAATCTTAGCCAGAGATTTTTAAAGTGAATAACTCTTAATTACTTTATGCCAGATATGAGCCTTCTAAAGGCCTGTGTCCTCAGGTGAGCGATGAAGTTCAATTTTCATCGCTGCATTGTCCAAAGCTGTTGTGCTGGTGGTTGGCATGTCAAGAGGGGATTCTAGTAACTCCAATAGCTGATTCATCTATGTCACTAGTTCCTATATGCCCATCTGATCCAGGTTGCTTGCATGCACTGATTCAGTCCGATTCAGTTTCTGCCGCTATACATGCCCACACTAAATACAAGACTGGTGTATTCGCAGTCTCTTCTGATTCTTATACACTTTCCCACAGAGGCATTTCTTTTACTCCATCAAAGTCCATTGAACAAGTCGATCATTGTTATGCGTAGCTGACGATATTCCTGCCAACTTATATAAATTATACTAAATTGTTGAGCTTTAAACAGCTTAAGCACCTTAAGTTCATTTAAATGTTTATAAGGTAACTTCTGAATTTTTTGTGTGTTTTTAGTGGTAGATGAGAAGCGCAGACTATATCAGCTTCTAAAGAGTTCTTGTCCGCCAGCAGGGATATTTGAGGAAATTGTACAAACCATATCAGCGTTGCCTTTGACATATCAGCCATTTACCAAGCTTGTTGAATCGCTTCATACAGCAGGCAAGTTTGACCTTTTTTCAATTGTTGTCTTTATTGACAAGTTATCAGAACACATACTTTCCATTATATTACCAATTATATTTTTATAAAGAATTTCTAAGGCTTTCAATGAGTCAATGATTTTTACAATGTAACCTTGAAATGTTTTAAATAATTTGACTAAATGCCCATGATTAGAGGTTTTACATGTAGATGGTGTGAGTCAGTAAAGTGTTACCATGGTTATTTTTTAGGACTTTGTGCACTATGTTTAAACATTTCAATTCTTCATCTTATATGAAGCTTACTTTGGAACTATGAATATTTATTTTACTTGTTTTACTTCTTAAATAATGTTTGAAGCTGCGGATCAGTACACACACATTGCTTGGACTGTCAATGTTTTTAGACATTACCATGTTAGCAGTACTGTTAGAATAATACTGTCTATCTTTCAGTCCATCTATCAGCCCAATCTCCGTTCATTCATCCATCTGTATCAGTGTGTCCATCTGTCTATCTGTCTTTCCATAACACCTATTTGTCTAGGCTTTACTTCTTACAGTTTTGTATCAATTGTAAATATTTTTTAATTATTTTAAGTTCCAATGGAACGTCTCTGTCATTTCTGCCATAGACCAGATGTTAGAGATATCTGAAAAGTTCCAAATGGTTGTAGTCCTTTCAGTTACACATACATTGTAATTTCAGTTATTTGTGTTTTGAATGACAGGACATTTCTGTTGCTTTTGTTTGTAATAAAGTAATTGTAATTACATATTTTTAATTTGCATATGTACACATATATGTATCTTTATCAATAGCCCTTAATAATACTAATTGAGTGCCATAATGCAGTTTTTCGCTTAGAACTCCTTATTTCTTTCAGAATACCCTAAAATAGCTGACATATTGTTAGGTCAGCTGTTTCCCGTCAGTGATACTAACCGCAAACGCCTTGATGAGCATTTAAAGAAGCTCTGTGACAATATGAATTTACAAGACCTACTTCTCAGCTTCAAGGATGAAGGTTTGATCTCCCAAGCTCAGCGTGAGCAATTGAAAGCTAAATGCATGGCTGAAGGCACCCCCCGTGCAAATTTTCATTTCTTCATGCTGCTACCAGCACGAGACAAAAACTGGTATCCAAAGTTCTTAAAAGTTCTTATTGAGAACAATCATGAACAGTTGGCCTTAGAAGTGCATCCAGAAATGACAGAACGTAGGTATTGTTGTTGATTTTTTCAATTAGTTTTTCTTTAATTGTTATTTTTAAATCTAACACATTAAATGTAATATAAGATCAGTTGGTCCATTACCTTATTGAGGAAAACAACATATTTATTTCCATAGAAAAATACATAATCTTAACTAAGTTTATTTGATGTACGTATATTATAACACAACATACTTTGTTACTAGTCAATTATTTTTACTTAATTTCCAATTAAGGTTCCTATTTGTTCTCGCCTATTGAGCTTTCAATTCCATTTTACATACTCTCCTAAAATAACTAGCGCACATCGGCATGTACCTTGACGTCAGTATGGATACTGAAAGGAATACCGTTGGGGTTACAATAGAAAATGATATGATATCTAATCATTGCAAAATCAAGCAAGTCAGCAGACATATATAGTCTTTACAGTCTCCTGTCAAAAAACCTCAATGCCTTTATAAAACTAGGGTGGATACCAAGCCATGGAGAAAGCGCTATAATTAATAAAATAAATATAATAAATAACGCACAAATTCAGATATCCGGATATGTTGGTAGGACTCTAAGTTCAATATTTACTGCCACAATAACGTTAGTTTAGAATAGTTTTTTTAATTAAAACTAGGATCAAGCTACCCTGGTAAAGAATGCAAGTTCACCAATAGGAACTGTCCTTACTGTCACATAGAGAAATACTTTAACCCCGTGCTGTTTTTGTTAAGGCAGCACACAATAGCAAGAGATTAGCCACAAAAACCTATATTATTCACACGTGTCTTTGCTTTTTGTACCAGCGGAAAAAGGCAGATTTAATAAAAATGCAACACTTTAATACCTAGAAGATAGTAAATACATTAAATACATTTAATTCTCTACTAAAATATATATTATATACGATATACTAAACTAACTGAATTACCAACCCAAGCTTAACTACTCACACATTTTTCCCGTACTTTTGTCACTTTAAAACATCCTTTAAAACAAAGTGCCAGCTCTAATCAGGAGTAGAAAACATTTCAATGGTGAACATTTTAAGAAACAGTTTCTTAGAGGTGTAATGCCTTTAAACAAAGAGCAGTCATAATCTTCCGCCAAATTGGGGTACAGCAAATCAGAGAATGGGTTTATTAGGAATGTTTAGATTTTAAAGAGATTTCACCCCATCACGTGTCTTGTGGGTTTTGAAACTTTAGTTATTGTTTGATTTGGATATGATATCGATTGGACATTGTATTAATTCAGTTTATGTAGGTGTTATCCTATATTATTAATTAAATATTTAATGAAATGCTTTTATTCTAAAAAAGATTAAGAGCACGTATTATTAGTTCTGCTTTGTCGGGGCGGGGGGGGATTTACTTACTTCAGCTAGGTAGCTGGATCCGAGTCTGAGTCTAGAAATATTTAATCATGGGCTATATTATGATGGTGAGTTCCAATCTCCAAATTCATATTAGAGATTTTGCTTAACATTTGTATTTTAGTATTTTAATCTATATATTTCTTTAATTAGTTCTTGTCTATTCTTTCCGTAAATTGTCTGAAATGCTTGTAAATAACTAAGATAGCCGGGGTAAATATTTATTGTTGATCGGCAATTTGCTCTATTTGAACACATTTTATGGGTTATAATTAACAGTTCGCATCTTAATATAGAATGTCTAGTGTTTAGTTTTATTTTGGCCTTGTTTATTTATTCTGTTGATTTTCAATCATAATAACTCATGCTCATATAGCATTTTTGTTTGTATCCTTGCTACCGTCGGTGTAGATGTGGATGTGGGTAGCGATATCTCAGTACTCAGTATATGAGTTGAGTTTAACTAAGGGAATAATCTTATTTCTAAATTTGTTTTAATGTTAATGGATTTGATCCCTACATGGAAAGGATTAAGTGGAGGTGTTAATTTGTCGGTTGTTAGTCCTATTTTGTCTCATGATAATATAATTATTATTTGATAGCCCTGTTTCTATCTTTTTAGTTTGTTAAGTTTTTTCCCGATTGACCCATATTCTACTATTCCTTACCGATTTTTTTTATTTAAATAGTGGTTGAAAAGGGGTTGAGTATGAGACAATGGAATGTTTTTGATGTTATTTTTTTCTAGCAGCTAGTCCATTTATGTAGGTTATTCGGTACATGTACCTACAATTCACGCGAGCGATTATAAGCCCCCACACAGATTGCCACTTTTATGACACAACGTTTATATCAAATTAGACGGGCAGTGGTCATTTAGCTGTAGTGCACAACAACTGCATCCGGTCTGAAGACATGTCATACATGTAGGAAGATCCCAGCACACATAATCTGGCTGTGAAATTTCACTTCAGTAAAACGCAGATACGGATGCGGGGAATAGGGGTAGAAAATTGAAATATACGTGTATAGAAGAGTGGTGTAAGAATGTTGGGAAATTACAGATTTATATTAATTTGTCTTAACATGGTACATTTTACACACTTTTCAATGTTTAAGCAGGCTATCATATTGGCGTCACTTACTTATCATTTGCCTACACATTTTACCATTTATAGTTGTATTGTCTCATTTGAAAGGTGTGAAAACATTACCGCCTATATGCGCTGGAAGTGGGCCGATTGGGGAGAACGATTTGGACAAAACCGAGTTGGTACAGTATAAATAGGCTGATTGAACCTTTACTTTAACAACATGCCGCATTTGCCATGGTATTTCGTGTAACGTGACGTAAACGGAAACAGTACAGTATGTTGTATCGCATCGTAACCAATCTGATCACCTCGGCCTTTATGCTATGCAAGAGACCTCTGACATAATAAGGCGCCATCTTGGATCTACTTTGTGTGTCTTAGTTTTAATACTGGGTATTTAATGTTGACTTTTCAATTTTCCGTAAATCATATAGATTGTATTGATAAAAAAAATCGTTGTTATTGCAAGATATACTCAACTAAATGATATATATACAATTTGTTACTTTCTCGCGAACGGACACTGTTTCATAACTCAGGCGACGCACTTTGGTGTATTCTAGAGCTATGTATGAGGTGTATTTTACGAACCATACGGAAATACCCGAAGTTTTACGATTGGCATCGTAACGTGTAGATTTTCTATCGTAATGCATATCGTGTATGGTATCGAACCGTAACGTGTATGGTATCGTGTAAAAACCGCACATGGTATCGTACATCGAACGTAATCGCACCGTACGTATATCGTATCGTGTGACAACTGTTACGGTTCCAGAACTGTATAAGCAGACTTCTAACCAAATTAGGCATTAAGATTGAATAAGCAAAATTTTAATGAAAATAATTTAAAAAAAAAAACACTTAAAAAATAACAAAATGAACCAAATCATATGAAATTTAGACCAACATGTGTTAGACAAGTAGTGGTATGTATATAACTTTAGAAATTGTTGAGATGTTATGAAAATTGCTTTTAACCAAAAAGGATCCAAGCTTTCTAAAATAAAGTCTATTTTTAGATTCTCATTAAGATAAATGAATATTCATGTTGGCTAATTTGCATAGTTTATTGCTTCACTTCTAGCCTCCTTTTAAGGAATGATTCAAAAGTTATTCTTCAAAGTTATGTTTAGTTATAAGAAGACTTCTAGCCAAATTATCCATTAAGATTGAATAAGCAAAATTTGGACGAAAATAAATAAAATCATAAAAAATAAACCAATTCCTATGAAACTTAGACCAACATGTGTTAGACAAGAAGGGGTATGTATATAACTTGAAACTTCTGAATTTGTTCGTATATTGCGTTTTAATAAAAATAATCTAATCATCTTTTCAAAAATAAAGACTATTTTAAATTTCTCAATAAAATTTATAAATATTCGTAATGTCTAATTTGACAATTGACCATATGGCCATTCAATAACCTTTAATTGAGTATCAGTTGCATGTTTCTATCACCTTTTTTAGAAAAGTTATAAACATTTTTTTCTAAACTTACCCTCCTATCAAAATTGCATGATGGTTGCCATGGAAACCATTTGTTTTCATATAGCCCATATGGGTTTAGTTTTGAGTACATTCAGAGACACCCTAATGAACATTTTGGTACCCATGAAAAAAGCCTAAGGTTTGTGGGGGAGGGGGCTGCGCGTTAACCATATCCAGCTGCTGGACTATGCATGCACTACAAAGGCTAAGCAATCGAGCCCTTTTCTGAAGAAATAAAGCAAATAAAAATTGTATGTCTGAGCCACCCCCCTCCCCTCCCATTCCCCCAACTGATAAATTCGGGCCTGATGCACCTCAACTATTTGACCTTATTCTGTTGAAGAGATTAAGACAATTTTTATATCAACAAAATCATTCAATTTCATTTTAGTTTCGTCCCTGTTATTTATAAAACAATGATAATAACAATTTATTTCATGAAAAAAGTATATTCTTTTTGTCTGGCATTAGCTGAAGTACACTAAGGGCACATCATAAGGAGGATGGTGGCTTATGAATCAAAATGAACTAACCTGCATATTTGTGATTATTTTTAACCCTGGTAAGCACTGTTGCCTGAAACCCCTGAGGAACTATTGTGTCTGAATCGAATAAATGTTTATAAGTGCTTGCAAGGCAACGGCACTTGTAGGGCAGAAATGAAAACACAAACACAAGGCAAGAGTTGATTGAAAAAAAGGAATTTCGGGCAATGCCTGTTTTAATATTTACTTCAGTGAAAGGTCATACTAAAAGATGCCTTTTGAAATTTTTAGTTAGTGATTTTTGCCTTATCTAGGTGGACAAAACGCCACAAAAGCGCTCTGGTGAAGTTCATGCTGTTTTGAATTTGCACAAACTTGGTCTCTTCTGATATAATGAGTGTCACCATCATGAGTTTCAATCATGTGTTGCTAGTGGCTCAACAACAAGCAAGAAGATTCTCTTCTTCTTTAAACTTTTTTTTACCTTGATTAATTATGGATCCTCGAATTTGTCTGTTCTACTTTAATTAGGTCAAAATCCTTTTCTACTCTTTACGGGCATCATCATCATCATCATATCCTGAGTTTATTTGTCATCTGCTGCGGGTGTCCCAGATACTGAGGTAGGCAGCTGGCGGCTTGAACGTCTAACAGCAGCTCTCCATTCGTCCCTGTTGTGTGGACTGGTATTGCCCATACCACATACACTTAAATCGGTCTTGATGCAATCAGACCACGATTTTCTAGGTCTTCCACGCCCACGGGCGCTTGAAATATCCATGTTTATAATCGTGTTGGTACAATTGTTCGAGAAGCATGGCCATACCACCTCAGGCGTTTGGTACGGAGAGCTATGGCTACCTCTTGAATTCCTAATTTAGTGTACAGCGAATCTGTGGTGACATTATCATTAGGCTTAACACCGCAGATCCAACGGACCATGGCTCTATCATTACGTTGTAATCGATGTAAGTCTGAGGTGGACGGTGCCCAGGATTCACTGCCATGTAGGAGTGTAGACCGGACGCAGGCATTGAAGACTTTTCCTCGAGTACTGAGGGATATATGTCTTGAGGTTCAAGATTGGTAGAAGCTTTCTGAATTTTCCCTAGGCTATACGACATCTGGTGATAACGGCTAGCTTGCAGCCTCCACCAGCGCAAAGCATATCACCCAGGTAACAGAAACTTGGTTCAACATCAAGTACTGTTCCATCGACATCGACGTGTGTGCAAGGTCTACCATCAATGGGACGGGACAGCCCACAACATCTTGGGCACACATAAAGTAGGTTGGCATGAAGTGGACCTTTGATGGCACTACATTTCTTGTGTACCCATAGCCCGCACTGAGAACACTGGATAGCGTTACTCCCAACTCCACTACGACACACCGCACAAGGGAAATCTCCACTATCTTGAAGAAGATCAAGACCTGGCCCCGAGATCAAGAGTTTGGTTTTCTTCCTGTTTACCTTCAGTCCTCTTTCCTCCATACCACTCTTCCGTGCTTTGAGCTTGTTGATGCATTCTTCAAGTGAGTCAGCAACCAGTGCCAGGTCATCAGCGTAAAGAAATTCCCATGGCACACCAGTGCGGAAAGAACGTGATAGAGCTTCATCAAGAAAAAATATCTCTTCGTATTGGCTTGAAATTTAAATTGTTCTCTACTAAAATTCAATGTCATGTCCCATGAGGAGGTCATAAGGACAAGATAACAATAATTTATACGGGTTATCATTCTTATCAATTTAATTTATGAAAATAATTAAAAGAATATAAGCTTAGTAATAGAAAGGCAAAGGAATATGGATTGATGAGATACTGTAGTCCTATGGCAAGTATGATCCTGTTTGTTTGTTCTCTATTTACTTACAGGTGAAAAAGATGGCTGAAGGAAGACCAAGCACACCACTTCTTGAAGAAGACAGAGAGAAAAAAATCCAACATAAGTTAGATGTGTTTAAATCCTACATTGTCAATTATATAGATCTAAATGAATTGCTGATGATCTACCCATTCCCACAAACGTCATCAAGTGAGTATTACACTTCTTTGTAAATTTTGCTTTTACAGTTTTTTCAGTCAATTGTTATGCCCTTTACATGTAATGCCTATATTTTACTGTAGTCATTTTGCTATCAGTCAAGTTTCTATTGTGTGGATTGAGATATTAAAAATATTAATCGTATCCATCAGGAAAAAAGAAATGCAAGTTTGATTTACCATGAAAAGTCCAGTTTACAGCTCCCCATCATTATAACATCATGCTGGGAGATCACAGTGGGACGGGTCATAAACCAACAAGTGTTATAGTCAACCGGGCTGTAACAAATAGTCTCACTTGATGCACGTGGGCATATGCCTGCCGCATTATCATTCATCAGCAGGTTTTAACTGAAGACTTGAATCCCTATGACTACACATTTCCCTGAGACCGCTATTAACCAAATCAGTGTACTTTTGCATGATGTTTAATCATGACACAAGAATACAGCCAGGAAGCTACATATTCACAGGAGGTGATCAGCTGGGCTCCCTCTGTCTGCAAGTGTTTCATTACTTAAAGTCCTTGACACTCTCTGGGCGGTGGAATAGTACTGCTGATCTAGGATCATGCATCTATTCCTCGGTGGATGGCTTCCAGCTTTCTTGTGCATGCTTGCCAAAAGCCAATAGCCAACCCTATGCTTTTTCAGCAGTCTTTCAAACCTCTTCCACAGTAGCTGTTCTTCCCTTTCCTACAATACCCAAAGAGTTCAGCATTGTCCATACAGTGCTTGCAGGTAAGCATCTACATCCAACTAACTGGAAAAAGCCGGGTCTGCCACCCAAGTTCTTTGCACAGTTGCTGCAGGTCAGCATATTTTGATCTCTTGAATTTGTGTACAGTTTGGCATCTCTTCTCCCATGGAACTGTCAACTCGATCATGTTTTCTTGGCAGCAGAATGGATCAGGATATCTGGTCTCAGTGTTGTCTGGACCACTTGTGGAAAAGACAATTTCTTGCAAATGTCGATTGTCGATGATCCAATTATTGACTTGTTGCAGTATTTTAGTTCAAGACAAATTATTCTATGTATTTATCTTGGAGCCCTCCTTTCATAAAGCTGGTCTGTTGTGAATCTGTTTTGGGTCTCTGATGCTTCTTCTTCCTTTCTACTCAAAAATGTTAGCAAGCTCCCTGAGGACCTGACCTGATAATGGTGCCAACGATATGTTCCCTTTGAAAGGGATGTGTTGCAGGCAGAGTGGGCCTGTTCTAGTGTCCATGTTTTACCGCAAAGTGGACAATCAGAGCTATCAGCCAAGTTCCATAGACAAAAGCTAGCTGGGGTGGGCAAAAGGTCATACACAGACTGGAACAAAAATTGTAAGTGAAGTGGTTCGCAGTTGCAGATGTCTGATCAAGATAACTTATTCTCTGGAACAATCCATCTTTTCCATTCCCCCTGGCTTCCTAACTGTACAGCTTTCACCCTTCTTGCCTCCTCTTCAGCATTTTTGATCTCTTGTTGGATCATACTGTTTGCTGTTGACCTCAGGCTTGTCTGCACTGTCTACCCAAGAAAGTTGTCCCAACAGTGTTCTTATGCCTAAGCCATGATTCCATCTGGTCCACTGCTTGGCTGGCTGACCCATTCCTCTAACTTCAATTCTAGCCTTCCGCACTAGTTATTTACTTGAGTTGCTCACAGCTAGTCTTGTCTTTGCCATCTTGAATTCTTCTACCAGAGAAGAAAATGATAGTTTCAACTATGGAACGCCATTACTGAATTCGGATACAATTTTGAGTTGCATGCAGTACATCTTTCAATATGTGTGGTAGAAACTTTATATGATGTGGTACATTTGTCATTATGTTCAGTGCACGTTGCATTCCACATGGCCGTAGCTTCTTTGTCTATATGCTGTGCATATGTAATAATATACAGTGCATGCTTAGGTATATTCTATAGAAAATGAAAATGGTCCTGTAGTTTCCGTATACGCTCTTGGATTACATGCAGTACATTGTTTTGTTAATGTGGTAGAAACTTCATATGATGTGGTGCATGTCTCATTTTTATGCTTAATGCATGTTTCATTCCATGTGGACGTGTTTTTTTTCTGTATTTTGTGTACTAATGTCATAATTTGTTGTTCACTTTTTATAAATGTGATAGAAAATTAAAATGAGGTCATGTCCCTTTCAAATGATATATGGAAACATAAAAACAACGGGATGCAAACTAAGTAATAAAAAGTAAATTGACTAACATATTAACACGAACTATTATTTAAGAATGTCAATAATGCGGTCATTCAAATCACATAATTTAAAACGTAACATCAAACTAATTTGATTGAATGGGTTACTTCACCGAGCTTCTACATACAAGGTGCAACTGACACGATATGCGGTGGGTTTTTAATGTGATGATGGTGCTTTTTTGGCACATTCCGGAAAGACACGTCTTTAAACGAATGGGGTTGAAGATTTTAACTTCTACACGGCCCAGTCTATATCAATGCAGCGCTTGTCAAATTCATATCACGTGACCAACATGTCCGATCATAGTTTGAAGTCCGCGCTGGAGCAAATTGGCGACACCCCGGGTTCTAATCATAACGTCAGCAATTAATGCATTTTCTAAGCCCTGGTCATAACGGACCCATAGAGGTCATCCAAACTCGCGAACATATTGCATAAAGCAGTTGTTTCTTTATTGTTGTCTGTGCATTTCAAGTATGTTACTAGTGTACTAAAACCATATATTCCTCCTACAATCACAAACATTCAAATTCCATCTGATTAGATTAGTTTATTATTTGAATCTATATGCCATAGATGGTTAGGGGCTAATACACTGTCCACACTGCGATGTAATCTTGCTTTCTTCTGCATAGCAATGCTATCTCCATCTACTCGATGCAAGCTCTCTCTGAGATGATATCTATGTACCTACAAGTTTTGTTTAAAAGACAAAATAATTTTTCAAAATTTCATTGGGGTGAAATTTCGTCCGTTTTAGGAGTTTGTTCATACACTTATAATGTCATTTTTGTAGATTTCTTTTTCAATGTTTGGCATTTCATAACTACATCAAAATAGACTAGAAAATTTGTATTCGACCTAAGTTAAATCTTGAGAAAATTAATACAGATCATATTTATAGTTTTGCACATATTTTAATGACTCTTTAAATAGGCGAAATTAGGCACACTTATGTGAGGATAGGGCGACATGAGGGAGGAGGAGAAATTAGGCCCTGCGAAACTGTTCACCACAAGGTGAAAAATTAAAAAAAAAGAAAGATCTAGAGACACATTTCAAACGTTTTTCGCGCTTAATCCCCCTTTCACTTTACAATGTTCCCAAAACAAATTATATAATAGGCTATAAACATAGATACCTGTATGCCTTGCTGATTTAGGATTTTCCTTAGCATTGTGTTCTTTTCTAAAATTCTATGATTTCTTTCCTATTTTTTACATTTCACTTTTGACAGCAAAGTACTGCGTCATTTGTAGTAGACATCACACACTTGTCATTTTATGTAAAATAAATGTAGTGAACATACAAAGTTGCAAACCGTTTTGGTAGCTAAATACTGTTCATACAAGTAAATCTGCATCTTTGTTTCATTGTGTCACTGCATAGGCATTTTTAATATTTTCATGTTATGAAATATTATTTTGCTTATAACGAATCCAGTACTTTATATTAACTTAACTCTAAAGTTTGTATACAGGTTTGCATTACAAAGTGTACAGTTCACCACTGCATCATATATTAAAACCAAAACACCATTTATGAAAACTGCAACACCTTATACCCTACCACAATACCACAGGCGAAATCAACAGCACCATATCCTTAATTCACAACACCACATATGTAAACCATGACACAGTTTCTGAAAACCACAGAACCATATATCCAAAACACAACATTATATACAAAGATCACTGCACCATACATGAATACCACGCCACCATTTATCAAAAACACAGCACCTTATACGAAACACCGGCCGCAAAAGCTTAAGTGGTACAGCATCGGCTTGCAGATCGGGAGGTCGCGGGTTCAAATCCCATCCCGTCAAACCAAAGACTTTAAAGTTAGTAATAGTGGCTAAGGGGACAACATTACGCCTTACTTGTCGTGTCAGTATAATGGACCCGCCGGGTTAAGTCCCTGGGCACCTCATAAGTGCCCCTGTGCTATAATGACAGAAATGTCGGAAAAATGCTGGCAAATCCCATCCCATCAAATATATGAAACAATGTCACCATATTTCAAAACCTCATCTTAAACAAAAATGACAACATCATTTATGAAACCACAACGACATATCTTAAAACCACTGCTCTATCTATAACACTACTTTAAAAGATATTGAAAACGCAGCAACAAATAATCAAACCAACACCACCATGGATCAAAACCACAACATCATATTGATTTTCTATCATCCATACCTAAACTTGCACTACATATAATAACACGTGAACAGGAATACAGAAACTGCTACCACATAGAATATAACATACACTGAATATAATGTCGTATGTACCGCATCATATGAAGTTCCTACCACACATATCTAAAAATGTGCTGCATGTATCTCAAAAGCTTATCCGAAGACAGTATTGGCATTCCATACTCAGCATTGTGGATTGTTCTGAACTGGTTGACATATTTTGCATTTTCTTCCTTTGGTACAAAAACTCCTTTTGCAGTCTGCCAACGTGGTGGGATTTACCCCTTCCTCCATACCACCTTCACCAGTACTTACAATCTTCTTTGCAACTTTATGCCTTACTTGTACATTTTGTATGGTATGCCCGATGGTCATGGTGCTGTGCGTGCCTTCCGGATGATATCCTTGATTTCTTTGCATGTGGTTCTTATGTGTTAAACTCAAACACTGGGAGATTTTCTGGTGTGATGCATGGACAATCAAGTAGTGAGTTGAGCCTGTTGTCACCATGAGTTCACGTGAAAGTAATGCTTGCCTTCCTCTGCCACTCATTCCAGTTTTACCACTTTTTTCCACTAGTTTGTCTCAATAGGGTCTTATACTGTTGGTAAAAGGGTTTGTCGACTGTTTTTCACGCCTGTTTAGCTGTGTGGTAGGGTGTTGTCATGTACTGTGTGATTCCAAAATTGTTCTTTACAAACCACAGAAACAACAATCATTTTCATAGCTGAGATTTTCTTACAGACATCACCTGCTGCTTCTAGAATACTAATTCAGAATCAAAGCAAAACAACGTGCTCAAGGTGAGCTTTTCTTAAACCCCTTCGTCCAGTTTTTATCAAAATTGGTCAGAATGTTTTTCTTCATAAAATCTTGGATGAGTTCATTATTCTGTCAAATGGGGTCAAAAACTAGGAAAAAAGGTCAAATTTTAGGAAAAACTTGTGAACACACTAGAGACCACATTTATAGCCCAATCTGCACCAAAGTTGGTCAGAATGTTTGCATGAAATTGTGAAAGAGTTCGTAACTGGGTCACGTTTGGTCAAAAAGTAGGTCACTAGGTCAAATGTTAGGAAAAGCACGTGAACACACTAAATGCCACATTAATAGGCCAATCTTCACCAAACTTAGTCAAACTCTTTGTCTGCATCAAATATTGTATGTGTTCATTTTTGGGTCACGTGGGGTCAAACAGTAGGTCACTAGGTCAAATTAAAAAAACAACGCTTGTGAAACATTAAAGGCCACATTTATGGTCCAATCTTCACCAAACTTGATCAGAATGTTTGCCTGCATGAAATCTAAGATGAGTTCTTAACTGTGTCACGCGGGGTGAACGAGTAGGTCACTAGGTCAAATCTTAGAAAAACCCTGTGAACACACAAGAGGCAACATTTATAGCCCAATCTTCACTAAACGTGATCTGACTATTTGCCTGCAAGAAATATTTTGATTGAGTGAGTTTGTAACAATGTCAACAACTAGGTCACCAGGTCAAATGTAAGAAAAACCTTTTGAAAATGCTTAGAGGCCACATTGATAGTCCAATCTTCACAAAACTTGGATAGAATGTTTGCCGGTATGAAATCTTAAATATGTTTGAAGTGGGTCACATGGATTCAGTAGGTCACTAGGTCAAATTCTAGAAAATGTTATCAGCCCAGTGGCCACACTAATGGTCCAATCTTGGCCAAAGATTTTTTAAGTAAATAACTCTTTATTACTTTATGCCAGATATGAGCCTACTAAAAGCCTGTGTCCTCAGGTGTTATCATGGCACTCTTGCTCACATTTTTGTGGTTGATCTTGTCGCGCTGTTCATTTTTCATGGCTGCATTGTCCAAAGCTGGTGTGCTGGTGGTTGGCATGTTTGAGTCAAGAGGGGATTCTAGTAACTCCAATAGAGAGTCAGCTGATTCATCTGTGTCACTAGTTCCTATATGCCCATCTAGATCCAGGTTGCTTGCATGCACTGATTCAGTCTGATTTAGTTTCTGTCCCTATACATGTCCACACATAGTACTAGACTGGTATATTCGCAGTCCCCTCAGATTCTTATACACCTTCCCACAGTGGCATTTAGCTTCTTCTCTTTCTCCATCATAGTCCATTGAATAAGTCGAGGATTGTTATGCATTGCTAACGATATTCCTGCATGCCAAATTATATATAAATTATACTAAATTGTTGAGATTTAAACAGCTAAAACACCTTAAGTTCATTTAAATGTTTATAAGATAACCTCTGATTTTTTTTGTTTTTAGTGGTAGATGAGAAGCGTAGACTATATCAGCTTCTAAAGAGTTCTTCTCCGCCAGAGATATTTGAGGAAATTGTACAAACCATATCGGGGCTGCCTTTGACATATCAGCCATTTACTAAGCTTGTAAAATCGCTTCAGACAGCAGGCAAGTTTGACTTTTTTTTCACTTGTTGCCTTTATTGATAAATTATCAGAACACATACTCTCCATTATATTTTCAATTATATTTGTATAAAAATTGCTAAAGCTTTCAAAGCATTTAACATTTTCATTATGAGTTATTCAACATGGGCAATATGGCATGTGTGTGTGTGCGTGTGTGTGTGTGTGTGTGTGTGTGTGTGTGTGTGTGTGTGTGTGTGTGTGTGTGCGCGCGCGTGCATGCATGTTTGTACACATAATGTCATAATTGATGATTCCTCAATTTCAATGAAGTTGAGTCGTAGTTTTCAGGTAGTCACTTGTAATTCTAATGCAGCCTCAATACTCACGTCCTTAGAAGTAATATTTTACACAATAAGAACCAAGTGTTGGTGTTTAATTGGAGAAATATGGTCTAATTGTTTAGGAACCTTCATATTAAGAACTTATTTTATTTTTTTCTGGGCCTTGCTTCCTTGGTCATAATTTTGCATCTCTTATATTGTTGTTCCATTGAACAGATTTTTTTGAAAACAATTTGTTTAACATTATGTCTTGTTGGACTGAAGAGTCAATAATTTATCCTTGAAATGTTTTTAAATAGTTTGACTAAATGCACATGATTAGATGTTTTACATGTAGATGGTGTGAGTCAGTAAAGTGTTACCATGGTTATTTTATAGGAATTTGTGCACTATGTTTAAATAAAAGACTTCAAATTCTGTATCATAAATGAAGCTTACTTTGGAACTATGAATATTTATTTTACTAGTTTACGTCGTAAATAATGTTTGAGGCTGTGGATTTGTACACACATTGCTTGGACTGTCAATGTATTTGGACATAAACATGTTATCAGTACTGTTAGAATAATACTGTCTATCTTTCAGTCCATCTATCAGTCCAATCTCCGTTCATTTATCCATCTGTGTCAGTGTGTCCATCTGTCTATCTGTCTTTCCATAACACCTATTTGTCTAGGCTTTACTTCTTACAGTTTTGTATCAATTGCAATTTTTTTAATGATTTTAAGTTCCAAAGAAGCGTCTCTGTCATTTCTGCCATAGACCAGACGTTAGAGTAGCAGGACAGGACTTTTCTGTTGCTTTTTCTTCGTTTTAAAGTAGTTGCAATTACATATTTTTATTTGCATATGTACACATGTACGTATCTTTATCCATAGCCCTGAATAATACTAATTGAGTGCCATAATGCAGTTTTTTGCTTAGAACCCCTTTTTTCTTTCAGGATACCCCAAAATAGTTGACATATTGTTAGGTCAGCTGTTTCCCGTCAATGATACTAACCGCAAACGACTTGATGAACATTTGAAGGAGCTCTGTGAAAATATGAATTTACAAGACCTACTTCTCAGCTTCAAGGGTGAAGGTTTGATCTCCCAAGCTCAGCTGAAGCAATTGAATGCTAAATGCATGGCTGAAGGCAACCCCTATGCAAATCTTCATTTCTTCATGCTGCTACCAGCACGAGACAAAAACTGGTATATAAAGTTCTTGAAAGTTCTTATTGAGAACAGTCATGAACAGTTGGCCTTAGAAGTGGATTCAGAAATGACAGAACGTAGGTATTGTTGTTGATTTTTTCAATTAGTTTTTTTTTTAATTGTTATTTTTAAATCTAATACATTAAATGCAAATATAAGATCAGTTGGTTCAATACCTTATTAAGAAAAACAACATATTTATTTCCATAGAAAAATACATAATCTTAACTAAGTTTATTTGATGTACGTATATTATAACACAACATACTTTGTTATTAGTCAATTATTTTTACTTAATTTTCAATTAAGGTTCCTATTTATGCTCGCCTATTGAGCTTTCAATTCCATTTCCTTGGACGTGAATTATAATAATGATATTGTAACATTTTTTGAGAATAATATGTGAGTTAACAAAGTTTTATCTCCATTATACATCAAGAGAACCATTAAAATGTTTGGATTATTGTTTACTTAATAGCAATATAAATTTTAGATATTATATTGCTTTAAATTACATTGTTACATTTATCTGTTAGAGATAAAGAAATCCGTTGAGAATGGTGAAGCGATTTCCCTCATTGGAACACCATCTTGGGTTCCGCTAATCAGTGCAGAGCACGGCAGAGGTGAGTTGTGAATGGTCCATTTTATGCCCCTTCAGGGGTCTAGATACAGCTTACTTTTTGCAAATTAAAGATTTCGAACACTGACAGAAGCTATGTAAAGTTGAATGGATGTGACTCATCTTTGTATATTAGGGTATGTTTTTGATAATTTCAGGGTCATTAGTAACACTGTTCATTCGGTGTTATTGTTGTTTTTCTTTCATCCTTTTGTGAACTGACCCATTTCCAGACAAATTGTGAATTGTTTGCTTTCTAAAATCTTCATAAAATTTGAAAGAAGTCGCGACATCAAACAAATTGTGAATTTTAATTTACAACAATATTTTTTTTCTTTCTGTTGATAAATTCTGCATTGGAAATTGATCATATTTGAAAAGTGTAGAACTAACCCATGAGCAATTCTGCTTCCCCAGTATACCACTTTTATGTTCATATTATTTCAACTTATAACAAAGGAAAATTAAGGCAGCTGGTGGAAGCTGTTTTGAATGCTAAAATTGTGTACTAATGGGTAAATTGAACCATTTTACAGTTGCTCAGCTGTCCTTTGCAAAGGTCGCAATGACAAATAAGATTAAAAAAGAAAAGATATATACTAGTAAGACAATATGGATTAACATTGTCTTTTTCTAATTATGAAGGGTCCAGACAAGATATGGAATGGTTTCCTAGTCACTTGTGAACAGTCTCTTTGCAGGACCTGTTCAAAAAATGCTTACATTTGTCTCAGAATCATTCATAATATTGTTTCTTTATAAAGGTTAGTGTATATATAACAAAGATATTGTAATGTAACCAGGTAGAAAATGTGCAAGGGATCTGGTTAACTCTGTAAGTGGAGCTATTGTACTGCAAGCGATGTGTCCTAGGTTTGATCACTTGATTGGCTGCACGTTTTCATTTTTATGTTTCAAATGAAGTGAAAACGCCCTAATCCGGCCCCGTTCAAATCACTCAAGATGTCCAGGTTGCAGAGGATTTCTATTATATTGTAATCTGTTTAATCATGTTTGTATTTAGTTTAGCAGAGTTATTTAAAAAAAAGAGACAACATGTGATATTATGACTCATGTACTTAGATGACAACAAGTTTTTGTACAAAGAGTGTATATATGTATACAAATTTTAAGAATATATATTGAGATAATTATAATGGCAATCATGGTTGTTATACATTTGAACTACCAATGTTATTCAATTCCCAATTATTTTTTTTTAATGTTTAAATGTCTTTAGTTATTATGTTTAATCAGATTAAACACCAGATTACAGAGTGATATTTAAACTAAGGAATACACAAAATGTCATAGGTATTCAACCAGATTGTAGAATATAGAGGTTTCGGATTGTAGAAGATAGGTTTATGTAAAGATAATGAAGAAGGAAAAATCAGGTCTTAAAAATGGACTTTAAAAGGCCCGGATAGAAAAGGATTCTAGTTTGTAGAAGATCTGGTTAGCAGAGCTTCTACTGTACAGAATTTTGACAAGAGACTTCTTCGATATCATTGCCACAAAAAGAAGTGCCTGCAACTTTATGTTTTTATATTATTTCTGTGTATCATGACTTCCAACCCCCAGAACCTGTAATTGCGTTATAAAGGTTACAGCTTTTAGAAGCAACATACATGTTTAATTGTTTACTTTGGTAAAATAGTTCTTAAAACTTTACTTTCTTATCTGCAAAACTTTTTCTGCATAATAGTGTTTTCTTTTTATCTGCTTTCTACTTTTTCTGTATAAGTGTTCTCTTTTTTATCTGCTTTCTACTTTTTCTACATAAGTGTTCTCTTTTTTATCTGCTTTCTACTTTTTCTGTATAAGTGTTCTCTTTTTTATCTGCTTTCTACTTTTTCTACATAAGTGTTCTCTTTTTTATCTGCTTTCTACTTTTTCTGTATAAGTGTTCTCTTTTTTATCTGCTTTCTACTTTTTCTGTATAAGTGTTCTCTTTTTTATCTGCTTTTTACTTTTTCTGTATAAGTGTTCTCTTTTTTATCTGCTTTTTATTTTTTCTGTATAATGGTGCTTTCTAACCAGACCTGGTAGCACAATTGGTAGAGCATTGGCTCCAGAAACAAGAGGCCCCTGGTTCGATCCCGGGCCGCAACATGCCAAAGTCATTAAAAGTGGTAGTGGTATAGTTAGCCCTCTAGCAAATATAAGGGTAGTACCATGACTGGTTGGCCCGGTATCAGAATAATGTGACTGGGTGTGGTATCATGCCAGGTGTTCACAGCATGCTATACACAGTGAAGGCGGCACTTTCTGCTTCAAGTGAACACTTTCTCTAAATAACTGAAATACTGTTGGTATTTCTTGTTTTTGCATCAGTGTATTGTAGCAATGTAAAAATTGTCATTGTTAGATTTATATGGCAGGGCAGTGATTGAATGGATAAGATACCGAGAAGTAATTTCGAATCTGGTTGACAGACTCGATGTTCAGTGCAAAGCACGGTGTACCCCTCAAGTTCCTGATAATTGGCAAGAGTTGATTGGACAATATACAGTTATAAATGTCAAAACTAGACATGGAGGGGAGACTAGAAGTGTTTTTTGGCCCATTCAGTAGTTGTGGATTAATACATTTACGTCCATCGTCGACTAACAGCTTGGAACCCAGCACATCTCCTCTATCCTCAACTAGACCCGGCTCGATCAACCCCAATATTGAAGTGCCTTGCTGTGGTACAAAGTTACAAGTAAATCAGGTTTTTTAACAATCGCTAAGGGCAACTCCATTTTACTTTGAATAGTTTAGCAATGCCTTGACTGATTTAATATTCAGACGTCCATGTTAAATGTAGAAACTTTTCCTCTTAGGTTGAAGTTTGCTGCGATAAAAACAATATGGTTTATGCTTTGTTTGTACCATGTCACAGGACCTGATGATAGGGGAAATGCCAAATCTAGTCAGTTCTGGAAAATATCTATTTTAAAAAATCTATTTCATAAACATGTTTTTTCAGAGGTATATAAAGCTGCATTGAGGAAGTGTCATACTCCATTGATTACAGACATGGACCCTGCGTCTATCCTTGACGTTGTGTATGAGAATGATCTATTGCCCGAGCTTACTGTACGGGACATACGAGTAAGCATAAATCAGCATGTTAACATGTTCTTTGGAGACTGGGGCTGTATTCAAGTCTTCATACATATTGATAATTTTGAAATATTGCAAGATAGAAGTCAACAATATGCTGATAAATAAAAATTAACACATAGGAGTTATGCCATACATAGATCTGCATCACTACCAATATGGCAATGCTGTTTTACTTACTTTGTGCATAGCTTGTAGGATTGTAGGACAAAATCCCTCCCGGGCAAAATCCTTTATGCATTTTGACATGGACCCATAAAATCCCCCGCATAGTTTTTTTTTGCGGACAAAAAACTTCAAGCAATTCTCCAAGGGGGTCAAGATCTCTGCACTTAATTTGCAGAGGTGGACAGCATCTATCCAGACTCCTACATGCATTAGCCTGAAATGAAATTTAAATAGGTAGTTTAAAGAAGTACTATGTACATTAGTCTTTTGTTAATGTTAACAAATCAAACAACTAAACAATCAGATTTATTTAACTTACTGAAAAAATTAAGCCATTTAAATTTATTTATGATCCTTAAGGTTCAAGAAAGTTGTATCTGTCCAACCAACGTAAGTGTATACATAAACAAAATATACAATTTAATGTTTTTGTAATCACTGCATTAGCATAGAGCAGACCTAACATTCTTTAGCTACTGTTAGCGCGACAAAAAGTAGTTCTACGTATCTCCATGATAGGATACGAATCTAAAGGCAGAGTGACACTGTTCAACTCCCATAGCAGAATCATTCAATGCTTACATTAGTATGCCCAGCCTGTTTAAACTAAATGCAAATGTGGTTGTAAAATGCGACACTTAATGGATATCAACTTTATAATATGAAACTCGCTGGAGTGTGTAGAAATACAACTTAATTGAAACATGGTATTTATGATGTAACCAAGAACATCGTTCTTGCCACACTCCACACAGACAAGTTTTGCTTTTGTATACTATGCTAATTAACCGTTGCCTAACACAAAATTATATAAAGCAGTTTATCTACACCAGTTCTAATTGTTTCAAAATGTGACTACATGTATTTTTCTTCTGCAACAGTGAATGTCATGGTCCTAACATGGCTTTTGTAATAAAGTTCAGACCATGCAACATTATATTGTAACAATTGTAACTTAGTCAAGTAGGGATTTTGTCTGTCCTCAATCTTACAGTTAATAATAACAGTTAATAGTCATCATTTATTGTTGCTGACATACATTAACCTTTCTAGGTAGGCCTAAGCCCTTTGCACAGAATCCCCATTTGACACTTTTTCTGATTGCATTTTGACTGTCTTTTTGTAAAGAAATAGGATAAGACTCTCGTGTAGGTATTTGTTTCGTATTTACCTTCAAGGTTTCCACCAAAATATTTTACAATGAAAATAGCAAGATAAATATTGGCATTATGACATTATTATAATTTGCATAGTGGACAAGATATAATAATTGTCTTTTATTTTTAAAAATCAATCTGCCTAAGCCAGATCCTTATTAATGATAATAATCTGCCATCTTAAATTTTACAGATGACTTAAAATAATGGACCGTTCCATGATTTGAACCTAACTCCTCACACCGTTGTCATTTTGAGAGATGTAGAACACACCTACCTCAAATGCTCACAAACAGTATCACAAACAAAATGCATATGTTCTTTTGTTTAAAGTAGGCCAAGCATTCATCACGTGGTTTACACTTATACTGATTGGATAAGCTGGTTAATGTAAATACCTTTGGAACAATCCATAGTTATCCTTTATGCATTATAGAATTTATGTAAGCTTTCCAGTTTATAATGCACAGCTACAAAGGTGTACTTAAGTTATGGTACCTCGTGAAAACAACACATTCTTCAGATTATGAAATTTGATGATACATAATTGCATTTCTATGATCTGAAACTTAACGTTTTGCATTAAAGGAACAGAAAACTACAACAGAAAAGAATAGGATGCTCGGTTTTGAGCTTGGAAAGAGAAGCTACGAAGTTTATTGCAAGTTTAAAAAATGTTTACGAGACACTAGACATGAACACCTAGCTGATGCTTTGGAGGAGGCTGAATTGAAGTCACTGGAAGGTATCAACTTTTTTTAGCCAGTGCTATTTCACAATAGTTTTCTATTCTGCTTAATAGGGCAAGAAAATGGTAAAATTAAAATAAGAGATGTCAACGTGTATCAAAATCAGTGCTTGAGTACTTTTTCAGTTTTTCAGAGAGAGTACCTGGCCATTGTCAGTATCATTTGTTCATTTAATGTGCCATTTAAAAATAGTATTGCATTGTAACTAGTCTGATATTATTTCTTATGACATATTTATGTCTGGCATTGAATAAATTTAATCCAGTTATGAAGGAAACATTTTGCAATTTCAATACTGGTGTTTTTTGATGACAAAATACATTTCCTTTTCTGGAATCTGTGCCAAACATTGAGCAACAATGAAGTTAGATGCCATTGCATTGTAAAGAATATATGGCTTGCATATACCAGAAGACGATTTTTTTTTTATTATGTTGATGTTGTTCATTTATTAATATGTGCATTTACATATGATGCATAATAATTTTGAGCTGCAGAGATCACATTTTGTATAAAAAGAACAACATTTGAGACACACTGTCACATGGTAAAATCAGATAACCTGCCATTTATTTCATCCCGTTTCAATGAGCTGTCATGGTTGATTGGCAAATAACAAGCAAGTCAAAACAATAATGAAGCAGAGTAAGAGAATGCCAATTAACGAGGAATGTAAATAAAATGGTGGGGCTGGCCGAGTGAATGAATGAATGGTGTTGTGGTCTTTTTTCATTCTGGTAAATATGATTATGTGCTTAAAGACATAGAAAATTGGAAGGGCAGATGGGTTTAAATGGCTTTTAAGCTGAACACAGCCTTTGGCTGCAGTGGTTTCAGGGAAGGGTTGGCTCACTCAAAGTTATACAGGTCTTCAGTTAATATGTACCAACCAATAGTAGTGTAATAAGCCAATCATGCGTGACATTATTGTATGACCTTTCCCCTGGTGAAAGCCAAGAAAAAAATTGTTTGGTTTATGATCATTCCCACTTGGATCTCCTAGATCGAAAGAATGCCTTTTTCAAATACAAGTGATGATTGTACACTGGAGTATTTAGACACGGACTTATTATAAAAAAAGTTTGAACAATTTTTGTTTTTACATATAATTTTTAATTTAAATACATAGTTGTCCTTTTTCTTTAAGAGTTCACAATTATTGATTTGTACTCCATTATTGATTTGAACACTGAAAAACCAAATATGATCGAGTCATTGATAAAACGTTGATATTCCTAGTAAAACTACCTTAACTTTGCAAGAAAGAGCATAAGACTAAGTTAGTTTATCTATAAAAAGTTTAACCAGTGAAATCAATCAAAGTTTAAGTAACAATGAAACTTAGGCTTTGTTATTCAACAAATCCTCTTTTTTGTCTTCCACACACTTTGACAGCACCATTTGTCTTAAACTTGTTTAAACTTTCTGTTTGTCTGATATCTACCAAGATGTTTTACTTGCCATTAGCATTCTGATATCTGTCGCTTTTGCTTTTGTCCTACTATATTGAGAACAATGTTGAGAGTTGCCATTTGTTTTTACTATGTTCGATTTTTTAAATTTTTCTTCTGCAATATTTTCCTCAATTTTGTTTTTCTCGATTTTTGTCTTGGCATTTTTCTTTGGCAATTGTTTACTTTAGTCTCACCATACTGTTGTAGATACCCTTTTGTCTAGTACCCTGTCTGGCATTTGGTATTTTTCCTGCAATCTTTTACTTTAGTCTCACCATACTGTAGTAGATAGAGACCCTTTTGTCTAGTACCCTGTCTGGCATTTGGTATTTTTCCTGCAATCTTTTGCTTTAGTCTCACCATACTGTAGTAGATTCCCTTTTGTCTAGTACCCTGTCTGGTATTTAGTATTTTTCCTGCAATCTTTCACTTTAGTCTCACCATACTGTAGTAGATTCCCTTTTGTCTAGTACCCTGTCTGGCATTTAGTATTTTTCCTGCAATCTTTTACTTTAGTCTCACCATACTGTAGTAGATAGAGACCCTTTTGTCTAGTACCCTGTCTGGCATTTGGTATTTTTTCTGCAATCTTTTGCTTTAGTCTCACCATACTGTAGTAGATTCCCTTTTGTCTAGTACCCTGTCTGGCATTTAGTATTTTTCCTGCAATCTTTTACTTTAGTCTCACCATACTGTAGTAGATTCCCTTTTGTCTAGTACCCTGTCTGGCATTTAGTATTTTTCCTGCAATCTTTTACTTTAGTCTCACCATACTGTGGTAGATAGAGACCCTTTTGTCTAGTACCCTGTCTGGCATTTGGTATTTTTTTCTGGAATCTTTTGCTTTAGTCTCACCATACTGTAGTAGATTCCCTTTTGTCTAGTACCCTGTCTGGTATTTAGTATTTTTCCTGCAATCTTTTACTTCAGTCTCACCATACTGTAGTAGATTCCCTTTTGTCTAGTACCCTGTCTGGCATTTGGCATTTTTTCCTGCAATCCTTTGCTTTGGGTTCACCATTTCTTTTCCACAATGTCCGGTCTTTGCATTTATTCCATAGTGCTTTATTCTTCCTAATTGTTTTGATACATTTTGTTTTCTACAGTTATTTGACTTGCCATTTACTTTCTACAATACAATTACTTTTGCTGTATGCAACCACGTCAAAGACAACATGCAAATTTGTTGTGTTCTTTTTTTAATTTTCATTGACCACAAGATCATCACTAGTAAGAAGTCACAACATAACATGCATTATTAACTAATTGCCACTTTTAATATCTTGTAATTTACCTAGATTTGCTATCACTACTAGGTCAAATCAAATCTAAATCAAGTCAAAGAAGATATGATAATGTAAATTCAACTAAGAAAAATAATTTTAACACCCGCATGAATTTGTGATCGATGAAAAGATAAAGATTATGATTTAATTATTTGAATGAGTTTAAAAATAATCATACCCATTATTATTTTTGTAACTGGCATCAAAATGAAGAAAAATGCACTTGATTTATGTCAAAAATGAAAGCTGCAAATGATGTCCCACACTTCACAATGTCTCACAGGACCGATTGTATGAATAGGCCTTTTCCGAAACTAGGTAACGTCCCTTTAAGGGTTCTACCTAGACATGTGTCTGGGGTCTCCCTTTGCCGAAAATCTGGATGTTGCTATAATGATAAGAAAACAATGTCCCTTTAAACTTACTTCCCCCGTTAGAGTACAATGCATGCTCGATAAGCTCTCACTAAATACAACTTACTTCCAGAGACTGCAAAGTACTCACACTGACGCTACATGGCCTTGCTGTAGATTTTAAGGGCTATAACAGCTTACGATCAAAATAGAATAGTTTAGAAGGATTTAAATCTCTTTGTTGTTGTATTTATTTATGACATATGACGTTGCATGTAGTGACATAAATTAATTCGAAATACTTGTCATTTCTCTATAAAGACGGGCTTTAAAATCCGCAGAACTGGGAATATTCATAAAATAAGAGGTTATGATGCCCTATATCAATCACCTGAGTGCAGTAGACATTTAGCCCTTGTGTCTATGGTTTTTGACAAATCCAAATTCTTTTAACAATCTTCATACAAGGCCACCAAAGGAATAAATTAACCAAATATAAAGCTCTAGCTCTTGGGGTTTCTTACAAGAAGGTTTTCAAAGTTTTACTATATAGCCATATCAGGAAATTGCTACACCCCCGAGAGCCATGGATCAGAACCATTTAAACAATCTTCATACAGAGCCACTCAAGGAATATGTGTTCTTAATATTAAAGCTCTAGCTCTTGCAGTTTCCAACAAGAAGATTTTTCCTATATAGCCATATATGGAAAAAGGCAATGCCTCTGGCGGCCATGTTTTTGACATATCAAAATTATTTGAACAATTTTTTTTCTTCCTGTCTACTTAAGCTTTTGAGAAAATTTGGCTGAATTTGACCCAGTGGTTTCAGAGATGTCGTTTGAAAATCAAGGACGTGTGATGCCAGACAGTGGGCGATCATAATAGCTCACTCTGAGCATAAGCATAGATAGATCTTAACAGTAATCAACACTTTTGTTTATAAAACAGATGGATAAATAGAATACTAGGTTATTGTTGATCAAAGAAAATGTTATCAATCTCAGCACAACAAAACTAAATTGTTCGGCAAGCCTCTTGATTTAGATTTGTCTCAGCCTTGTGTGATAACATTTTCTTTATTCAACACCAACCTAGTATTCTCTATATTTCTAATCACATATTTTCAGTTATGTTATATTTATGGTGTTAATCATATAAAATTTGTGTTAATAATATAAAGTACTTAAACAAGTTTATTTTCAATAATAACGATTATTAAATAATCTACCATAGATTAGGACGTGAGACAGAACACAAAACAAACACAATTTTGTATTTTATTAAACGTTCCAATCTTGTTAATATAAGGCTCACGTCCTCCCTTGCTCGGGATCACATCATCTCACACAATCAGTCCATATCATGTTGCTCTCGAAGTTTCCATCATCCATGTACCCGTTAATGTACCCGTTAATGCCTTTCTGATTCAAAAGGTGAACTCATCATTCTTTCCAGATACCTGCTGACCAACACCGTGTAGGTGTAGCTTCTTAGTTTTTTTTACTTAGGCTTGTGTACAGTGTCATTTAGATGATCCTCAGTAATAAGTGCAAGTGATGTCCCTGGATGTGAACATTTCAAATCAAGGGACATACTGTGTGATTTGGTAAGGGATTTAACCTAGTTTCAGAATGCCTTTAAAGTAGCATGTTGTTATTGTTTTGAATGAACCCCATTAAGGCATTACTATCATAACAATTACTACTAATCCTGGATTTCTCTGCTTGCAGTGATGATTATGTACACAATGTTAATCTATTCTTTTTTTAACGTTTTACTAGAAATTTATTGTTCTATTGTTGTTTTGTTATCACTATTTTTTGTTAAAACAAATTGTCGATTGTGAATGCTATTTTTATTTGGAACATCACTAACCTATTGTTTTAAGTTCTGATATTTTAATAGTTGACACTTTAAAATGAGCTTCTATCATTTTCATCATCATCTTCATCATCATCTTCACTATCATCATCACCATCATCGTCATCATCATCACCATCTTCATCTTTATTATCATCACCATCATCATCTTCATCTACATCATCATCAGCATCATCATCAGCAGCAGAATCAGCCGCATCATTAGCATCAGCATCATCATCTCAAATCATTGTATGTTTATAATCACCATTACAAGTACATGGGATAATTATGCAAACACTGTTTATTTTATTCATTCTTCTCACAAAGAAACTAACATGCTACACTGAGAGACCACCTGTCTAAAGACACCATTTTAGTCCTTTTTCATGGGTGGTCTTTTAATACACGATTGATTGATTGTAATTTAGCTTGCAGTTTGTCTGCCAGTTTGTCCTGCTTACAATTTTAAGCTGAAGGTTAATATTGAGTATCAATTAAGTATTGGCCTGTTATCTTTTGATTATTATTTTGTTATCATTTCCTCATTTATAAATTACTTTAAGTATATATTTAAACATTTTATAATCATCCGAATACAGTGTTAGTTTGAACAACTGCTTTGTTATATTTAACAAATACAAACAGATCACAATTATTAAGAGCTAAATGTCTGTAGAAAATACTTACAGAAATGACCATTGCTCATTTTTTATTTCAAATATTATTTTACCTACCAAAATAAATGTAGAACATGTATATGTGACGGAAATACATTTAAACACATGACAATATCAACAAAAATGCTCTTTCACCATACTAAGTATTACATTATCATGGTTGCCTTCAAAAACTTTTCAGTTGATACATCACATGTTTTTTGTCTCTCTTCAGAGCCTCATCGTAGAGCCAATATAGAGGAGAACATTATGAGAGGTAAGCTGTGTGATGGTTTCTGCAAGTTAGTGATGTTTACAATAGTAACAGTTTTTGTTCTTCTATCAAATTTTATGTAAAAAAGTGTGCTGGAATAAAATAAATGTTGATTTGCACTCTTTTATACTTTTTTGATACTATAAACACCACCATTTACATCATCAACATCATCACTTTCATAAACAACCACCATTTACATCATCAGCCTCTTCACTTCCATAAACAACCACCATTTACATCATCAGCCCCTTCACTTCCATAAACAACCACCATTTACATCATCAGCCTCTTCAATTCCATAAACAGCATCTTCACTACCATCATCAGCCTCTTCACTTCCATAAACAGCCTTTTCACTACCATCATCAGCCTCTTCACTTCCATAAACAGCCTCTTCACTACCATCATCAGCCTCTTTACTTCCATAAACAACTATCATTTACATCATCAGCATCTTCACTTCCATAAACAACCAACATTTACATCATCAGCCTCTTCACTTCCATAAACACCTACCATTTACATTATCAGCCTCTTCACTTCCATAAACAACTACCATTTCCATCATCAGCCTCTTCACTTCCATAAACAACTATCATTTACATCATCAGCATCTTCACTTCCATAAACAACCAACATTTACATCATCAGCCTCTTCACTTCCATAAGCAACTACCATTTACATTATCAGCCTCTTCACTTCCATAAACAACTACCATTTACATCATCAGCCTCTAATCACTTCCATAAACAACTACCATTTACATTATCAGCCTCTTCACTTCCATAAACAACAACCATTTACATCATCAGCCTCTTCACTTCCATAAACAACCACCATTTACATCATCAGCCTCTTCACTTCCATAAACAACTACCATTTACATTATCAGCCTCTTCACTTCTATAAACAACCACCATTTCCATCATCAGCCTCTTCACTTCCATAAACAACCACCATTTCCATCATCAGCCTCTTCACTTCCATAAACAACCACCATTTACATCATCAGCCTCTTTACTTCCATAAACAACCATCATTTACATCATCAGCCTCTTCACTTCCACAAACAACCAACATTAACATCATCAGCATCTTTACTTCCATAAACAACCACCATTTACATCATCAGCATATTCACTTGCATAAACAACCACCATTTACATCATCAGCACATTCATTTCCATAAACAACAACCATTTACGTCATTTGCATCTTCGCTTCCATAAACAACCAACATTTACACCATCAGCCTCTTAACTTCCATAAACAACTACCATTTAAATCATCAGCCTCTTCACTTCCATAAACAATTACCATTTCCATCATCAGCCTCTTCACTTCCATAAACAACCACCATTTACATCATCAACCTCTTCACTTCCTTAAACAACTACCATTTACATCATCAGCATTCATTACCACTTACATCCACCATCAAAGTCATCAGTATCTTCACTATATTGTAACACCACCATAAATATTATGAACATCTTTACAACTACAATCACCAACATCATTCTTGTTTCCTTGTCATTTTCATCACCGTTTTATAAACTACTACCATCTATCACCATTCCTGTCATTACCACAATCATTACCATCATCATCTCTCACCATTCCTGTCATTACCACAATCATAACCATCATCATCTCTATCACCATTCCTGTCATTACCACAATCATTACCATCATCATATATCACCATTCCTGTCATTACCATAACCATTACCATTATCTTCTCTATCACCTTTTCTATCATTAACACAACCATTACCATCATCATATATCACCATTCTTGTCATTACCACAACCATTACCATCATCTTCTCTATCACCATTCCTATCATTACCACAACTATAAACCATCATCTCTATCACCATTCCTGTCATTACCACAATCATTACCATCACCATCTCTATCACCATTCCTGTCATTACCACAGTCATTACCAACATCATCTCTATCACCATTCCTGTCATTACCACAATCATAACCATCATCATCTCTATCACCAATCCTGTCATTACCACAATCATTACCATCATCATCTCTATCACCATTCCTGTCATTGCCACAACCATAAACCATCATCTCTATCACCATTCCTGTCATTACCATAATCATTACCACATCATCTCTATCACCATTCCTATCATTACCATAATCATTACCATCGCCATCTCTATCACCATTCCTGTCATCACCACAATCATTAAGCACACTCCTCTTAATTATTAGCAATGCAGTTTTTGTTGAATATTTTGTGTATGTACAGTGCAAGAGGATGCATCAATGGATGACCTTGGTGGTCCAAACACAGATTATGTTGACATGTCACTATGCTCGATGATGAATGATAACACCATTGGATCCAATATCGAACCAACATCGCGGAAGGTAACTCAAGCTATAAATCCATTCCTGGTAGCACAGTAGGATTGGTCATGCACTGTAAAGAATGCTCAAGTATAAAGGTTGGAATCGGACAGTTTGCCTACATCTTGTACATGGTACAAACATCTTTATCCTGTTCTGGGGAATTTGTGCATAATGGCTGCTTGTACTTGTACTCTAGTTTAAGTAAATTTTGTTTGTAACATACCTCCATTGATAGACATTACAAATGTCCATTATTTCTATATTTTATAATAAGCATGGTGGGGATATCGGCTAAAACAAGATATCAACATTGTATATACCTAGTGTATGCAAGAGAAATTATACCAAAAACACTTGTACAGTCCTTTGTAAGTTGTAAGCAGAGATTAGCCCACAACTTCTTGCAAAGGAAAGCCTAATGATTTTAGGAGATACCAGATACATATCACAAAAACCTTAAAACTTTACATAAAAATATGTAATTGTTTTATGAAAATTGTTTATCATCAGATGGCAAAAATAAGCCAACATACATTAATAATTAACTTTCAAGAAAAAAATATTGTTTATTTCACAGATTTGCCTTGTTGAACCCATGTCAGTAGGTATGTAATACATTTTATATCTATTCTGATTATTTGCAAACATCATTAATGCATCAGGTCAATATACGCACATGATTCCAAATATTGCCAGGTTAATATTATGCACTGTTGCCTACTTAAGACACAATTTCATTGATGATGTCATTTTTGCATTCATTGAATATTTGAAAGCCACGTGCTTTAAAGTACAAACGTATGTTCATGTTTAGGTCCAGTCGGCCTTGAGCAACAGTTCAAAAGTCACCCTCTCCACCTTGCATTAACAATATTTTTAAGCATAAAATGGAAGTACATGTATAATATTTCCTGATAACTTCTATTGATGGTTACCCAACATTTTCAGCTGTTACATTACATTGTGTGATATATGCAAATACGTTGAACTGTTGAACTTTCATTCATCAGTTTCCTCTTACTTTGTGACATCATTGATGACTTCATTTTCTTCACTTTTTGTTTTATTAAAACCTCTGTTGTGTTTAAAACCGTGTGTTCCTGTTCATCTGTATTGAATACCGGTGTAACAATTTTTTAGCTGTTACCTTAAGACTTTCAGCCTCAGGCAATAATTAAAAAGTCACCCATCCAACTAGAGTCAACAATTTGATCTGTTCACAAAAAACACTGTTACACATAAAATAAACGTGTTTTGTTAAAACTAGCTGTTGCACTGTTCAAACACATTACTTTCATGCAGTTGTAGCAAGTAGTTTTCAGCCAAGAATTTTATGTTACTTTACTCATTTCGATTAAAAGGGGGCATTACTCTAACTTATCAAATTGCATTGGGTTATCTCTCTTGGATGTGTATTTTTTATATACATATAAATAATGTGCGTGTTCATAAATGTGTTGTAATTGTATTGTGTAATTAGGCATTTTTAATTGTTGTGGAAGCTTTTAAACCTGCAAGCAAAAACCAATACGCATAAAGTTTAGCCTCTGAGTCTAACCACGTTTAATCACTAGAAAAAGCTCCCTCTGCAACCACTATTACAAAATATAACAACAGTTTGAAACAAAACAGGTGGGGGTTTATAGAATATTTCTGGGTGTTCCAATAGTTGACTGCCCCAGATACTCTCACAAGAGCTCTTAATGATTTACAATTTGCTGTGAGAAATTGGCAAGATTTGTTCATTGGTTAATTTTATTTCATATCATTGTGTCTATAGGTCTTTGAAGTAAGTTTTGTGTATGAAATACTATTTTTTGTAATGAAATAAAATTATCTTTAAAGTTATCATAGAAAATGAGATTCTCAAGGTAAAGTATAATATTTCTAACATAGAATATAAAAGATGCCTTTCCGTAAGTAAGATACCTAACCCTTTTTTACAGAAAATGAGAAGTTACTTTTTTCACTTGACACTGTTGCAGATGACGATAACCAGAAGCTTGCCAAGGGAAAGGATGCATCGACAAAGTCACCTCAGAAATCCCCAGGTAGAACAATATCTTCCCCGTAACTGGCAGCATTATGTTAATTACCCATATTTATTCTTAGGAACCATGGCTATGTGGTGGGAAGTCGCAGATTTGTACTTTTTATATTTATTTTTGTCATTTTCAGTATTTATTTACATGTCAATAATACTTGAGTATTGAAATCATTACTCATATACTCTCTAAAAATTTAAATTGTCAAAAATAACCTGAAAAATATAAACAAAAGCAATGTTCTTGGTAAATTGGACCCTAACCCTAACCTATGCCAGCAGCATATCACAATTACTCCCTACCATCTGGCGTCTTATCGATAGATGCTGTTCGATATCATTTAGCTTTAACTGGAAACGATGAGAAAATGACCTAATGAGCACTCAATTGGAAAAGAAACAGAGTACTTGAGAACTGATTTTAGTACTCATCGACATCCCTACTATTTACTGCATCTCTAGAATGGTTTCCTTTTGCAGCATTTATATCATACATGACCGATTTGTTCATGTATGTATTGGAAAATACCATCGCCAAGGAAGACAAGTAAATGAAAAGAGGGAATTGTCTCCCTTAGAATAATTAATCATTTATTATTTCATGGTATTTATACATATAGTAGACATAACGTAAGAAACATAAAGCACATAATTATAAGAATAAAAGGCCTACAAGTATTTATCACCGTTTTCAGATTTAAGCCAATACCAGATGCTTACGAAAGCCAAATCAGAACAAACCATTCTTGAGGGTGATCCTGGTAAAGTATTAAACTTAAACAATTTAATTTTTTTATTGAGCTTGTCACAACGCATTGTGTTTTTTTTTTCTAATGCATTTGATAACTTTATCCACCTACTAGTGCAACGGATTTATGAAGCAGGGCTTTACGGTTGTTGTTTTTTCAGGTGGACTTATCTTTTTAACTGCACAATGTCATCAGAACAATTGGGTTGCCTATCGGTCCTGCTTTTGTTTGAAAACAAAATATAAAGATATTTTCTTAGATATATTTTTTGTTGTTGTTGTGAAACATCATTTTAGATTCTCGTCTTGTATTGGTCATGTTTGCCCCCTGCCGGCCCGCCCCCTGATTCAAGTGACCAATGATAAATAATAAAGAAACAACCATAATTGCTGCATCATGTAAAGATTAACTAAACTGCACTGGGTAAACACTTGTCTTTACAAAATTGTTTTATATCAATTCATGATGACGTCTGTAACATCTGCAAAGCTGTAACTTCTTGGACAGATCTTTTAACAGAAATGGTCAACGTTTTCCAAAAAAGGAATGTTAAACAATATTTATGAGAGGGCAGATGTTTGTCATACATTTATGTAATATTTCATGCTATAAATTTCATGTGTTTTGATTTTGAAATACATCCTATGATACATTCATGGTCATTATAACAATGTCTGGCTTGTTTTGACCCAGACCACCATCTCACCATCTTTAGACCAAAGGTCAGCTGAAAGACCTCCCGAACGGTATAGTTTTTTGCTTTGACAGTGACCAGAACCCTCATGGTAAAATATTATGAACCATCAGAGAAAAAGAGTTATGTCTACAGGTACATGTGTTTTAATCTATTTACACTATATACATTTCTTTTTGTTTCATTTATTTAAAGCTTATTCTGAGGAGGGAGAAGAAACACATCAAAAGTTCAGAGAAAGTGAGGAAACACACCTCAAGTCCACTAATAGCTTTGGTAAGTTTTTTTGTCAAGTTTTACAAACAAGCATTGTTTCGAACATAAAATTTTATCAGTAAACACTTATTACACTTTTAAATTTGGTTAAAATTAAGTGCACATGAATTTAGGTTGAAATCGAAAAGGCTCTTAAATTAATTCTACTTAAAACATGTTGTTTCAAGTTTTCATGACATAAAATTATGCAAGTTCCAGCTTTTTATAGAGCAGTTGGAGATATTTTGGGAAACTATTATCAAAACATTAATTACCATTCTACTAACCTCAGTTTATTAAACTGGCATGGACACTGGTATTAAAATTTGGCAATTCACCCCCTCTCCCAACAAAGTTTAATTGCAGAGTATACTGGAATCAGTCTGCCATTCTGTCCATCAGTTTGTCCATCTTGAACACTTATTATGATTTTATTGCACACAATTATCTAACACCAGGCACCTGCTGTGTTTTTATAAATGATCAGATAAAAATTGCAGGAGTTATTGCCCCTTTTTACAATATTTCAGAAGATGATATGAAAGATTCATTAACATATGGGTGTGAGTATTAATTGGCAATCTGATTACAGTTCCTATCATAAGAAAGTGTTACCATGTTTACAGCACCAGAGTCAATGGAGGTCGATGAGCCTGACATTTCCCTGAGAGACTACCAGCAGGAACTGGCTGCAAAAGCCCTGGCTGGTAAGAACGTCATAATTGTGGCACCTACAGGCTCTGGAAAAACAAGGGTGGCCCTCCGCATTATACAGGTGAGTCTATGAGAAAAGGTTGACCCTCTGACTTATACAGGTGAATCTATAAGACAAACCCGGCCCTTCTAATTATACATGTCAATCTAGGAGACAAGGTCGGCCCTACAAAGGATGGTCCTTCAAATTATACAGGTCAATCTATGAGACAAAGGTGACCCTTCAAATTATACAGGTCAGTCTATGAGACAAGGTCGGTTCTCCGAATTATACGAGTATATCTATGAGACAGGGGTGACGCTTCCAATTCATCAGGTCAGTCTATGAGTCAAGCTCGACCCTTTGAATTATACAGGTCAGTCTATTAGATAAGGTCAGCTCTCCGAATTATACAGGTCAGTCTATTAGATAAGGTCAGCTCTCCGAATTATACAGGTCAGTCTATTAGATAAGGTCAGCTCTCCGAATTATACATGTCAGTCTATGAGACAAGGTCAGCCCTAGAATTATACAGGTCAGTCTATTAGATAAGGTTAGCTCTCAGAATTATACATGTCAGTCTATGAGACAAGGTCAGCCCTAGAATTATACAGGTCAGTCTATTAGATAAGGTTAGCTCTCAGAATTATACATGTCAGTCTATGAGACAAGGTCAGCCCTAGGAATTATACATGTCAGTCTATGAGACAAGGTCAGCCCTAGGAATTATACAGGTCAGTCTTTGAGACAAGGTCGACCATACGATTTATACAGGTCAATCTATAAAGACAATGTTGGTCCTACGAGTTACATGGGTAAATCTATGGCACATGCCATTTTATTTTGATTATTCTATAAACAAGAGCTATTCCATGCACTGCCATGTCAATCTCTATCTCGGCATTGTTGTAATGCTCTTGTAAGATGTTTGTGTACAAGTACTTACAAGCTTGTATATCAATGACTACTGCATGGTTGTAATAAAACATCATATATGTCCGTCTGGGGATGATACCTTCTACAGGGATAATACTACAGCATAACTGCTTTTGGCACGTCAGCCTATGATTCACAATATCAGAAATGTGACACTAAATCAATGTAAATATTGCTTCATTGTTAGTTGTTTGGTTACTTATAGTACAAAGCATATCATTTTTTAATTATTCGCATTAAATTGTACTAAGTGTACCAAATCTCGGTTAAATTGTAGTGCCACAAATCACCGAAAAGTGTACATATATTCGGTCAGCCACATTACGGATGGGCATGTTTTAAATTATTTTTTAACAAAATTAGCAAGGAGAATGTTATTAGAAAAAGTTATTTTTTTTTAATTTTAAAAAGTTTTGTATTAACAAAAACTGATTGTCCAACAATTTAATCATGTAGTCAAGTAAATTTGGTTGTGTCTGTCTGTGCATAAATATGCTCATAAAATAACATTTCTATTACCCGTTTCACTAACATATATGCTGAATAGATATTGGCTGAGACACTTATTTTGCTCCAACAGCCAGATAGATTTTGATTTGGAGATGAGGCAATTAAGTGTGATAATGATGACAAGTGGCTGTGGACAGGGGGATTAACAGTTACAAATAAATTGCGTGATGGCAACTGACTACTGACTTATGCTAATTGGCCACTAATTAGGTGTCAATTAAAGAAGGATTTGCCCAATCAAGGTAACCGCTGGCCGCAGAAGACATGTGACTGTTGATTAGACAACAATTAAAGAACAAATTGCTTGTGAGGACCTAAACTGACCACTTACATCTTGGTGACCACTCTTAACATTGTTTGACTATACTTACCTAAAGTACTAAGACATGCCTAGGTGAATGATTTGCAATGTAATAAATATCATAAAATATTATTTTTAATGTCTATAAAATATCAATGAAGCATAAAAAACAATTTAATATTATGGACTAGTCATCTGGTATACATGATGTGATATGCCCTTATAAGAGCATAGACAGATGTGGTATTGGTTGAAGAAAGTGCTATCATCTTGCAAGGATATGATTTTATAAAATGCATAAGCTATTTGTATTCCCCTTTTCTTAGCTGTATGAAAGTTATTAAAATCTGCATTAACTCATGTAATTTTATATATTCCTACCAATTAAAGGTGACAGAAGAAAATGTGGTCTTTATATTTAATTATGCACAATTTACTTAAAACTCAGTTTATAATATGTTTTACAGGAACACATGCGACGGAAAAAGGGGCAGGGCATTGCCAAGGTGATTTTTCTTGTCAACCAAGTGGCTCTAGCCAATCAGCAGGGAGAGGCATGTCGACAGGCGCTGAGAAATTACACGTGTGAAGTGATCAGTGGGGACACGCAGAGGTCGAAAAATGTCTGCCTTAAGGACTTTGTTAAAAGGTTTGGGGACTTTTTTGTCTGGCAAACGTACATTGTATTTGGTCCTTGTGACTAACTTTGAATCAAATTGACTTACCTTTAAAAGTTTGATATAATTAATTTAGTTGATGATGATTATACTGATAATGGTGGTGTTGGTGGTAGTGGTGTTGACGATGGTGGTGCTGTCATAAATGATAAGATAGTGCTTCTAATTGGCATAATAATGATGGTGAGAATCATGTCAAGATGTGTCATGACAAACTTAATTTCAATTGTTGATGCTAAAAAACAATTCATGATAAAGATGATAAAAATGATGATGAATGTCATGACAAGAAATGCGATGATGATGTGACAAGCATTTTATAAATGCAATGGAAAAATATCTTAATGGTGCGCCAAACCCATTCTACAAAGTTTATGTTTCAGGAGAGATATCTTGATTGTGACAGCACAGGTCTTATTGGATGCCCTGGTCAACCATGACATCCCGAGTGTGAACACTTTCACGCTGATGATCTTTGATGAGTGCCACCATACCCACGCTAACCACACATTCAATCAGATCATGAGCGAGTATATGGAGCTCAAGCTGAAGGAAGACAGACCTCCGCTCCCGCAGGTGGGTTACAAATTATCCTTAAATACCTTAGGTTGAGAATTCACTAAAAATTATGAGGTGGGGGTCAGAGAAATGCTACTGGCCATAGAAATATTTTATCGTATAGCCATCATGGCAAATGGGTGTAAGGTTTTATTAGTGCCCATTGTCAGTCATTTTGAATGAGTTGCCAATTCAGTGCCCACTTTAAGGCAAGATGAAACCTTATTTGTTAGGCTCCTCAGCTTACCCTTTGGTGCATCTCTGGTTCTACCCAGTTATTTTTTATTTTCATCTTCCAGTAACAGCTGACTGTCTCCATTATTGTTATAATAGTTTAACATTGTTTCAGTAATGCAAAGACGGTGTCCACTTGAAGAAGACGTAACACTGCCTTCACTATATATAGCATGTCCTAAGCGTCTAGCATAATACCACACACACCGGCCGCAATAGCTCAATTGGTAGAGCATTGGCTTGCGGATCAGGAGGTCGTGGGTTCAAACCCCGGCCCGGTCAAACCAAAGACTTTAAATTTGGTAGTAGTGGCTTCCCTCCTAATGCTCGGGGCTACGGGGACAGCATTACGCCTGACTCGTCACTATCAGTATAATGGACTGGCCGGGTTCAGTCCCTGGGCACCTCATAAGTGCCCCTGTGCTATAATGATAGAAATGTCGCTGCACAGTATCGGCAAATAATGCTAGCAAATCCCAAATCCCTAATACCACACACAATCACAATATCTTGAGCTGTTCATTCATGAAACTACCTTTTTATTGGTTAAAGTGTTAGCAAGGGAGCTATACTTCTACTATTTGTAACAACTTGCGCCACCAGGCTTGGTTTAGTGTGATGTCTTTTTTTAATCAAAGTGTTCTAGACATCCTGGTAGTACTGATAGGATTAAGTCCTCATTACATTAATTCTCCTTCGACATAATTACTATCAAGGTGTTGCTGCAAAGCAAAAATGAAAATTTGTTGTGTGACTGGTACTCTTGCCCAGGTAATGGTCGGCCAGAAGCCACAAAGCCCAACCAAGCACTTTTTACTACTGAGTTAGGGGCATCTATTCATTTAAGCCTCGGACATAACCCTTACATTACTTCGTAAAGGCTGAAGTGCTAAGTTGGCACCTCTAACTGCTTGAGCATAAGTGGTTCAGTAACGCTTGTCTTGCAGCTTCAGTGTGTTCACCTTTGTGCATGATTGTAGATTGTAGGCCTGACTGCCTCAGTGGGTGTTGGAAAGTCAAAGAATGAGGAGAAGGCAGTGGAGCACATTAAGAAATTGATGGCCAATTTGGATGCTGAGGATATTTGTACAGTGATGTCAAATATGGCTGAACTCAGACAGCATGTCAGTGTACCTGAAGAAGGTAGGTCCAAACAGATTTTAAAAATTGTTGGCCTCGCCATAACATTCTGGTTAAAGCATTGTGTGCAAAAGTACTATTTTGCTATATCTAAACAACCAATCTATGTATGTCTTCTTAATGATCATACCTACTGATATATTTAAGTTTGATCATTTGTTTTCATTTAATATATAATCGGTATTATTTTCAGTACTTTAACTAAACTTCCCAACCTTACAAGCTCTTTAAAACTTGTTTCAAAAATTTACTGGCGCCACCATTACAGTCAAGATTATATTTAAAATCATTTTTATGTTTACTGTTTATAAATGGCTACTCATGCTTTGTTGTTGCATCTTGTCCATAATTTGGCCATTTTAAAAAGTATTCAATTAAACTGCACCATTTTGCGGATGTCCCTTATACCTCTTGCTAGTGCAGTCCCAAATTTCAAGGTAATATTTAAGTTCATTTCATCTGCAGGAACATATTCAATTACTGTGACATTTCTTGTTTTCTGTTAAGAAACTGTCCAAAGCTCTACCTAGTATTGCTTGTTGGTTAATGGCTTTAGACAAGAGAAAGGTTATATGGTTTCTTAAGGTATATGTATAACTAAACATTTAATATGTCAAGGATATTTAAAACTGACAGTCAAATTTACCATTCAGTGATTCAAGTGGATTTTTAATATATAACCAATACATATATGACATAAACACAAAATTAGTTTTCCCTAATTGATTCCTTAGAAACCCGTATTGTTCGGAAGAGACAGAATGACCTGTTTGGGGAGGAGGTTGTCAAGATAATGAGGCGCATTGAGGACTTCATGAATAATGCTCCAGGTAAGTGAATATTAATTACAAAATGATGTTTTAGAGACCAGGATTTGGTTGGTGCCCTTGATATAGTGGTCGCCGGATTGTAATTCCTCTCACTGCTTAGCCTTCTACTGGATGTGTTCAAGTTCCATCTGGGGCTAAGGACTTTGTATAGAAAAGCCTTCCAGCTGACATGTTGTGTGCCAGTGGTTCTACCTAGACGTTTGTCTGGGGTCTTCCTCCACCAAAATAGGTGGATGTCATTTTAATGATCATTTCTGATCACTGCGATATATTTTGCCTTAAAGCTATCTAGTCAATAGAAACATAATCACACAGGCTTCCTCCACATAAAAGTTCCCACAAAAATGCTAAATATACAAGCAATTTAATTTTGTATTCGTAAATGTCAAAACAACCACAGGAGGGATTCTGTCCACCTATGTCAAAATGACCAAAAGGGAATTTGTCCGGCAAGGGGTGGGGTTGTGGGCAGGGATTTTGTCCAGCCCCTCTGTTCTTGTGAACTCATATAGGGCTAATTAAGAGATAGTGGAAATCATGTTTGGTTGCCACTGTTTTTGTAATTTTTTGTCCCTTCTTTAAATCTCATTCCCAACAAAATTAAATTTCCATTAAAATCTTATAGTTATATTAGAATATATTGCTCTTTCAGTCAACAAAAAAGGAGGTTTTTGCTGTTGTATCAGGTGGAAATCAAAAAAACACAATGGCATCCACCATGTTTTCCACTTGTATGCAATGTAGATTGATTTATTTAACCTTACTTGCTGGAAACACCATCAGGATAGGGTATGTTCTATGTTTATGGGGTGTATGGTGTCTACAGTAAGTAAAAGCTTAGTGAACAATTTACTTCTGCAGATCTTCTACTCCTAAAGAGTCAGTATTCTATCCTGAACAAATTAAACTGAGGTTGCAAATTATATGAATGTCTTTGGTATACTTGAAAAAAAAAACTTCTGAGAATTTTTAATTTTATACATGTCTTCTGTAGACCTGAAGGATATTCCTGACTTTGCAAAGTTTGAGAATGCCTTAAAGGCTCCTGCGGACAAAGGAAACCCCCAGTACACGCAATGGGTCAGCAAACTCTGGAAGGAAATAGCTAAGCTACGCAATGAAACCATTCGCCGTTTCTTGAACCCTTGCAGAACTTTACTGGAGGTAATGTTAGCTATATTTGCTTTCATTTGCAGTGACAACTGCCTTCTATTGGAAATATTTTTACATTAGCATATTTATATTAATTTGTTCTTTTTTCAGTTGTTGTATAGGACTGTTAGAAAATCATCCCTACATAAGTATATTACAGGCACCCGTATTATTGACTTTTAACTCCTCAGCCCCTCACCATATAGGTTCGAGGACCATTCAGGGCAAGAACTTTGATGGGGAGATTTTTAGTGCTCACCTGCTGTGCATCAATATTTCTACCCAGACATACCATTGTTAATGGAAAATCATCTTTTTATAAGCATATTCATAATAAAAACCTTTGCCTCTCATCTCTAGTAATCTCCAGTGATTTTAGAAAACTGTGTGACTACTGTGTGATATCAACCATAATTTTACAATTTGTTTTAATTCTGCTAATATCTTTTAAGAGAGTGACACGTACTTAAAATGTTGATTATAAAATACATTATTTTTATTTAGTATCTTAGAAGTTTCGCTAGAATATTTTAATCATATGATGTCGATATTCAATTATTTTAATTTCAAACGACTAGGTTAATACCACATTTTAATTGATTGTCTCATATTCTTGTTCTTAGTATGTCGTAGATTTATTATTGAATGCTGTTTTAGTATTTTAATTGTATTGCTGTAATTAGTTATTAGTTTATATCATTGTAAAGCGCCTTTGAACGTGTATATGAAAAGGGTGCTATATAAGTTTGGTAATTAATGATAATAATAATAATAATAGTAGAAAATCATCTTGAACAAGAATATAAGAACCACCTGGCTTCCAAATGAAGATAAACTTTGAGTGGTAACTCATCATCGTTTAAGCAAATTCATTATATCCCTAAATGGGTGTTAACTGATTACATACTCTTTATAATGAAAAATCTTCTGTCGGTTGACATATTTATAAAAAAATCTAGTTCAACTGAAGAAATTCTTCAAGAGAATCTAACAATTATCCATACTAATAATAGTCTTCATTTAAATAAATTATTTTTACAGTACTACAACAATGCCCTGATGATCTACAATGATGCTAGAACCAAAGACGCGCTGTCATACCTTAACACTGAGATGAAACGCTGGAGAGAGAACTCAGTTATGACCGACATTGAGAAAAAATTGAACTCTGATTATGAAGGTAAAAATGCATGTTTTTACAATTTTAACTTTTCACCATTGTTTTTTTTTAAGTTTTGTACTATAAGTTAAGTGCTCTTAAAAATTATCAACCTCTCTATGTCAAATTGACCAATCATTATCGATGTGCTTTACAGTTGTAGTGAGTAGATACTGTGATGGGATTCATTATGACAATATAGATTATGATAAGATTTTATGAAGAATTCATGAAGGATTTATTACATCTTGTGCGATGTGCACATCGCAATGCTTGTTAAAACGTATCCCATATTTGCACGCATGGTGTTTGTGGGCATTTCCATAATTGTTTGGTCAGTATAAAGTGACCATGTGAAGTAACATACTATGTGTTCATTACATGCTGTTGTTGTAACAGCAGCACTGGGGATTGTTTTCAGAATCATCAACCTATCACATATCAGACCTCATGGTGGTTTTGTTATGATCCACTAGCCCAGCAGGTAGAAGTAGAAGTACCAGTAACATTTGTCTTCTATACTGAAAGCTGCATGTTCAATACCAGCTAACAAGATCTTCTTAAAGCACTGTAAAAAACTGTTTTAAACCTGCATCCGGTAAAAACCTTTAACAGGATGTGGTAAATGGGCGGATGTCCAACAGGTCATATCCAGGGAATATCTCCTGTTAGAACTGAGATATTCTTAAACGTTCTGCATAACTCATTTATGGGAAGAGGAAGTTTAGCATTGATTTTGAGGACAGTCAAATAAAGGTTACTATTACTCAGAACAAACTAACACGATCAGGCAGTTGAAACTTAGTTTGCCATCATTGTCATGTTCCTTATTATCTTGCAGAACTGGTCCGACACAACTTTGATGATGGCTGCAGTTTGAATCCTAAGCTTGAGACGCTGAAGCACATGGTGTGCAAAGCTTATCAGGGCGGGAATGCTGAGAACTCACGCGGGATCGTGTTTGTGAAAACACGTGACCTTGCACGTGCAATCGTAAGCTGGATGAAAGAGACACCAGAACTGAAGGACCTGAATCCGATCCCATTCCTTGGCCAAAACTCATCCGCAGAGTGTGGAGGTTAGCAAAGATTTGTTGGTCTTAGAGCTCCTCTCACTGCATAGCTACCCACCATAAGGGCACAAGTCCTAGTCGGTTGAAGGAAAAAGTATGGGAACATCTTCGAACTGCATTGTGACGGTGTCTTCTAAGATATTTGTCCAGCATCTTGGCTCTTTTTCCACCAAAATAGCTTGACAAAGCCATAATGATCATAATTGTCTAGCTGCGATGTTTTTTTTAAAACAAACTAAAGCAAGCTGAAACTGGCTAATCTGAATCAAAGTTTTTCACAGGATTTGTCAATGTTTGCTAACTATTTACCTGAGGGAGAATTTACAAAAACAGTTGACCCTTGCTGCCTGGAATTAACAGGTTGTGGCAATAGTGTTCACCCCACCCCACACTATTGCTTTTGTTATTTTGAACAGCATCACTGATAAAAGTGTGTGTAAACTTGTCACATATTTGTTACTGTCTGAACTCAGATATATCTATATAAAGCCAATATATAAGCTAATGCCATTTGTTGTTGTTTTTCTTCATGACTTTTGCTGCAGTTTCATAAATGAATGATTTTGATTTTTTCCAGGAATGACTAAGGGTGAACAAGACAATGCCTTGAAGCACTTCAGAAACGGCAAGCACAAGTTGATTGTGGCGACATCTGTGGCAGAGGAAGGGCTAGACATCAGCCAGTGCAACCTTGTCATCAGATATGACCATGTGACCAATGAGATTGCTATGGTTCAATCCAGAGGTATGATTTTGTAGGAAACCAAACCATACTTGAAGTAATGCATTGCTGCTTACCTGGAATGATTTTCATTAAGTTTTGCCATGGTTCAAAGATATTTTAATTGGCCTTTTTATAGTTTACTTAAAGGTATAATGCGGAGCCCTAGAAAAAATGTTTATTGTGGTTTAGCCAATCTCTACCTTGCTTTTTGTAGCTATCTCTTAAAATAAACAATCAGTTAAGATATATTTATTGTTCTTTGGTATGATCCATTAACGATGTACAAGATGAGAAGCAATGGCCTAATAAAAGACAACCTTGTTCTTTGCTGCCGAAGGATTTTTGCAGTTCAAATGTTAGATTTTTAATCTTAGATGTAAAATTATGTTTATAAAGGGCAGCTAATCCTTTAAGTTTAATATAATTGTTTCCTTTTTTGTTACACTGCACTAACACAAATATGGTCAAATTGGTGACATCATATTGGTGGAGGTCAACCCTAGCCATGTGTCAGTGTAGAACCATTGGTGCAGTGCAAGTTACTTGGAAGACCATCCTTCTTGAAACTTCTTGCCCCAACAGGAATGTGAACTCACCCTGTGAAGGGCTACGAAGTTGAAAGTTTGTAACCACTTGGTCTGTAGTATACATATAATAAAAGACTGTGATTACCATATTCATGTTTGATCTACAGGAAGAGGTCGAGCCCAGGACAGCAAGTATGTGGTTCTGGCAGAAGAAGGGACTGGTGTAGCAGAGAAAGAAGAATTGAACATGATCAGAGAGGTTATGATGAGGCGTGCCATAATACAGTTACAGGTATGGTTGTTAGAGTTCTTTCCTTCATCTGAAAATATGAATTTTACTATCTATAAATCATCCATCACCAACAAAAATTTTGTGATAATGTATACAGACCAGGAATTATAAAATTATATCTCTGTAAGGTTTATTTCTTATATTAAATTTGCATTTATTTTTGTTTAGAGTTGTTTTATTTACCATTTAATGTGTTTTAATGTAAAATAATTTATACCTTTTTCATCTATATACCTTTTTCTTGTTTGTAATGTTATGTAGTGACCATTATGTTCTAATTTCACATGTTGTGAAGTGATTATTATAGCTTGCTACATATCAATTGTATAAACCACATTGCATTGAGATCAGTTTATGTTATTTAACAATTGATAAGAACAATTCCTAAATACATTCAAAAGCTATTTATTGGCAATGGCAATGGTTTCAAAAACAGTAAGCAATTAACCTTTCAAAGGTTTGACTGGTTAACCTGAAGAATAGTACCACTGTATTGTGATTATGTCTCCCTGTCTGGTATAATTATGTTGTATAATTGCGCATTAAATCACTATGTTTCTGCATTTGCTCTCAATCAACCCAGACATAGGAAATAGTCAAATGGGGAGAAGATACTCGTAGGAAAGAGGTTAATTGGTTTACTTTTGCCATCCCTAGTATTATACTCATACTAAGCTACTTTAAAAGAATTAAAATTGGAACAAAATTAATTGTAATTTAGAACATTATATGTATATGCCACAGAACACTGATAAAAACCATTAGAGATTAATTTGTAAACATTGTGCCCATTGTAACGTACGTATAATAAAACTATGTTATAAACATGTATGTATCAAGAGTCTGTGATGGTAACAGTCGGTAGGTTTCCTTTTCCAATCATACAGAAACCAACCATTTTCATAATCTCTACAAGGGAGTGGCTAGGGAAGGGTGGGGGTGGTACATATAATACTGGAATCTGTAGGGATGGTTACACTAAATACCAACCAGAAGTAGAACCTGTGACATTGACTTTTTCTCTTTAATAACAGTCATGGAATGTTTTGGCATCAAATTTCCTATATTGTAGGAAATCTTAATCTTGTGATGTCAAAAGGAAGCTGAAACCACGTAGAATTACAAGAAAGCAAAAATCTTGAACATCTGTATATGCACAATAATGGATGATCTCCATTACCGGAAGTACATTGATATTTGGAGGTCACCTACTGGCAAATTGATGTTATGTGTTTTCAATGAAGCAGAGCCTTCTTTGAAGTCACAAATAATTACTTACTTTGGGGTCTTCCTGATAGAAAATAAAAAACGCTTTTCATCTATGTATGGTTATGGGGGTCGGTCATATTCTGGGTCATTGTGCAATTGGTTTTCAACTTTTTGCGATTAACTCTAGAATATAGAACAAGTTTATTTATTGATCTGTAACCAGTTTACTGATGTTACTTCACAATTATCTCAAGTACTACGAGAATCTGGGCACCTGCTATTTTGTTATGACCAGATGAAAATTGCAGAAGTTATTGCCCCTTTACAACAGTTTTTCAATATGAAAGTGAGAGATTTATGAACATGGAGCTGGGTGAGAGGTATTTGTTAGCACTTTGCTTACAACAGTTCTAGGTTATTTGTTTGTTGTATTTTTGTCTTCAAAATTTATTGACCAATCTGATCTTTATTATATCATGTATATTTAAATTGCAGACAATTTAAAACTTGTGGAGCAGATAAAATGCCTGGCATAGTTGATGTTGTCATAAATCACATAAAGGATCAATTATCTTTTAGGCTGACATAGGCAGGTCTCGTGAAAAGGTGATGGCCGAAATTAAGAAGTTCCAAACCGAATCCAACCTTGATACGAAGCTTAAATTGCTGGGAAAGAAACGACGCATCATGCGAACTGGAGAATTTGAGCTTCGATGCTACAAATGTAACATATTCATTTGCATGTCCTCTGATATCAAGAAAGTGGAGGGTGCACACCATGTCGTTGTTGATGAAAGCTTAAAAGAGAGGGTCTCTTTTGTCAAGGTGGGTTCAACTAAGCATATAGATGACACTATCCAATTAGCGGGTAAATTGATTTGCATGAATTGTGGAGAAAACCTTGGCGTGATATGCATCCACAAGGCAATCGAGTTCCCTGTGATGAAGATAGAAAAGTTCGTTGTAGTAGATATGAATGGACGACAAGACACATTCAAGAAATGGAACAAGGTGCCTTTCTCCGTTCGACCTTTAGTCATGGAGGATTTTCAAAGGATATATGAGGAAAGAAAGCAGGACTTTGAATAACTATCAGTACCTATTGAACCTTTACTTGCGTGAAACACCTTTTGGTTTGGGTATGTTTGATGTTAATGCGTTGAATGGTGTTTCTTGAATGTAAAGGGTTAAGCAACATGATTGTTAATCAGTGCAAAACATGTAACAGCTTTCATATTGCAAATTTGTTTTATGTTGTGATGAAAATTAAATACACTCCATGACTACCAGTGAATGAATCAACTTATATGTAATTTTGGTAAGGAAAATCACTACAATTGTACATAATCTTTTTAAAGTGCAGGTCTAGTATTTAAGAATGAGGACCTTTTTTAAGGATAGGGGTATAGCAAATCACGTTGGTATGGGGAGCAAGATTCTAATATTGTATACTTGGTACTTATGCTTACATTGTTTTTTGTATAATGATTCATGAAACATTCTTTAGTATATTTAACTCTTAGCCTGCTGTGGATGTATTGTTACAGCTTAGGCAAGTAATGTAAATCAATAAGTTATATCAAGCTCTATACATTTTGCTTTTGCGTCTCTAGTAGCATGTAAAGACATCTAAACATGTTGATGTAAGAAGCTAACAAATAACTAGAAACCTGAGTATGGATTGTTAACATGTTTAGCAGTCTAAGGTTGTCTTGTTATCCTTCCAGTATAAGTTATGACTTGTGCCAATTTTTGTGTACATATGTACAAAGTACATGTGTACTATGCATCAACACAATTATACTCATTATGGTGTATATTACTGTAATTTAAGTGATTTTTGTTAGTGCTGTATGTTTTATTAGATAAACGTTTCAATTAGTTTAATATTATTTAAAAAAATGTAAAAATGCTAATTTGCTTCACTGATATACATGATCAAATAAATATTACATTCAGATGCTGGTATTCTACAATCATATTTCAATTTTGTTTGTCTAATACTAAGATGATCTTCTCTCAAGATTTGCAGCAGTCAAAAAGAAGCCTTAATAATGAAGACATTAGTAGATGTACAATATTTAGCCTTTTTACCAATACATCATGGATATTGTTCAGATTAACAGGTCAAATGTTTTGAAAGGTTACTTGTTTACTGATTGTGTCATCTTTGCCATGCTTAGTTTAAATAACAGGAAAACCTTCTAATTTTCCACTTTTAAAATTAAATTTTAAAGTCATGGACATTGAAAAATGGATTTGTGAACTTTCTTCTCACTTTCGTTGCCTGTCTCTTTATCCTAGCTTCTATGTAATTTGTACCTTTTTGATAAAATTTGATGTTTATATTTGTGATGAATATATATTCACAATGCAATGTTAAAGTGAAGACATGAAATAAATAGTATTATCTGTTCGCGTTTTTTTATTTGTTTTTAATATATTTTTCAGATTCTTTTTTCCACGATCTTTTAACCTTTTCTTTTGGACATTGTACGTATGTGCAGTCAGGAGAATCATTGATTTAGTCTGGGCACTTTTCTTAGACTTAAGATGTAAATTGATTGGTCTATTTTATGGTGCTGTGTTTTAATTGGTATATTTTGCTGAGCTGTGATCACCTGAATGCGGCCAAACACTTGGAGCACTGTCTCTATGTTAGTGATTTTGCTACAATAGATTCTGTATGTAATTATTTAATTTAAAAATAAAGGTTTGATCTTTCCTTCTTTTTGTTTAAGCTTTGTAGGATCCCAAAAGACACATTAGAGTCAATACACTGCTTAACCTCATCTGTTTATATCCCAGTCATGGTTGGAGCTTTCATGTGGGAAGTCTTCCAGCTGACCTGCTGTGGGCAGGTGGTTCTACCCACACATTTGTCTTCCAGCTGACCTGCTGTGGGCAGGTGGTTCTACCCACACATTTGTCTTCCAGCTGACCTGCTGTGTGCAGGTACTTCTACCCACACATTTGTCTTCCAGATGATCTGCTTTGGGCAGGTGGTTCTACCCACACATTTGTCTTCCAGCTGACCTGCTGTGTGCAGGTGCTTCTACCCACACATTTGTCTTCCAGCTGACCTGCTTTGGGCAGGTGGTTCTACCCACACATTTGTCTTCCACCTACCCTGCTTTGAGCAGGTGGTTCTACCCACACATTTGTCTTCTAGCTGACCTGCTGTGTGCAGGTGCTTCTACCCACACATATGTCTTCCAGCTGACCTGCTGTGGGCAGGTGCTTCTACCCACACATTTGTCTTCCAGCTGACCTGCTGTGTGCATGTGGTTCTACCCACACATTTGTCTTCCAGCTGACCTGCTGTGGGCAGGTGTTTCTACCCACACATTTGTCTTCCAGCTGACCTGCTGTGTGCAGGTCCTTCTACCCAAACATTTGTCTTCCAGCTGACCTGCTGTGGGCAGGTGCTTCTACCCACACATGTCTTCCAGCTGACCTGCTGTGTGCAGGTGCTTCTACCCACACATTTGTCTTCCAGCTGACCTGCTGTGGGCAGGTGTTTCTACCCACACATTTGTCTTCCAGCTGACCTGCTTTGGGCAGGTGCTTCTACCAACACATTTGTCTTCCAGCTGACCTGCTTTGGGCAGGTGCTTCTACCCACACATTTGTCTTCCCCCTACCCTGCTGTGAGCAGGTGGTTCTACCCACACATTTGTCTTCCAGCTGACCTGCTGTGTGCAGGTGCTTCTACCCACACATATGTCTTCCAGCTGACCTGCTGTGGGCATGTGGTTCTACCCACACATTTGTCTTCCAACTGACCTGCTGTGGGCAGGTGGTTTTAGGCACACATTTGTCTTCCAGCTTACCTGCTGTGTGCAGGTGGTTCTACCCACACATTTGTCTTCCAGCTGACCTGCTGTGTGCAGGTGCTTCTACGCACACATTTGTCTTCCAGCTGACCTACTGTGGGCAGGTAGTTCTACACACACATTTTTCTTCCAGAGCTGACCTGCAGTGTGCAGGTGCTTCTACCCCAAATTTGTCTTCCAGCTGACCTGCTGTGGGCAGGTGCTTCTACCCACACATTTGTCTTCCAGCTGACCTGCTGTGGGCAGGTGTTTTAGGCACACATTTGTCTTCCAGCTTACCTGCTGTGGGCAGGTGGTTTTAGGCACACATTTGTCTTCCAGCTTACCTGCTGTGTGCAGGTGGTTCTACCCACACATTTGTCTTCCAGCTGACCTGCTGTGTGCAGGTCCTTCTACCCACACATTTGTCTTCCAGCTGACCTACTGTGGGCAGGTAGTTCTACACACACATTTGTCTCCACCAATAATAGCCCTATATAGAGACAGCAGCATGTGACTAGTATGCTACCAATAATTAACTACTAGAGAAATTTACACGTATTTGCATATGCATAGCTTGTTCTGTAGTAGCAGCATTATTCTGTAGGATAGACAGGCACAGATAGGTGCATGCCCAAAGATGTATACATATGCTAAATATAAATTAAATCAGCAATATGACTAAATTATTATCACTTTTGGTCGGAATACATGCGAAAAGGTGTGAAATCAAAAGCGAGGTAGTATAACATTCATTCTGAATATATACCATTTAAAAGAAATCTTACCCCACTCTGTAAACATAAAATAACATTATTTTTGAATAATGATAATAAAATATAACCATGAAATACATATTAATTATTCTTGTCATTCTACAAGCTACTTTCATGTTTTTCAGCCATAAATTGAAAATTATTCACTAAATGTGCATGTTATGATGTCAAATTAAGTGTTTAAAATATGCCAAGATTATGACTTACATTGTTAAAGGTGGTTGGTACCCAACTGTTTTGACGATATTCTTTCCCTCATTCAACTAAATAAATTATTGCTGCCAAAAAGGTCCCAAGAAATGCAGTTTATTGGTGCCGTACCACCATGTGAAAAATAAAGAATAACACCACAGTTGTCATTACAAAAATGTCCTATATGCGTCGCTCTGCACAGTTAGCTATTTTTAAACATAGAGAATCTCGTGACTGCTTCATTTTAAGAGCACGTTACATGATCATTCGGGTAATCTGACGTCCATATCTAGTTTATGTTGATATACCTATCATACTTTTTTATAGACTTAAGAAATAATGGACATTTAAAGCAATACTTTTGACGATTTTTGCTTTTTAGTAATTGAGGTAAAGCTATAAACTGCCTTTTCTGAAACGAAATTATATTCAGGCTTATGTACAAATTTCCCAGAACAAGGATAAGATGTTGTTATATGTATAAGATTTAGGCAAACTGTCAGATATCGCCTTTAAAATCACCCGGTCACAGTCTGTCATTTTTCAAACTTTCGTTTAGAGCAAATTTTTCTTAAATCACAAGAAATCTTCAAGGGATTGTGTTGTCTTTAGGTAGGGCGATTCAAAAGTGCTTTGATGCTTTTCAACTATTTTTGGTTGTTTTGCTCAACAAAATATAATATTCCTGAACGGCTCATGTGATCATTTATGTCATGTGTGGGCATGATTCAATACTGGCTCGTAAAATGAATCACTATTTCAAAGAAAAATTAAACACAGATTGATTGATTATATGGATCCTGTACCTATACAAAACCATAACTAAGTAGCTTTAACAAGAATGGAACATAATATACAAATTTAAAAGATTATCTTTGATTGTTAATATTTTATCATTTTGTTAAAAGTAGCATGTCAAAAGCAAATTTGTTCCACTTGTGTTTGTAAATCCTGCTTTTTTATGTTTAAAATACAATTGTGTTTTATAATCAGCATTTTGCACACAAAAATCCTGATTTTTCCGATTTCCCTTCTTTTAATTGATCACTTTATTCTTAATTTTTCATTTGAAAAGTATTTATTTTCTTTAGCTATAAATAAATCAATTTAAAGATGTACAGTCTATAATTGTCAAACATTCATATATTCAAAAGCTTGCTTCTATTCAAAATACTATCAAAATAAACATGACCTGTCTAATCAGGATTTGTTCTATTTGCTGCTATGTCTGAAATAACCATGTAATTTTCATATCCAATACATAAAATGAGGTATATGTACTCTAAATATGTTAATGTTTTGTGGTTATAAGTGCTTAATTTATAAGAATTTCGAGTATTTTTCATGTTACCCCCTCAAATGTATGCAACAAACAATTCACAAATCATCGCTCAGAAGTATGACCGCAAAGCCCTGCAAAATTTTACATGTCTTTACCTATGATGTCATCAAAGCAGCAACAGTGATAAATGTGTTTGTTATCTCTATTGGAAATGCAGTAACAGTTGTACATCTAAAGAAATTACTACAGACGTTGATACTTGGATATAAGTATAAAAACACAATATCAATGTTTATTCTTAGAAAACTGTTTATAGGATTAGCAAACCTTTTTAAAACCTTTTCACAGGTTCTATAGCAGTATATTTGAAAATGTCAAGAAAAAACAAGAAAATAAAATTTAAAAAAAAAAATGAAAGTGTTATTGACACTTTTAGATTAATTTGTATGTGCCTTTGTCTAGAAGTATTCCAATTTAATATATGTGTTAAATATCATAGGACCTTCTAATATTTTCCTATACACCAGTGTCATAAGAATCGACTGTAAGCATCTCCGGCAAACAGCTTCACAATCACGGCTTGTCTTCTACAAAAAAGTTTAAGAACAATCTTAACAAAATTTCCTAAATGAAATACCAGGAAAGCTAGAAGTTTTTATGAGAATCTAGGAATACTTTGTAAAACCTAAGAATACTGGAGAGCCTGACTTTATTTTTATCAAACAAATAGAAAAAAATAAAGCTATTAGTTATATAGAAGGTACATAATTATTAATGTAAATAGTTGTGGGTGTAAATAAGTGTAGATAAAACAATGTTTGAAACATACATGTACAAATAAAATAAAAATGGAAATTAAATATTTTATTGATTTATTTAAACATTCAGAACTATTATGAATAAATAGGAAAAACAAACAAAACAAAAGGCGCTTATTTCTGTTATATATGTTAAACATTAAGACACATCTATACCTTGCAAAACGGAACTTGTGTTTTAAGAAAATAACTTTTAAAACAACACATAACTGAATGCCAGTCAATGTAAACAGGATTACAAAGAAAGGACCGACAGCAGAACAGTAATAATAATTATTTTATTTCCAATGCTTTAGTTCTAGATAAAATTGTACTTGTTATTATTTTAAATGATAAGAAAATGTTTTGAAAATATTGCAAAATAAATAAATGTAATTATCCTAGATCTTTGTGTTTCCTAGCATTATCACATTATAGTTACTGTATAACTGTTTTCTGAAATCACAAACAGAATTGAAGATTCTGGCATCTGCTTTCATATTCATTTAAATTCCATTAACTTAACACTAATGAATAGACACTTACAATTCAATTTTGATTTAAAGAATTAAACTTAATAACATTGTGATTTCTATAACATTAAATGACCAAGTGTTTGTGCAGAAAGGTTTCTGTTGATGATTAATCAAATGCATCATTCCACTCTCATGAAGTGTTCCGAAACATTCGGGTACGAAACTTCAATTCATTAAACATATGCCACGGGGTCAAAATGTTGGCATCACCTGAATTTTTGGCTGCATACATGTTTGTTCGGTTAAGCTGTTATTCCGTTTTCTTGAAATGAACAAGTATTTCCACAATGATAACATGTAATTTACGGAAATGCTAACATCATATATCGACAACTAGGTCTTACAGATATGACCATTTCCTCTTTTTGAAAACACTAGCAATTAATAATGACACAGGCAATGTTCGTCCGTTTGTTTGTTTGTTTTTTGTTGTTGTTTTTTTTTTTGGTGTTAAAGATTCCTCAACATGCCACGCCTATGTAGGCTATAGATAAAACTAAATATTTTGCATTTCCAAACTTTTTCGGAATCGTCAAAATGGCTGCCTCTGTTCACGTGCTTTCTGTGTTGTTTACAGTCAGCCTCAATGAGTTTCCCGCACTATTTTGTAATCGGACGATTCCATTATGCTTGTGGTCACCCCAAAAATGTCCAGCATCAAGCCCCCTTATTTACATTCCAATGTATATAAGACTTCAAAACTATATTTCTATAATAAAATGACTAAGTACGCTTGTGTTGTGTCTTGTGAAAATTGTAGGACGGATAGTATCTCTATTGTGATTTTCCAATGTATATTCAAATGATAATAATTCGGGATTAATTAAATTAACCCATTTATATGTATATTTAAGTGCTGATCGTAAAACAAAGTATAATCAATAAAAAAATGAGTTATTTGTCAGGTCTTTTGTGTTCCAAGAAACGAAAATAGTTAAAGTTAAGTTTCACCCGAATGTTCATAATGTCAAGTGTTTGGCTTTTCTAGGAATGATAATGACATCATTATCTAATCTAAACTACATTCTTTATCTGAGTAATTGTTGAGTTTGTTAAGTAACCAAAGACTTGAGTCAAATAATAAGATGATACCTTAGTAACTTCCTCAAATATTAAATACATTCAAAAACGTATGTCTCACATCAAATATAATGTCAATACCGGATCTTTAAATATATTTGTGAAACTTAATTATACGTACTTATGTTAGTAATTTCTATTTATAACTTTATTCACTAATATTTTTTTGTTTTATTTATTGCATACTTACACTCTGCCGAGTGCTTTCTTATTTTCGGGCCGAGCATGATAACATTTATCTATATCAACACTAACCTGGTATTCTTTTTATCCCACCATCAACAGTTTTTTTTATCAAATGGATTAAAAAGGGAAACATTTAAATTTAACGCTACTGCTCCTCCCCTACATGATCTGACATTCCAATGTAATACACGAAATTCATGCGCGTGCATAGAGTAATTCGGCGATAAGAAATAGTTTTATGTTACAATTAAAAAATGAAACAATAAACATGTTATTTCTTTTATTTTATTTGCACTAGACACAAGGTTGTAATTTTATTTATTACGATAATTAAAAATAATGGTTGGAAAATAAAAGCAAAAATCACACCATCGTATAAAACTATGTTATGTTGTGTGTAAAGTCAAGGCCGTGTAACATAAAAGTTGCTACGCATATGGCATTAAGAAACGCGAATTACATTCGAGGTTTGTGTCTGTTTGTGGTTGAAACAGTTTGTTCATGAATTTTAATTGTCGATGACATTGAAATTCTGAACAATGAATATGGCATTGAAAATTGCGAAGATAGTTGTGTTTTTGATAGGGTGACATGCGAAATTTGGAGAAATGTTGGGATTGGAGGTGGTGTGCTGGTGTCTGTGATTTATTAGCGCATTTTCAAGATCTATGCAGTCAGCTATTTTTGGTTCAACTAAAGATTGAGCTCTATCTAAACCATTTAAATGTTTATCATGTAACGACATTTGATCATCAGGGTCTGTCCTCTGATTAGGCCGCTGACTGCTGCTTTCTGAGACAGCCATAGATTCAAAATCAATTTCCTTCTCAAAACTGTTGGGATTAGAGCCAAATTTTGCCTCGAAATTCTCGTTGCTCACCTCTACAACACTGTTTTGGTTTGCACACGATTCTTCATCACATTCTTTCAATTCACACCAAATGACATGAAAACAACAGGGACTCATAATATGACATTGCCGATTACAAATTCTTTCTTTTATTGACTTTATTACTATTCCTTAGCAGTTTTAATCTTGTGCCTGTATTACATGTTGTTTAAGATTTTTGCAAGTTATTGAATTGAAAATGTGTACATTTTTATTAATAAAGCTTTTCTATATTTTTTTGTTTACAAATTTTGTTTACAAATTTTCTATATCATTGTTAAATATTACTTCGAAAATACGCGATGAACTGATCGTTTCGTCAAAAAAGTAGTCCGGCTTAGAGCAGGTGTGCGAATATCGGTTGATAAAGCACATCTTTATCACACGGGTTATATCAACCGATATTTACAGAGATGGTGGGATAATTATCATTATTCCAATAACAAGCAAACCTTTTCCAATCTTGCACACTTTGTTTAAAACGCTATGTCGACGAGAAACAACTTGTCCAGTAGATAAAACTCATGTTCTTTCTTGCACTACTATGACTTATTTATTGTGTATGTTGTTGTTTTTTCATTTGATTAAGATGATGTACTTTGTAAAAATCGGAATAAATGTATGTTCTGTTCTGTTTTGTTGTTCTGTGTCCACGTACCTGACCGGAAATGAAAGCATGAGCACAGAATGGAGACAAGATAAGGCGCAACAAGCAATACGTTATTAAAGATAATGTCACCGGATTTGAAAAAAATACACTGGGAACAAATACAAGAGACCCTGCCAGAGAACTTCAGCACCCGCGGAAACCCTAAGAAAGAAGGGACGCTAAATTATAACTAAAAGGTCGCCGATTGGGAAATGGTCTATTCATTGTCGTTTACGTTGAAAAATATTAAAAATCCACATCAAAGTAAATCAAATAAAGTAGTTAATGTTACAATGGACTAATTATTCGAACATTTCAGGAATGTATACAGCATGCAACCAAACATCGACACAACACAAGCAGCTATCAACAACATCCACTCATATCCGACAAGGATTTAGATGCCGTCTTGTCATATTGAGAAGTAAAAAACGCCGGCCATGCACAAAACTATTCAAAAAGCTCTGGAAACGACAAATTATTTGCTGAATTTTGTAAATGTACATTTGACATAACTGCGCCTTTTTAATACAGTTTTATAAAAAAATATTCTCTGAGGGAATTTTCCCCAATCAATGGTCCGAAAGATTACTGATACCAATATTTAAAGGAGGGAGTCACGAATCCATATTTTTTTCGAAGAATTAACACTCAATAACATTTTATCGAAATTCTATTCGAAATTATTAATAGACAGACGTACAAAATGGTCATTTATAAATAAATAACTAATTGATAACCAATTTTGGTTTTAAAATAACAAATCAGCAAATAAATGTATTTTTGTACTACACGCCCTCATATCAAAAACTTAAGCTAGTAATAAAATTATAAGTCGCACATCTTGACTGGGAAAAAATATACGATAAAATTAACCGCACATTACTAAGGCGAATCCTCGTAATGCGCAACTAAGTATTAGTTTTGTTGTTTTTGTTGTTGATATTATTATTATTATTATTGTTGTTGTTATTATTATTATTATTATTATTATTATTATTATTATTATTATTATTATTATTATTATAATTATAATTATCCCCTTTTTTATTGTAAAAATTAAAATATTGGTTATGAATATGAAAAATATAAATAAAGCGAAAGCATGACAATAATGTTAGACAGCTTCTGCTACGAGACATTAGCCGTAACTGTTACACGTTGACGCCGCATACTGCACGCGTATATCTGAAGCGAAAGTGAAAGCAGGTGAAATGACGTAATGAATTTTCAGATATTCAGTGGAAATGCCCAGCAGCAAATTTTGCTGATCAAAATGGAGAGGTCGGTTTCTTTTTTTGGCTGACTCCTTCATAAAATGTAAGTTTGTTTTCGTCTTGTGTTATTTTAAACAAATTTTGACATTATAAAATCCGTCTTTTAGTAACTGTTTCAGACCGTATAAAACTTTTTTGTTCTTGAAAAGCCTCAATAGTCAAAAGGTCAGACTTTGACACGAAGGCACTTAAAGTTTAAAACGAGCCTGTCATTGAAGACAGTTTTCTTTAAGTCATAATTTTGGAAAATATAGACAAGAATGTAGTGGATATTTATTTCGACAAAACAACTTTCAGTGTGTTAATTATTATTATAACATTCTGGACAATCATAAGGTTCTCTGTTCTTTTTATTTTAGAAACCTTATATAGATATACCTTATATTGTCATAGACAATACAGGCCAGAACTGAGGGCAGACTGAATTTGAGTTCGGGGGTGGCGGAGTTTGCAGGGGTTGGGGGGTGGGTGGGGTGCTAGATTTCATTTATACCTCTGTTTTCACATCGATTGTTGTTTGCATATAATAGGAAGAAAAAAAAATCAACAACAACAGTATTGCTATCTTAGTTTGTCAGCAAAGAATCATTCATCCATTGCAGTATCGTCAGATTTTATGCTCAACAAATATAAATTAATACTGCCTGTATTGAGATTTCAGTTGGGTGTTCTAGAATGTGCCGTGTATAACTTCGATGTAGAGCAGGCGCGTATCTGGGCGATTTTTAAAGTTACGCACAATTGCAAGGGAAATAACCTTTGCAGTAATACTTTTGAATATATCCAGTTCTTTTTCTAATGAATAACATGTAAAATGCGGACATGTGAGGAACTTGACTTAAAATATGAACGACTAAAAGCCTGACGTGTATAAGTTTAATAATTTTAAGCCTTTTCAACTTGATTGGTGTGGCAATAAGATTTTATAACTCAGGGTTCGACGTTAACTTTTTTGAGAGCTGGACCAGTGGTCCAGTAACTTAGAAAACTTACTAGACCTGATCTGAACTGGACTAGACCAAAATGCAAAACGCATAATACACATACAAGACATACTTAAATCAAATTGTTATACGAGTTCAAGCATTGTCTTGCAATAACATACCAAAATAACTAAGTATGCAACATTTATGACTAGAAAATTGGTATGAAACTTAACATTCTATTAATGCAACTTAGGTATGATTATACTTAATTTTCTAGTCTAATATAAGCAACATACATTGGTAATTATATGACTAGAAAGTTAAGTATGACCATACCTATATGACTAGACGTTTTCACACAACTGAACAGGCTAAGCACACATTATTTTCAACCTACTTTATTTTCCCAGTATAGAATGCAACAAAAGTAGTGAGCTGTGCTTAAGATCATATTTACATTGGTGAGATATATGGGATTCAGATTCTGAAATCGCCCGTACCGACAACAAATCTGCATGTCTTACAAAACATAAGATTGCTCTTTTTCATCAAAATCTAGCCAACTAAACTCACCTGTTCATTTTGGACAGAACGATCTTATCCGCTTTGTTTTGTCGCACAGTTTCATTGAAGCATCCTTGCTCTTTTGTTTCGTACTGTCGTCCGTCTTTTTTTTTCTTTTTTGTCGGACGAAAAATCAAACTCAAGTACATTGCTCGACATGTTTGTGTCGTCTGCGCATAGTGCGTTATAAACAATATACAATATTCTAACGAAAAAAAGCTCTTAGCAAATAACCCACTGGCCTTGGGGAAATTTAATTTAATAGGAGAACAAAATTCCTCCAAAATTTTCCTAGGTGGACAAAATGCCACCCTTATATTTTCAAAGCGAACAAACCAAAATGCCTCCCTTGTATTTTCAAAGCGGACAAACCACACCTCACCTCACCGAAAAATTTACTTTTGTAGAGATGACAATCAAATGGTCTTAGCAGATCCAGGAGCATTCTACAATAATGGTGATGACTTCTGAAGTGTATCTGATCAAAATGTATTTGTAATGGGTGTATCAAATTGACTCTGAAAAAAAAGGCCAAGATTTTAATTTTGAGCAACAAAACTTTCTTGTTACTGGTTCAAATTCTTCAATAACAAGTATGCATAATCATCACATATCACATAATCATCACACATACATCCCTTGGAGTTGGCCCATAACCTGAAGTTAATTTTCCCACCTCCCTTTTCCCCTGGTGTATAATTTTGCATATCTGGCAAAAAATATAAATAATAAAAATCTTGCCAACTCACACAAAACATGATACAGTTTAATGTAAATATAGTGTAATATAAAGATCTATAGGGTTTATAAATATTTAAAACAAGTATTATTACATGTATAAATGTTAGTTAAACTGTTTATATTTTTTAAGAATACCAATTTTGTCAAGAATGTATTTGGACACAGTCCTCAACACCTTGTACAAAACTACTGATTTGGCGCATTCTCTGCAAAGCGTTTTTTAAGATGTTGGACCAAATGGAAAACAACTATCAGTAAATATTGTTATTTTTGTTCTCAAAGAGCGTTAAAATTTTTGTCAAACAAAACATAACTTATTTAAAAAATGGTGCTGTTTTCCTCTAGACCAATTATTGTAGTTTAGGACAACAAAATATAATTGAATTTAGTTTCCAAGTACAGCATTTCTAAGCTTGAACTTAAGTGAAATAGATTATGTATACATCAAACTCGCATTGCTTTCCTGTTCTCGTTTCATTGGAAGTTTGGACAGACATAAAGCCTTTGCTACAATTGCGGCCTTTGGCTGAGTGGATAGACAACTTTTAACTGTCTAGCCCCTCACCGCTTGTGTTCGAGTCTCGAGAACTTAAATGAGCATGCTCGTCTACATGATCTGCATTACACCAGTGGTTTTGCACAGACATTAGCCTTAGCCTTCAATTTAAAATAAAGTTGATAATATGACTATAATTGTGTCAGTGCAATATAATTGAGATCAACAATTGCTATTCTTAACACATTTTCTGTAAATCATTTAGTGCAGTGTAAATTAAGAAAATATAACTATAGTTAATATTTAAAATTAGGCAACATTTTCCAACATACTTAAAAATATGTTTTTCTTTGCAGTTTGAGCAAGACAAAAATAGTTATTATTTTCATATAAGTGCCTCATCTGTTTGTTATTGTAAATTGTTTAGAAAGTTTGCACCAGCAATATTTTTGAGGCAACATTAATCAAAAGTATTTGTTTGCAATGCATGGCGCTTATCACAGATGGAGATCTCTAAAATGTAAACCACTATCATAAGGTCAGCAATATTTTTTGCCTTGTTTTCTTTTCTTTTCACGACTGGTTGACCCGGTGTAAGGATAATGTGACTGGGTGTGGTATCACGCCAAGTGTTCACGGCATGCTATACACAGTGAAGGCAGCATTATATCTGTTTCAAGTGGACACCGTCTCCAGATAACTGAAATACTGTTGGTGGGACAATAAACCCAATAAATAAACCTAATGTTGTAGAAGTTTTGCTTTGTTTTGTGTCTGAATCATGATTAAAGTTTTGACCTCAACCCTAAATATTTTTTGTTTATTCACACATAAAAACTTATTTGTCGGCATCTTTCTCAATTTTTTTAATGGTTTGAAAAATTCTGCTTGGAGTACATTGATAGTCTCCTGCATGCCTTGATTGGGTTGCCAGGTGACAAACAGAAATCTTAATTCATTTTATATCGACATCGAGGAATGCAGATAAAGGTCATAGGTGGGAATTTTCATCACTGAGGTTAGTACGTGAAGTTGATGAGAAACCTGTTTGTAAACAGGTGTAATGTACAGTATTACTCATAACTTACTGGTAAAATCAGTTTTAGACCATGATTATATTGAAGACTATCACTAAGCCAAGATTTGAAATTAATAAGTATGCAAGTTAGCCTTAATAAATATTCATGAATCTTAATTAAGAGGTAAAATAAATACATATTTTAAATTGTTACAACTTTTTTTCCAAGTCACATTCTTATGAAATAAAGTAAATTTATTGTTGACAAGTAATGTTTCCCTAAAATGGAAAACAATAATTTCTTCCATGATTAAATGCTTGATTGTCTTTTCAGATCTAAAATAAATGTTCTTTAGTAGTAATGTTGCAATTGTGATGTCTTACTTACTATACTTACATTATAATCCAGAGAACTAAAGAAAAGCGATGAAAAAAAGGACCAATGTGATGTGATAAAACAATTCATTTCTTCTGGTGTCTAATATTTTATCTTTTCAGTTAATGTTACTATTGACTAACTATAGTTATATATGGACCCAACCAGAGAATACATCTGTTATTCTTCAATTAACCTTTAGTTTGGATTTAAGAAAATGCAATTGCTTCATTCAAGCTTAAAGTAAATTGTGGTTCATTGGAGACAATAGATATAAGTGGAAGTTAAAAGGTAGATTTGGGTTAGCACATTAATTTAGATTAAATTTCCTTGTGGGGTTTTAATCAAATAAGTTTCTGAAGGTGATATTACCGAGTCCAGAACACATTACTAGACAGCACACATTGTTGCTAAATGTGACATGATGTGGACATGTTGCAAAGATTTTTATTAAGTAAGAAAATTGAAGCATAACCAGGTAAATTTACTGCTTCATGTAAAAAGGCATTAGCATCAAATAAATTGTTCAGTCTATAAAGTCTGATTTCCTGTTACAGTTTGAGCTTAATAAAAGTAAAAGTTTCATTTTCAAAGGCAAAGGACAAGACAATGAAAGGGGGTAAATGTAACAACATTGTTCCAAAATAAAATGACATGTTTGTTGCATTAATAGATGTGGTTTTGCCTATCTATTAGGAACTATCGCGGAAAGATTCCCTAAAACAGGCAAAGGAGTTGTCCACAAATGTTTTGAAGTGTTGGACATATCAATGTATTATACTGTTGGTGAAAGATAACGCACCACATTGGATAGTAAAAAATTACAGATTTTACCATTGAAGACCTTGCAGAGTAAAAATGTACTTTAATAATTAAAAAAATCGGAGAAATAATTAGATCACTCAACAAAAACAACTTTTAGCATTTAACCCTATTCCATTTCAATAAATTAATATTACCTAGATTATAAGGATTTGAAGGTGTAGCATAAAATCGCTAAAAGAACAATTACTTTAAACCTTCATCTACACGCAGAAAGATTTTTAGTTAAATGCTTCATATCCTATGTTGAAGTATGAAAAAGGAACAAAAAGTACAAAAAATGTAATATTGACCGAAAATTTATTTCGTGTTAAAGTGCACAATATAAGCTCACAATTAATGGCTTTGTATATTCATGAGAACTAATTTGCATAATTATTTTTAAATCTCAGCTTAATGATAGCCTTCACCAAAGGACTAGTCAATAACTGTTTTTTCCATGTTATCAATAGTTATAAGCAGGCTTTTAACATATTCCTGTGTTAAAAATTAATGAGGAAAACTCAGACCAAATTATTTAAAAAAAAAAACATACACAATTAAAAGGATGTATCTACTTATACAAAACTTTAACAAACATGTAACAGACTAATTGAGGTGCCTACTAAACTTTTTAAACAGTGCAGTTTCTTTAAAATTTGTGAAAATTGACATCTATCGTCAGATTCTCATTAATATGTGTGAATATTCATGTTGGCTTATTTGCAAAATATATATTTTTAAATCTAAGTTTAGCGATAGCCTCCACTTAAGGAACAATATAATAATTATATTTCATCGTTATGGTTAGTTATAAGCAGACTTCTAACCAAATTAGGCATTAAGATTGAATAAGCAAAATTTTAATGAAAATAATTTAAAAAAAAAAAACACTTAAAAAATAACAAAATGAACCAAATCATATGAAATTTAGACCAACATGTGTTAGACAAGTAGTGGTATGTATATAACTTTAGAAATTGTTGAGATGTTATGAAAATTGCTTTTAACTAAAAAGGATCCAAGCTTTCTAAAATAAAGTCTATTTTTAGATTCTCATTAAGATAAATGAATATTCATGTTGGCTAATTTGCATAGTTAATTGTTTCACTTCTAGCCTCCTTTTAAGGAATGATTCAAAAGTTATTCTTCAAAGTTATGTTTAGTTATAAGAAGACTTCTAGCCAAATTATCCATTAAGATTGAATAAGCAAAATTTGAACGAAAATAAATAAAATCATAAAAAATAAACCAATTCCTATGAAACTTAGACCAACATGTGTTAGACAAGAAGGGGTATGTATATAACTTGAAACTTCTGAATTTGTTCGTATATTGCGTTTTAATAAAAATAATCTAATCATCTTTTCAAAAATAAAGTCTATTTTAAATTTCTCAATAAAATTTATAAATATTCGTAATGTCTAATTTGACAATTGACCATATGGCCATTCAATAACCTTTAATTGAGTATCAGTTGCATGTTTCTATCACCTTTTTTAGAAAAGTTATAAACATTTTTTTCTAAACTTACCCTCCTATCAAAATTGCATGATGGTTGCCATGGAAACCATTTGTTTTCATATAGCCCATATGGGTTTAGTTTTTGAGTACATTCAGAGACACCCTAATGAACATTTTGGTACCCATGAAAAAAGCCTAAGGTTTGTGGGGGAGGGGGCTGCGCGTTAACCATATCCAGCTGCTGGACTATGCATGCACTACAAAGGCTAAGCAATCGAGCCCTTTTCTGAAGAAATAAAGCAAATAAAAATTGTATGTCTGAGCCACCCCCCTCCCCTCCCATTCCCCCAACTGATAAATTCGGGCCTGATGCACATCAACTATTTGACCTTATTCTGTTGAAGAGATTAAGACAATTTTTATATCAACAAAATCATTCAATTTCATTTTAGTTTCGTCCCTGTTATTTATAAAACAATGATAATAACAATTTATTTCATGAAAAAAGTATATTCTTTTTGTCTGGCATTAGCTGAAGTACACTAAGGGCACATCATAAGGAGGATGGTGGCTTATGAATCAAAATGAACTAACCTGCATATTTGTGATTATTTTTAACCCTGGTAAGCACTGTTGCCAGAAACCCCTGAGGAACTATTGTGTCTGAATCGAATAAATGTTTATAAGTGCTTGCAAGGCAACGGCACTTGTAGGGCAGAAATGAAAACACAAACACAAGGCAAGAGTTGATTGAAAGAAAGGAATTTCGGGCAATGCCTGTTTTAATATTTACTTCAGTGAAAGGTCATTCTAAAAGATGCCTTTTGAAATTTTTAGTTAGTGATTTTTGCCTTATCTAGGTGGACAAAACGCCACAAAAGCGCTCTGGTGAAGTTCATGCTGTTTTGAATTTGCACAAACTTGGTCTCTTCTGATATAATGAGTGTCACCATCATGAGTTTCAATCATGTGTTGCTAGTGGCTCAACAACAAGCAAGAAGATTCTCTTCTTCTTTAAACTTTTTTTTACCTTGATTAATTATGGATCCTCGAATTTGTCTGTTCTACTTTAATTAGGTCAAAATCCTTTTCTACTCTTTACGGGCATCATCATCATCATCATATCCTGAGTTTATTTGTCATCTGCTGCGGGTGTCCCAGATACTGAGGTAGGCAGCAGGCGGCTTGAACGTCTAACAGCAGCTCTCCATTCGTCCCTGTTGTGTGGACTGGTATTGCCCATACCACATACACTTAAATCGGTCTTGATGCAATCAGACCACGATTTTCTAGGTCTTCCACGCCCACGGGCGCTTGAAATATCCATGTTTATAATCGTGTTGGTACAATTGTTGCGAGAAGCATGGCCATACCACCTCAGGCGTTTGGTACGGAGAGCTATGGCTACCTCTTGAATTCCTAATTTAGTGTACAGCGAATCTGTGGTGACATTATCATTAGGCTTAACACCGCAGATCCAACGGACCATGGCTCTATCATTACGTTGTAATCGATGTAAGTCTGAGGTGGACGGTGCCCAGGATTCACTGCCATGTAGGAGTGTAGACAGGACGCAGGCATTGAAGACCTTTCCTCGAGTACTGAGGGATATATGTCTTGAGGTTCAAGATTGGTAGAAGCTTTCTGAATTTTCCCTAGGCTATACGACATCTGGTGATAACGGCTAGCTTGCAGCCTCCACCAGCGCAATGCATATCACCCAGGTAACAGAAACTTGGTTCAACATCAAGTACTGTTCCATCGACATCAACGTGTGTGCAAGGTCTACCATCAATGGGACGGGACAGCCCACAACATCTTGGGCACACATAAAGTAGGTTGGCATGAAGTGGACCTTTGATGGCACTACATTTCTTGTGTACCCATAGCCCGCACTGAGAACACTGGATAGCGTTACTCCCAACTCCACTACGACACACCGCACAAGGGAAATCTCCACTATCTTGAAGAAGATCAAGACCTGGCCCCGAGATCAAGAGTTTGGTTTTCTTCCTGTTTACCTTCAGTCCTCTTTCCTCCATACCACTCTTCCGTGCTTTGAGCTTGTTGATGCATTCTTCAAGTGAGTCAGCAACCAGTGCCAGGTCATCAGCGTAAAGAAATTCCCATGGCACACCAGTGCGGAAAGAACGTGATAGAGCTTCATCAAGAAAAAATATCTCTTCGTATTGGCTTGAAATTTAAATTGTTCTCTACTAAAATTCAATGTCATGTCCCATGAGGAGGTCATAAGGACAAGATAACAATAATTTATACGGGTTATCGTTCTTATCAATTTAATTTATGAAAATAATTAAAAGAATATAAGCTTAGTAATAGAAAGGCAAAGGTATATGGATTGATGAGATACTGTAGTCCTATGGCAAGTATGATCCTGTTTGTTTGTTCTCTATTTACTTACAGGTGAAAAAGATGGCTGAAGGAAGACCAAGCACACCACTTCTTGAAGAAGACAGAGAGAAAAAAATCCAACATAAGTTAGATGTGTTTAAATCCTACATTGTCAATTATATAGATCTAAATGAATTGCTGATGATCTACCCATTCCCACAAACCTCATCAAGTGAGTATTACACTTCTTTGTAAATTTTGCTTTTACAGTTTTTTCAGTCAATTGTTATGCCCTTTACATGTAATGCCTATATTTTACTGTAGTCATTTTGCTATCAGTCAAGTTTCTATTGTGTGGATTGAGATATTAAAAATATTAATCGTATCCATCAGGAAAAAAGAAATGCAAGTTTGATTTACCATGAAAAGTCCAGTTTAAAGCTCCCCATCATTATAACATCATGCTGGGAGATCACAGTGGGACGGGTCATAAACCAACAAGTGTTATAGTCAACCGGGCTGTAACAAATAGTCTCACTTGATGCACATGGGCATATGCCTGCCGCATTATCATTCATCAGCAGGTTTTAACTGAAGACTTGAATCCCTATGACTACACATTTCCCTGAGACCGCTATTAACCAAATCAGTGTACTTTTGCATGATGTTTAATCATGACACAAGAATACAGCCAGGAAGCTACATATTCACAGGAGGTGATCAGCTGGGCTCCCTCTGTCTGCAAGTGTTTCATTACTTAAAGTCCTTGACACTCTCTGGGCGGTGGAATGGTACTGCTGATCTAGGATCATGCATCTATCCCTCGGTGGATGGCTTCCAGCTTTCTTGTGCATGCTTGCCAAAAGCCAATAGCCAACCCTATGCTTTTTCAGCAGTCTTTCAAACCTCTTCCACAGTAGCTGTTCTTCCCTTTCCTACAATACCCAAAGAGTTCAGCATTGTCCATACAGTGCTTGCAGGTAAGCATCTACATCCAACTAACTGGAAAAAGCTGAGTCTGCCACCCAAGTTCTTTGCACAGTTGCTGCAGGTCAGCATATTTTGATCTCTTGAATTTGTGTACAGTTTGGCATCTCTTCTCCCATGGAACTGTCAACTCGATCATGTTTTCTTGGCAGCAGAATGGATCAGGATATCTGGTCTCAGTGTTGTCTGGACCACTTGTGGAAAAGACAATTTCTTGCAAATGTCGATTGTCGATGATCCAATTATTGACTTGTTGCAGTATTTTAGTTCAAGACAAATTATTCTATGTATTTATCTTGGAGCCCTCCTTTCATAAAGCTGGTCTGTTGTGAATCTGTTTTGGGTCTCTGATGCTTCTTCTTCCTTTCTACTCAAAAATGTTAGCAAGCTCCCTGAGGACCTGACCTGATAATGGTGCCAACGATATGTTCCCTTTGAAAGGGATGTGTTGCAGGCAGAGTGGGCCTGTTCTAGTGTCCATGTTTTACCGCAAAGTGGACAATCAGAGCTATCAGCCAAGTTCCATAGACAAAAGCTAGCTGGGGTGGGCAAAAGGTCATACACAGACTGGAACAAAAATTGTAAGTGAAGTGGTTCGCAGTTGCAGATGTCTGATCAAGATAACTTATTCTCTGGAACAATCCATCTTTTCCATTCCCCCTGGCTTCCTAACTGTACAGCTTTCACCCTTCTTGCCTCCTCTTCAGCATTTTTGATCTCTTGTTGGATCATACTGTTTGCTGTTGACCTCAGGCTTGTCTGCATTGTCTACCCAAGAAAGTTGTCCCAACAGTGTTCTTATGCCTAAGCCATGATTCCATCTGGTCCACTGCTTGGCTGGCTGACCCATTCCTCTAACTTCAATTCTAGCCTTCCACACTAGTTATTTACTTGAGTTGCTCACAGCTAGTCTTGTCTTTGCCATCTTGAATTCTTCTACCAGAGAAGAAAATGGTAGTTTCAACTATGGAATGCCATTACTGAATTCGGATACAATTTTGAGTTGCATGCAGTACATCTTTCAATATGTGTGGTAGAAACTTTATATGATGTGGTACATTTGTCATTATGTTCAGTGCACGTTGCATTCCACATGGCCGTAGCTTCTTTGTCTATATGCTGTGCATATGTAATAATATACAGTGCATGCTTAGGTATATTCTATAGAAAATGAAAATGGTCCTGTAGTTTCCGTATACGCTCTTGGATTACATGCAGTACATTGTTTTGTTAATGTGGTAGAAACTTCATATGATGTGGTGCATGTCTCATTTTTATGCTTAATGCATGTTTCATTCCATGTGGACATGTTCTTTTTTCTGTATTTGGTGTACTAATGTCATAATTTGTTGTTCACTTTTTATAAATGTGATAGAAAATTAAAATGAGGTCATGTCCCTTTCAAATGATATATGGAAACATAAAAACAACGTGATGCAAACTAAGTAATAAAAAGTAAATTGACTAACATATTAACACGAACTATTATTTAAGAATGTCAATAATGCGGTCATTCAAATCACATAATTTAAAACGTAACATCAAACTAATTTGATTGAATGGGTTACTTCACCGAGCTTCTACATACGAGGTGCAACTGACACGATATGCGGTGGGTTTTTAATGTGATGATGGTGCTTTTTTGGCACATTCCGGAAAGACACGTCTTTAAACGAATGGGGTTGAAGATTTTAACTTCTACACGGCCCAGTCTATATCAATGCAGCGCTTGTCAAATTCATATCACGTGACCAACATGTCCGATCATAGTTAGAAGTCCGCGCTGGAGCAAATTGGCGACACCCCGGGTTCTAATCATAACGTCGGCAATTAATGCATTTTCTAAGCCCTGGTCATAACGGACCCATAGAGGTCATCCGAACTCGCGAACATATTGCATAAAGCAGTTGTTTCTTTATTGTTGTCTGTGCATTTCAAGTATGTTACTAGTGTACTAAAACCATAAATTCCTCCTACAATCACAAACATTCAAATTCCATCTGATTAGATTAGTTTATTATTTGAATCTATATGCCATAGATGGTTAGGGGCTAATACACTGTCCACACTGCGATGTAATCTTGCTTTCTTCTGCATAGCAATGCTATCTCCATCTACTCGATGCAAGCTCTCTCTGAGATGATATCTATGTACCTGCAAGTTTTGTTTAAAAGACAAAATAATTTTTCAAAATTTCATTGGGGTGAAATTTCGTCCGTTTTAGGAGTTTGTTCATACACTTATAATGTCATTTTTGTTGATTTCTTTTTCAATGTTTGGCATTTCATAACTACATCAAAATATACTAGAAAATTTGTATTCGACCTAAGTTAAATCTTGAGAAAATTAATACTGATCATATTTATAGTTTTGCACATATTTTAATGACTCTTTAAATAGGCGAAATTAGGCACACTTATGAGAGGATAGGGCGACATGAGGGAGGAGGAGAAATTAGGCCCTGCACAACTGTTCACCACAAGGTGAAAAATTAAAAAAAAAAGAAAGATCTAGAGACACATTTCAAACGTTTTTTGCGCTTAATCCCCCTTTCACTTTACAATGTTCCCAAAACAAATTATATAATAGGCTATAAACATAGATACCTGTATGCCTTGCTGATTTAGGATTTTCCTTAGCATTGTGTTCTTTTCTAAAATTCTATGATTTCTTTCCTATTTTTTACATTTCACTTTTGACAGCAAAGTACTGCGTCATTTGTAGTAGACATCACACACTTGTCATTTTATGTAAAATAAATGTAGTGAACATACAAAGTTGCAAACCGTTTTGGTAGCTAAATACTGTTCATACAAGTAAATCTGCATCTTTGTTTCATTGTGTCACTGCATAGGCATTTTTAATATTTTCATGTTATGAAATATTAATTTGCTTATAACGAATCCAGTACTTTATATTAACTTAACTCTAAAGTTTGTATACAGGTTTGCATTACATAGTGTACAGTTCACCACTGCATCATATATTAAAACCAAAACACCATTTATGAAAACTGCAACACCTTATACCCTACCACAATACCACAGGCGAAATCAACAGCACCATATCCTTAATTCACAACACCACATATGTAAACCATGACACAGTTTCTGAAAACCACAGAACCATATATCCAAAACACAACATTATATACAAAGATCACTGCACCATACATGAATACCACGCCACCATTTATCAAAAACACAGCACCTTATACGAAACACCGGCCGCAAAAGCTTAAGTGGTACAGCATCGGCTTGCAGATCGGGAGTTGCGGGTTCAAATCCCATCCCGTCAAACCAAAGACTTTAAAGTTAGTGATAGTGGCTAAGGGGACAACATTACGCCTGACTTGTCGTGTCAGTATAATGGACCCGCCGGGTTAAGTCCCTGGGCACCTCATAAGTGCCCCTGTGCTATAATGACAGAAATGTCGGAAAAATGCTGGCAAATCCCATCCCATCAAATATATGAAACAATGTCACCATATTTCAAAACCTCATCTTAAACAAAAATGACAACATCATTTATGAAACCACAACAACATATCTTAAAACCACTGCTCTATCTATAACACTACTTTAAAAGATATTGAAAACGCAGCAACATTAATCAAACCAACACCACCATGGATCAAAACCACAACATCATATTGATTTTCTATCATCCATACCTAAACTTGCACTACATATAATAACACATGAACAGGAATACAGAAACTGCTACCACATAGAATATAACATACACTGAATATAATGTCGTATGTACCGCATCATATGAAGTTCCTACCACACATATCTAAAAATGTGCTGCATGTATCTCAAAAGCTTATCCGAAGACAGTATTGGCATTCCATACTCAGCATTGTGGATTGTTCTGAACTGGTTGACATATTTTGCATTTTCTTCCTTTGGTACAAAAACTCCTTTTGCAGTCTGCCAACGTGGTGGGATTTACCCCTTCCTCCATACCACCTTCACCAGTACTTACAATCTTCTTTGCAACTTTATGCCTTACTTGTACATTTTGTATGGTATGCCCGATGGTCATGGTGCTGTGCGTGCCTTCCGGATGATATCCTTGATTTCTTTGCATGTGGTTCTTATGTGTTAAACTCAAACACTGGGAGATTTTCTGGTGTGATGCATGGACAATCAAGTAGTGAGTTGAGCCTGTTGTCACCATGAGTTCACGTGAAAGTAATGCTTGCCTTCCTCTGCCACTCATTCCAGTTTTACCACTTTTTTCCACTAGTTTGTCTCAATAGGGTCTTATACTGTTGGTAAAAGGGTTTGTCGACTGTTTTTCACGCCTGTTTAGCTGTGTGGTAGGGTGTTGTCATGTACTGTGTGATTCCAAAATTGTTCTTTACAAACCACAGAAACAACAATCATTTTCATAGCTGAGATTTTCTTACAGACATCACCTGCTGCTTCTAGAATACTAATTCAGAATCAAAGCAAAACAACGTGCTCAAGGTGAGCTTTTCTTAAACCCCTTCGTCCAGTTTTTATCAAAATTGGTCAGAATGTTTTTCTTCATAAAATCTTGGATGAGTTCATTATTCTGTCAAATGGGGTCAAAAACTAGGAAAAAAGGTCAAATTTTAGGAAAAACTTGTGAACACACTAGAGACCACATTTATAGCCCAATCTGCACCAAAGTTGGTCAGAATGTTTGCATGAAATTGTGAAAGAGTTCGTAACTGGGTCACGTTTGGTCAAAAAGTAGGTCACTAGGTCAAATGTTAGGAAAAGCTCGTGAACACACTAAATGCCACATTAATAGGCCAATCTTCACCAAACTTAGTCAAACTCTTTGTCTGCATCAAATATTGTATGTGTTCATTTTTGGGTCACGTGGGGTCAAACAGTAGGTCACTAGGTCAAATTAAAAAAACAACGCTTGTGAAACATTAAAGGCCACATTTATGGTCCAATCTTCACCAAACTTGATCAGAATGTTTGCCTGCATGAAATCTAAGATGAGTTCTTAACTGTGTCACGCGGGGTGAACGAGTAGGTCACTAGGTCAAATCTTAGAAAAACCCTGTGAACACACAAGAGGCAACATTTATAGCCCAATCTTCACTAAACGTGATCTGACTATTTGCCTGCAAGAAATATTTTGATTGAGTGAGTTTGTAACAATGTCAACAACTAGGTCACCAGGTCAAATGTAAGAAAAACCTTTTGAAAATGCTTAGAGGCCACATTGATAGTCCAATCTTCACAAAACTTGGATAGAATGTTTGCCGGTATGAAATCTTAAATATGTTTGAAGTGGGTCACATGGATTCAGTAGGTCACTAGGTCAAATTCTAGAAAATGTTATCAGCCCAGTGGCCTGACTAATGGTCCAATCTTGGCCAAAGATTTTTTAAGTAAATAACTCTTAATTACTTTATGCCAGATATGAGCCTACTAAAAGCCTGTGTCCTCAGGTGTTATCATGGCACTCTTGCTCACATTTTTGTGGTTGATCTTGTCGCGCTGTTCATTTTTCATGGCTGCATTGTCCAAAGCTGGTGTGCTGGTGGTTGGCATGTTTGAGTCAAGAGGGGATTCTAGTAACTCCAATAGAGAGTCAGCTGATTCATCTGTGTCACTAGTTCCTATATGCCCATCTAGATCCAGGTTGCTTGCATGCACTGATTCAGTCTGATTTAGTTTCTGTCCCTATACATGTCCACACATAGTACTAGACTGGTATATTCGCAGTCCCCTCAGATTCTTATACACCTTCCCACAGTGGCATTTAGCTTCTTCTCTTTCTCCATCATAGTCCATTGAATAAGTCGAGGATTGTTATGCATTGCTAACGATATTCCTGCATGCCAAATTATATATAAATTATACTAAATTGTTGAGATTTAAACAGCTAAAACACCTTAAGTTCATTTAAATGTTTATAAGATAACCTCTGATTTTTTTTGTTTTTAGTGGTAGATGAGAAGCGTAGACTATATCAGCTTCTAAAGAGTTCTTCTCCGCCAGAGATATTTGAGGAAATTGTACAAACCATATCGGGGCTGCCTTTGACATATCAGCCATTTACTAAGCTTGTAAAATCGCTTCAGACAGCAGGCAAGTTTGACTTTTTTTTCACTTGTTGCCTTTATTGACAAATTATCAGAACACATACTCTCCATTATATTTTCAATTATATTTGTATAAAAATTGCTAAAGCTTTCAAAGCATTTAACATTTTCATTATGAGTTATTCAACATGGGCAATATGGCATGTGTGTGTGTGCGTGTGTGTGTGTGTGTGTGTGTGTGTGTGTGTGTGTGTGTGTGTGTGTGTGTGTGTGTGTGTGTGTGTGCGCGCGCGCGTGCATGCATGTTTGTACACATAATGTCATAATTGATGATTCCTCAATTTCAATGAAGTTGAGTCGTAGTTTTCAGGTAGTCACTTGTAATTCTAATGCAGCCTCAATACTCACGTCCTTAGAAGTAATATTTTACACAATAAGAACCAAGTGTTGGTGTTTAATTGGAGAAATATGGTCTAATTGTTTAGGAACCTTCATATTAAGAACTTATTTTATTTTTTTCTGGGCCTTGCTTCCTTGGTCATAATTTTGCATCTCTTATATTGTTGTTCCATTGAACAGATTTTTTTGAAAACAATTTGTTTAACATTATGTCTTGTTGGCCTGAAGAGTCAATAATTTATCCTTGAAATGTTTTTAAATAGTTTGACTTAATGCACATGATTAGATGTTTTACATGTAGATGGTGTGAGTCAGTAAAGTGTTACCATGGTTTTTTTATAGGAATTTGTGCACTATGTTTAAATAAAAGACTTCAAATTCTGTATCATAAATGAAGCTTACTTTGGAACTATGAATATTTATTTTACTAGTTTACGTCGTAAATAATGTTTGAGGCTGTGGATTTGTACACACATTGCTTGGACTGTCAATGTATTTGGACATAAACATGTTATCAGTACTGTTAGAATAATACTGTCTATCTTTCAGTCCATCTATCAGTCCAATCTCCGTTCATTTATCCATCTGTGTCAGTGTGTCCATCTGTCTATCTGTCTTTCCATAACACCTATTTGTCTAGGCTTTACTTCTTACAGTTTTGTATCAATTGCAATTTTTTTAATGATTTTAAGTTCCAAAGAAGCGTCTCTGTCATTTCTGCCATAGACCAGACGTTAGAGTAGCAGGACAGGACTTTTCTGTTGCTTTTTCTTCGTTTTAAAGTAGTTGCAATTACATATTTTTATTTGCATATGTACACATGTACGTATCTTTATCCATAGCCCTGAATAATACTAATTGAGTGCCATAATGCAGTTTTTTGCTTAGAACCCCTTTTTTCTTTCAGGATACCCCAAAATAGTTGACATATTGTTAGGTCAGCTGTTTCCCGTCAATGATACTAACCGCAAACGACTTGATGAACATTTGAAGGAGCTCTGTGAAAATATGAATTTACAAGACCTACTTCTCAGCTTCAAGGGTGAAGGTTTGATCTCCCAAGCACAGCTTCAGCAAATGAATGCTAAATGCATGGCTGAAGGCAACCCCTATGCAAATCTTCATTTCTTCATGCTGCTACCAGCACGAGACAAAAACTGGTATATAAAGTTCTTGAAAGTTCTTATTGAGAACAGTCATGAACAGTTGGCCTTAGAAGTGGATTCAGAAATGACAGAACGTAGGTATTGTTGTTGATTTTTTCAATTAGTTTTTTTTTTAATTGTTATTTTTAAATCTAATACATTAAATGCAAATATAAGATCAGTTGGTCCATTACCTTATTGAGAAAAACAACATATTTATTTCCATAGAAAAATACATAATCTTAACTAAGTTTATTTGATGTACGTATATTATAACACAACATACTTTGTTACTAGTCAATTATTTTTACTTAATTTCCAATTAAGGTTCCTATTTATTCTCGCCTATTGAGCTTTCAATTCCATTTCCTTCGACGTGAATTATAATAATGATATTGTAACATTTTTTGAGAATAATATGTGAGTTAACAAAGTTTTATCTCCATTATACATCAAGAGAACCAATAAAATGTTTGGATTATTGTTTACTTAATAGCAATATAAATTTTAGATATTATATTGCTTTAAATTACATTGTTACATTTATCTCTTAGAGATAAAGACATCCGTTGAGAATGGTGAAGCGATTTCCCTCATTGGAACACCATCTTGGGTTCCGCTAATCAGTGCAGAGCATGGCAGAGGTGAGTTTTGAATGGTTTATTTTATGCCACTTCAGGGGTCTAGATACAGCTTACTTTTTGCAAATTAAAGATTTAGAACACTGACAGAAGCTTTGTAAAGTTGACAGGATGTGACTCATGTTTGTATATAAAGGTATGTTTTTGATAATTTCAGGACCATTAGTAACACTGTTCATTCGGTGTTATTGTTGTTTTTCTTTCATCCTTTTGTGAACTGACCCATTTCCAGACAAATTGTGAATTGTTTGCTTTCTAAAATCTTCATAAAATTTGAAAGAAGTCGCGACATCAAACAAATAGTGAATTTTAATTCACAACAATATTTTTTTTCTTTCTGTTGATAAATTCTGCATTGGAAATTGATCATTTTTGAAAAGTGTAGAACTAACCCATGAGTAATTCTACTTCCCCAGTATACCACTTTTATGTTCATATTATTTCAACTTATAACAAAGGAAAATTAAGGCAGCTGGTGGAAGCTGTTTTGAATGCTAAAATTGTGTACTAATGGGTAAATTGAACCATTTTACAGTTGCTCAGCTGTCCTTTGCAAAGGTCGCAATGACAAATAAGATTAAAAAAGAACAGATATATACTAGTAAGACAATATGGATTAAAATTGTCTTTTTCTAATTATGAAGGGTCCAGACAAGATATGGAATGGTTTCCTAGTCACTTGTGAACAGTCTCTTTGCAGGACCTGTTCAAAAAATGCTTACATTTGTCTCAGAATCATTCATACTATTGTTTCTTTATAAAGGTTAGTGTATATATAACAAAGATATTGTAATGTAACCAGGTAGAAAATGTGCAAGGGATCTGGTTAACTCTGTAAGTGGAGCTATTGTACTGCAAGCGATGTGTCCTAGGTTTGATCACTTGATTGGCTGCACGTTTTCATTGTCCTTATGTTTCAAATGTAGTGAAAACGCCCTAATCCGGCCCCGTTCAAATCACTCAAGATGTCCAGGTTGCAGAGGATTTTGAATTGTAGAACAATGTTACTGTTATTATATTGTAATCTGTTTAATCATGTTTGTATTTAGTTTAGCAGAGTTATTTAAAAAAAAAAAAGAGACAACATGTGATATTATGACTCATGTACTTAGATGACAACAAGTTTTTGTACAAAGAGTGTATATATGTATACAAATTATAAGAATATATATTGAGGTAATTATAATGGCAATCATGGTTGTTATACATTAGAACTACTAATGTTATTCAATTCCCAATTTTTTTTTAATGTTTAAATGTCTTTAGTTATTATGTTTAATCAGATTAAACACCAGATTACAGAGTAAAGCAAGGAATACACAAAATGTCATAGATATTCAACCAGATTGTAGAATATAGAGGTTTCGGATTGTAGAAGATAGGTTTATGTAAAGATAATGAAGAAGGAAAAATCAGGACTTAAAAACGGACTTTAAAAGGCCCTGATAGAAAAGGATTCTAGTTTGGAGAAGATCTGGTTAGCAAAGCTTCTACTGTACAGAATTTTGACAAGAGACTTCTTCGATATCATTGCCACAAAAAGAAGTGTCTGCAACTTTATGTTTTTATATTATTTCTGTGTATCATGACTTCCAACCTACAGAACCTGTAATTGCGTTATAAAGGTTACAGCTTTTAGAAGCAACATACATGTTTAATTGTTTATTTTGGTAAAATAGTTCTTAAAACTTTACTTTCTTATCTGCAAAACTTTTTCTGCATAATAATGTTCTCTTTTTATCTGCTTTCTACTTTTTCTACATAAGTGTTCTCTTTTTATCTGCTTTCTACTTTTTCTACATAAGTGTTCTCTTTTTTATCTGCTTTTTACTTTTTCTGTATAAGTGTTCTCTTTTTTATCTGCTTTTTACTTTTTCTGTATAAAAGTGCTTTCTAACCAGACCTGGTAGCACAATTGGTAGAGCGTTGGCTCCAGAAACAAGAGGCCCCTGGTTCGATCCCGGGCCTCAACATGCCAAAGTCATTAAAAGTGGTAGTGGTATAGCTAGCCCTCTAGCAAATATAAGGGTAGTTCCATGACTGATTGGCCCGGTATCAGAATAATGTGACTGGGTGTGGTATCATGCCAGGTGTTAACAGCATGCTATATACAGTGAAGGCGGCACTTTCTGCTTCAAGTGAACACTTTCTCTAGATAACTGAAATACTGTTGGTATTTCTTGTTTTTGCATCAGTGTATTGTAGCAATGTAAAAATTGTCATTGTTAGATTTATATGGCAGGGCAGTGATTTAATGGATAAGATACAGAGAAGTAATTTCGAATCTGGTTGACAGACTCGATGTTCAGTGCAAAGCACGGTGTACCCCTTAAGTTCCGGATAATTGGCAAGAGTTGATTGGACAATATACAGTTATAAATGTCAAAACTAGACATGGAGGTGAGACTAGAAGTGTTTTTTGGCACATTCAGTAGTTGTGGATTAATACGTTTACGTCCATCGTCGACTAACAGCTTGGAACCCAGCACATCTCCTTTATCCTCAACTAGACCCGGCTCGATCAACCCCGATATTGAAGTGCCTTGCTGTGGTACAAAGTTCTAGTAAATCAGGTTTTTTAACAATCGCTAAAGGCAACTCCATTTTACTTTAAATAGTTTCGCAATGCCTTGACTGATTTGATATTAAGACGTCCATGTTAATTGTAGAAACTTTTCCTTTTCGGTTGAAGTTTGCTGCGATAAAAACAATATGGTTTATGCTTTGTTTGTACCATGTCACAGGACCTGATGATAGGGGAAATGCCAAATCTAGTCAGTTCTGGAAAATATCTATTTTAAAAAATCTATTTCATAAACATGTTTTTTCAGAGGTATATAAAGCTGCATTGAGGAAGTGTCATACTCCATTGATTACAGACATGGACCCTGCGTCTATCCTTGACGTTGTGTATGAGAATGATCTATTGCCCGAGCTTACTGTACGGGACATACGAGTAAGCATAAATCAGCATGTTAACATGTTCTTTGGAGACTGGGGCTGTGTTCAAGTCTTCATACATATTGATAATTTTGAAATATTGCAAGATAGAAGTCAACAATATGCTGATAAATAAAAATTAACACATAGGAGTTATGCCATACATAGATCTGCATCACTACCAATATGGCAATGCTGTTTTACTAATTGAGTGCATAACTTGCAGGATTGTAGGACAAAATCCCTCCCGGGCAAAATCCTTTATGCATTTTGACATGGACCCATAAAATCCCCCGCATATTTTTTTTTGCGGACAAAAAACTTCAAGCAATTCTCCAAGGGGGTCAAGATCTCTGCACTTAATTTGCAGAGGTGGACAGCATCTATCCAGACTCCTACATGCATTAGCCTGAAATGAAATTTAAATAGGTAGTTTAAAGAAGTACTATGTACATTAGTCTTTTGTTAATGTTAACAAATCAAACAACTTAACAATCAGATTTATTTAACTTACTGAAAAAATTAAGCCATTTAAATTTATTTATGATCCTTAAGGTTCAAGAAAGCTGTATCTGTCCAACCAACGTAAGTGTATACATAAACAAAATATACAATTCAATGTTCTTCTAATTACTGCATAAGTATGGTGCAGACCTCACAATCTTTAGCTTCTCCTAGCTTGACAAAAATGTAGTTCTACGTATCTCCATGATAGGATACGAATCTAAAGGCAGAGTGACACTGTTCAACTCCCATAGCAGAATCATTCAATGCTTACATTAGTATGCCCAGCCTGTTTAAACTAAATGCAAATGTGGTTGTAAAATGCGACACTTAATGGATATCAACTTTATAATATGAAACTCGCTGGAGTGTGTAGAAATACAACTTAATTGAAACATGGTATTTATGATGTAACCAAGAACATCGTTCTTGCCACACTCCACACAGACAAGTTTTGCTTTTGTATACTATGCTAATTAACCGTTGCCTAACACAAAATTATATAAAGCAGTTTATCTACACCAGTTCTAATTGTTTCAAAATGTGACTACATGTATTTTTCTTCTGCAACAGTGAATGTCATGGTCCTAACATGGCTTTCGTAATAAAGATCAGACCATGCAACATTATATTGTAACAATTGTAACTAAGTCCAGTAGGGATTTTGTCTGTCCTCAATCTTACAATTAATAATAACAGTTAATAGTCATCATTTATTGTTGCTGACATACATTAACCTTTCTAGCTAGGCCTTTGTACATAATTTCCCATTTGAAACTTTTTCTGTTTGCATTTTGATTGTCTTTTTTGTAAAGAAATAGGATAAAACTGTCATGTAGGTATTTGTTTCATATTTTCCTTCAAGGTTTCTCACCAAAATATTTTAAAATGAAAATAGCAAGATAAATATTGGCATTATGACATTATTATAAATTGCATAGTGGACAAGACATAATAATTGTCTTTTATTTTCAAAAATCAATCTGCCTAAGCCAGATCCTTATTAATGATAATAATCAGTCATCTTAAATTTGAATTTTACAGATGACTTAAAATAATGGACCGTTCCATGATTTCAACTCCTCTCAATGTTGTTATTTTGAGAGATGTAGAACACACCTACCTCAAATGCTGACAAATAGTATCACAAACAAAACTCATATGTTCTTTTGTTTAAAGTAGGCCAAGCATTCATCACGTGGTTTACACTTATACTGATTGAATAAGCTGGTTAATGTAAATACCTTTGGAACAATCCATAGTTATCCTTTATGTATTATAGAATTTATGTAAGCTTTCCAGTTTATAATGCACAGCTACAAAGGTGTACTTAAGTTATGGTACCTGGTGAAAACAACACATTCTTCAGATTATGAAATTTGATGATACATAATTGCATTTCTTTGATCTGAAACTTATCAATACCTTAACGTTTTGCATTAAAGGAACAGAAAACTACAACAGAAAAGAATAGGATGCTTGGTTTTGAGCTAGGAAAGAGAAGCTACGAAGTTTATTGCAAGTTTAAAAAATGTTTACGAGACACTAAACATGAACACCTAGCTGATGCTTTGGAGGAGGCTGAATTGAAGTCACTGGAAGGTATCCACTTTTTTTAGCCAGTGCTATTTCACAATAGTTTTCTTTTCCGTTAATAGGACATGAAAATGGTAAAATTAAAATAAGGGATGTCAACGAGTATTAACATCGGTACTTGAGTACTTGGTCAGTTTTTCAGAAAGAGTACTTGGCCATTGTCAGTATCATTTGTTCATTTAATGTGCCATTTAAAAATAGTATTGCATTGTAACTAGTCTGATATTATTTCTTATGACATATTTATGTCTGGCATTGAATAAATTTAATCCAGTTATGAAGGAAACATTTTGCAATTTCAATACTGGTGTTTTTTGATGACAAAATACATTTCCTTTTCTGGAATCTGTGCCAAACATTGAGCAACAATGAAGTTAGATGCCATTGCATTGTAAAGAATATATGGCTTGCATATACCAGAAGACGATTTTTTTTTGATTATGTTGATGTTGTTCATTTATTAATATGTGCATTTACATATGATGCATAATAATTTTGAGCTGCAGAGATCACATTTTGCATAAAAAGAACAACATTTGAGACACACTGTCACATGGTAAAATCAGATAACCTGCCATTTATTTCATCCCGTTTCAATGAGCTGTCATGGTTGATTGGCAAATAACAAGCAAGTCAAAACAATAATGAAGCAGAGTAAGAGAATGCCAATTAACGAGGAATGTAAATAAAATGGTGGGGCTGGCCGAGTGAATGAATGAATGGTGTTGTGGTCTTTTTTCATTCTGGTAAATATGATTATGTGCTTAAAGACATAGAAAATTGGAAGGGCAGAGGGTTTAAATGGCTTTTAAGCTGAACACAGCCTTTGGCTGCAGTGGTTTCAGGGAAGGGTTGGCTCACTCAAAGTTATACAGGTCTTCAGTTAATACGTACCAACCAATAGTAGTGTAATAAGCCAATCATGCGTGACATTATTGTATGACCTTCCCCTGGTGAAAGCCCTGAAAAAAAATTGTTTGGTTTATGATCATTCCCACTGGGATCTCCTAGATCGGAAAAATGCCTTTTTCAAATGCAAGTGATGATTGTACATTGGAGTATTTAGACACGGACTGATTATAAAAAAAGTTCGAACAATTTTTGTTTTTACATTTAATTTTTAATTTAAATACATAGTTGTCCTTTTTCTTTAAGAGTTCACAATTATTGATTTGTACTCCATTATTGATTTGAACACTGAAGAACCAAATATGATCGAGTCATTGATAAAACGTTGATATTCCTAGTAAAACTACCTTAACTTTGCAAGAAAGAGCATAAGACTAAGTTAGTTTATCTATAAAAAGTTTAACCAGTGAAATCAATCAAAGTTTAAGTAACAATGAAACTTAGGCTTTGTTATTCAACAAATCCTCTTTTTTGTCTTCCACACACTTTGACAGCACCATTTGTCTTAAACTTGTTTAAACTTTCTGTTTGTCTGTTATCTACCAAGATGTTTTACTTGCCATTAGCATTCTGATATCTGTCGCTTTTGTTTTTGTCCTACTATATTGAGAACAATGTTGAGAGTTGCCATTTGTTTTTACTATGTTCGATTTTTTAAATTTTTCTTCTGCAATATTTTCCTCATTTTTGTTTTTCTCGATGTTTGTCTTGGCATTTTTCTTTGGCAATTGTTTACTTCAGTCTCACCATACTGTAGTAGATTCCCTTTTGTCTAGTACCCTGTCTGGCATTTGGTATTTTTCCTGCAATCCTTTGCTTTAGTCTCACCATACTGTAGTAGATTCCCTTTTGTCTAGTACCCTGTCTGGCATTTGGTATTTTTCCTGCAATCTTTTGCTTTAGTCTCACCATACTGTAGTAGATACCCTTTTGTCTAGTACCCTGTCTGGCATTTGGTATTTTTCCTGCAAACTTTTGCTTTAGTCTCACCATACTGTAGTAGATACCCTTTTGTCTGGTACCCTGTCTGGCATTTGGTATTTTTCCTGCAATCTTTTGCTTTAGTCTCACCATACTGTAGTAGATACCCTTTTGTCTAGTACCCTGTCTGGCATTTGGTATTTTTCCTGCAATCTTTTGCTTTAGTCTCACCATACTGTAGTAGATTCCCTTTTGTCTGGTACCCTGTCTGGCATTTGGCATTTTTTCCTGCAATCCTTTGCTTTGGGTTCACCATTTCTTTTCCACAATGTCCGGTCTTTGCATTTATTCCATAGTGCTTTATTCTTCCTAATTGTTTTGATACATTTTGTTTTCTACAGTTATTTGACTTGCCATTTACTTTCTACAATACAATTACTTTTGCTGTATGCAACCACGTCAAAGACAACATGCAAATTTGTTGTGTTTTTTTTTTAATTTTCATTGACCACAAGATCATCACTAGTAAGAAGTTACAACATAACATGCATTATTAACTAATTGCCACTTTTAATATCTTGTAATTTACCTAGATTTGCTATCACTACTAGGTCAAATCAAATCTAAATCAAGTCAAAGTAAATTCAACTAAGAAAAATAATTTTAACACCCGCATGAATTTGTGATCGATGAAAAGATAAAGATTATGATTTAATTATTTGAATGAGTTTAAAAATAATCATACCCATTATTATTTTTGTAACTGGCATCAAAATGAAGAAAAATGCACTTGATTTATGTCAAAAATGAAAGCTGCAAATGATGTCCCACACTTCACAATGTCTCACAGGACCGATTGTATGAACAGGGCCTTTTCCGAAACTAGGTAACGTCCCTTTAAGGGTTCTACCTAGACATGTGTCTGGGGTCTCCCTTTGCCGAAAATCTGGATGTTGCTATAATGATAAGAAAACAATGTCCCTTTAAACTTACTTCCCCCGTTAGAGTACAATGCATGCTCGATAAGCTCTCACTAAATACAACTTACTTCCAGAGACTGCAAAGTACTCACACTGACGCTACATGGCCTTGCTGTAGATTTTAAGGGCTATAACAGCTTACGATCAAAATAGAAAAGTTTAGAAGGATTTAAATCTCTTTGTTGTTGTATTTATTTATGACATATGACGTTGCATGTAGTGACATAAATTAATTCGAAATACTTGTCATTTCTCTATAAAGACGGGCTTTAAAATCCGCAGAACTGGGAATATTCATAAAATAAGAGGTTATGATGCCCTATATCAATCACCTGAGTGCAGTAGACATTTAGCCCTTGTGTCTATGGTTTTTGACAAATCCAAATTCTTTTAACAATCTTCATACAAGGCCACCAAAGGAATAAATTAACCAAATATAAAGCTCTAGCTCTTGGGGTTTCTTACAAGAAGGTTTTCAAAGTTTTACTATATAGCCATATCAGGAAATTGCTACACCCCCGGGAGCCATGGATCAGACTTAAACAATCTTCATTCAGAGCCACTCAAGGAATATGTGTTCTTAATATTAAAGCTCTAGCTCTTGCAGTTTCCAACAAGAAGATTTTTCCTATATAGCCATATATGGAAAAAGGCAATGCCTCTGGCGGCCATGTTTTTGACATATCAAAATTATTTGAACAATTTTTTTTCTCCCTGTCTACTTAAGCTTTTGAGAAAATTTGGCTGAATTTGACCCAGTGGTTTCAGAGATGTCGTTTGAAAATCAAGGACGTGTGATGCCAGACAGTGGGCGATCATAATAGCTCACTCTGAGCATAAGCGTAGATAGATCTTAACAGTAATCAACACTTTTGTTTATAAAACAGATGGATAAATAGAATACTAGGTTATTGTTGATCAAAGAAAATGTTATCAATCTCAGCACAACAAAACTAAATTGTTCGGCAAGCCTCTTGATTTAGATTTGTCTCAGCCTTGTGTGATAACATTTTCTTTATTCAACACCAACCTAGTATTCTCTATATTTCTAATCACATATTTTCAGTTATGTTATATTTATGGTGTTAATCATATAAAATTTGTGTTAATAATATAAAGTACTTAAACAAGTTTATTTTCAATAATAACGATTATTAAATAATCTACCATAGATTAGGACGTGAGACAGAACACAAAACAAACACAATTTTATATTTTATTAAACGTTCCAATCTTGTTAATATAAGGCTCACGTCCTCCCTTGCTCGGGATCACATCATCTCACACAATCAGTCCATATCATGTTGCTCTCGAAGTTTCCATCATCCATGTACCCGTTAATGTACCCGTTAATGCCTTTCTGATTCAAAAGGTGAACTCATCATTCTTTCCAGATACCTGCTGACCAACACCGTGTAGGTGTAGCTTCTTAGTTTTTTTTACTTAGGCTTGTGTACAGTGTCATTTAGATATGATCCTCAGTAATAAGTGCAAGTGATGTCCCTGGATGTGAACATTTCAAATCAAGGGACATACTGTGTGATTTGGTAAGGGATTTAACCTAGTTTCAGGATGCCTATAAAGTAGCATGTTGTTATTGTTTTGAATGAACCCCATTAAGGCATTACTATCATAACAATTACTACTAATCCTGGATTTCTCTGCTTGCAGTGATGATTATGTACACAATGTTAATCTATTCTTTTTTTTTTACGTTTTACTAGAAATTTATTGTTCTATTGTTGTTTTGTTATCACTATTTTTTGTTAAAACAAATTGTCGATTGTGAATGCTATTTTTATTTGGAACATCACTAACCTATTGTTTTAAGTTCTGATATTTTAATAGTTGACACTTTAAAATGAGCTTCTATCATTTTCATCATCATCTTCATCATCATCTTCACTATCATCATCATCGTCATCATCATCACCATCTTCATCTTTATTATCATCACCATCATCATCTTCATCTACATCATCATCAGCATCATCATCATCAGCAGAATCAGCCGCATCATTAGCATCAGCATCATCATCTCAAATCATTGTATGTTTATAATCACCATTACAAGTACATGGGATAATTATGCAAACACTGTTTATTTTATTCATTCTTCTCACAAAGAAACTAACATGCTACACTGAGAGACCACCTGTCTAAAGACACCATTTTAGTCCTTTTTCATGGGTGGTCTTTTAATACACGATTGATTGATTGTAATTTAGCTTGCAGTTTGTCTGCCAGTTTGTCCTGCTTACAATTTTAAGCTGAAGGTTAATATTGAGTATCAATTAAGTATTGGCCTGTTATCTTTTGATTATTATTTTGTTATAATTTCCTCATTTATAAATTACTTTAAGTAGATATTTAAACATTTTATAATCATCCGAATACAGTGTTAGTTTGAACAACTGCTTTGTTATATTTAACAAATACAAACAGATCACAATTATTAAGAGCTAAATGTCTGTAAAAATACTTACAGAAATGACCATTGCTCATTTTTTATTTCAAATATTATTTTACCTACCAAAATAAATGTAGAACATGTATATGTGACGGAAATACATTTAAACACATGACAATATCAACAAAAATGCTCTTTCACCATACTAAGTATTACATTATCATGGTTGCCTTCAAAAACTTTTCAGTTGATACATCACTTGTTTTTTGTCTCTCTTCAGAGCCTCATCGTAGAGCCAATATAGAGGAGAACATTATGAGAGGTAAGCTGTGTGATGGTTTCTGCAAGTTAGTGATGTTTACAATAGTAACAGTTTTTGTTCTTCTATCAAATTTTATGTAAAAAAGTGTGCTGGAATAAAATAAATGTTGATTCGCACTCTTTTATACTTTTTTGATACTATAAACACCACCATTTACATCATCAACATCATCACTTTCATAAACAACCACCATTTACATCATCAGCCTCTTCACTTCCATAAACAACCACCATTTACATCATCAGCCTCTTCACTTCCATAAACAACCACCATTTACATCATCAGCCTCTTCAATTCCATAAACAGCCTCTTCACTACCATCATCAGCCTCCTCACTTCCATAAACAGCCTTTTCACTACCATCATCAGCCTCTTCACTTCCATAAACAGCCTCTTCACTACCATCATCAGCCTCTTCACTTCCATAAACAGCCTTTTCACTACCATCATCAGCCTCTTTACTTCCATAAACAACTATCATTTACATCATCAGCATCTTCACTTCCATAAACAACCAACATTTACATCATCAGCCTCTTCACTTCCATAAACACCTACCATTTACATTATCAGCCTCTTCACTTCCATAAACAACTACCATTTCCATCATCAGCCTCTTCACTTCCATAAACAACTATAATTTACATCATCAGCATCTTCACTTCCATAAACAACCAACATTTACATCATCAGCCTCTTCACTTCCATAAGCAACTACCATTTACATTATCAGCCTCTTCACTTCCATAAACAACTACCATTTACATCATCAGCCTCTAATCACTTCCATAAACAACTACCATTTACATTATCAGCCTCTTCACTTCCATAAACAACAACCATTTACATCATCAGCCTCTTCACTTCCATAAACAACCACCATTTACATCATCAGCCTCTTCACTTCCATAAGCAACTACCATTTACATTATCAGCCTCTTCACTTCTATAAACAACCACCATTTCCATCATCAGCCTCTTCACTTCCATAAACAACCACCATTTCCATCATCAGCCTCTTCACTTCCATAAACAACCACCATTTACATCATCAGCCTCTTTACTTCCATAAACAACCATCATTTACATCATCAGCCTCTTCACTTCCACAAACAACCAACATTTACATCATCAGCATCTTTACTTCCATAAACAACCACCATTTACATCATCAGCATCTTCACTTCCATAAACAACCACCATTTACATCATCAGCACATTCATTTCCATAAACAACAACCATTTACGTCATTTGCATCTTCACTTCCATAAACAACCAACATTTACACCATCAGCCTCTTAACTTCCATAAACAACTACCATTTAAATCATCAGCCTCTTCACTTCCATAAACAATTACCATTTCCATCATCAGCCTCTTCACTTCCATAAACAACCACCATTTACATCATCAACCTCTTCACTTCCTTAAATAACTACCATTTACATCATCAGCATTCATTACCACTTACATCTACCATCAAAGTCATCAGTATCTTCACTATATTGTAACACCACCATAAATATTATGAACATCTTTACAACTACAATCACCAACATCATTCTTGTTTCCTTGTCATTTTCATCACCGTTTTATAAACTACTACCATCTATCACCATTCCTGTCATTACCACAATCATTACCATCATCATCTCTCACCATTCCTGTCATTACCACAATCATAACCATCATCATCTCTATCACCATTCCTGTCATTACCACAATCATTACCATCATCATATATCACCATTCCTGTCATTACCATAACCATTACCATTATCTTCTCTATCACCTTTTCTATCATTAACACAACCATTACCATCATCATATATCACCATTCTTGTCATTACCACAACCATTACCATCATCTTCTCTATCACCATTCCTGTCATTACCACAATCATTACCATCATCATCTCTATCACCATTCCTATCATTACCACAACTATAAACCATCATCTCTATCACCATTCCTGTCATTACCACAATCATTACCATCACCATCTCTATCACCATTCCTGTCATTACCACAGTCATTACCAACATCATCTCTATCACCATTCCTGTCATTACCACAATCATAACCATCATCATCTCTATCAGCAATCCTGTCATTACCACAATCATTACCATCATCATCTCTATCACCATTCCTGTCATTGCCACAACCATAAACCATCATCTCTATCACCATTCCTGTCATTACCTTAATTATTACCACATCATCTCTATCACCATTCCTATCATTACCATAATCATTACCATCACCATCTCTATCACCATTCCTGTCATCACCACAATCATTAAGCACACTCCTCTTAATTATTAGCAATGCAGTTTTTGTTTAATATTTTGTGTATGTACAGTGCAAGAGGATGCTTCAATGGATGACCTTGGTGGTCCAAACACAGATTATGTTGACATGTCACTATGCTCGATGATGAATGATAACACCATTGGATCCAATATCGAACCAACATCGCGGAAGGTAACTCAAGCTATAAATCCATTCCTGGTAGCACAGTAGGATTGGTCATGCACTGTAAAGAATGCTCAAGTATAAAGGTTGGAATCGGACAGTTTGCCTACATCTTGTACATGGTACAAACATCTTTATCCTGTTCTGGGGAATTTGTGCATAATGGCTGCTTGTACTTGTACTCTAGTTTAAGTAAATTTTGTTTGTAACATACCTCCATTGATAGACATTACAAATGTCCATTATTTCTATATTTTATAATAAGCATGGTGGGGATATCGGCTAAAACAAGATATCAACATTGTATATACCTAGTGTATGCAAGAGAAATTATACCAAAAACACTTGTACAGTCCTTTGTAAGTTGTAAGCAGAGATTAGCCCACAACTTCTTGCAAAGGAAAGCCTAATGATTTTAGGAGATACCAGATACATATCACAAAAACCTTAAAACTTTTCATAAAAGTATGTAATTGTTTTATGAAAATTGTTTATCATCAGATGTCAAAAATAAGCCAACATACATTAATAATTAACTTTCAAGAAAAAAATATTGTTTATTTCACAGATTTGCCTTGTTGAACCCATGTCAGTAGGTATGTAATACATTTTATATCTATTCTGATTATTTGCAAACATCATTAATGCATCAGGTCAATATAAGCACATGATTCCAAATATTGCCAGGTTAATATTATGCACTGTTGCCTACTTAAGACACAATTTCATTGATGATGTCATTTTTGCATTCATTGAATATTTGAAAGCCACGTGCTTTAAAGTACAAACGTATGTTCATGTTTAGGTCCAGTCGGCCTTGAGCAACAGTTCAAAAGTCACCCTCTCCACCTTGCATTAACAATAGTTTTAAGCATAAAATGGAAGTACATGTATAATATTTCCTAATATTTAACTTCTATTGATGGTTACCCAACATTTTCAGCTGTTACATTACATTTTGTGATATATGCAAATACGTTGAACTGTTGAACTTTCATTCATCAGTTTCCTCTTACTTTGTGACATCATTGATGACTTCATTTTCTTCACTTTTTGTTTTATTAAAACCTCTGTTGTGTTTAAAACCGTGTGTTCCTGTTCATCTGTATTGAATACCGGTGTAACAATTTTTTAGCTGTTTCCTTAAGACTTTCAGCCTCAGGCAATAATTAAAAAGTCACCCATCCAACTAGAGTCAACAATTTGATCTGTTCACAAAAAACACTGTTACACATAAAATAAACGTGTTTTGTTAAAACTAGCTGTTGCACTGTTCAAACACATTACTTTCATGCAGTTGTAGCAAGTAGTTTTCAGCCAAGAATTTTATGTTACTTTACTCATTTCGATTAAAAGGGGGCATTACTCTAACTTATCAAATTGCATTGGGTTATCTCTCTTGGATGTGTATTTTTTATATACATATAAATAATGTGCGTGTTCATAAATGTGTTGTAATTGTATTGTGTAATTAGGCATTTTTAATTGTTGTGGAAGCTTTTAAACCTGCAAGCAAAAACCAATACGCATAAAGTTTAGCCTCTGAGTCTAACCACGTTTAATCACTTGAAAAAGCTCCCTCTGCAACCACTATTACAAAATATAACAACAGTTTGAAACAAAACAGGTGGGGGTTTATAGAATATTTCTGGGTGTTCCAATAGTTGACTGCCCCAGATACTCTCACCAAGAGCTCTTAATGATTTACAATTTGCTGTGAGAAATTGGCAAGATTTGTTCATTGGTTAATTTTATTTCATATCATTGTGTCTATAGGTCTTTGAAGTAAGTTTTGTGTATGAAATACTATTTTGTGTAATGAAATAAAATTATCTTTAAAGTTATCATAGAAAATGAGATTCTCAAGGTAAAGTATAATATTTCTAACATAGAATATAAAAGATGCCTTTCCGTAAGTAAGATACCTAACCCTTTTTTACAGAAAAATGAGAAGTTACTTTTTTCACTTGACACTGTTGCAGATGACGATAACCAGAAGCTTGCCAAGGGAAAGGATGCATCGACAAAGTCACCTCAGAAATCCCCAGGTAGAACAATATCTTCCCCGTAACTGGCAGCATTATGTTAATTACCCATATTTATATTTAGGAACCATGGCTATGTGGTGGGAAGTCGCAGATTTGTACTTTTTATATTTATTTTTGTCATTTTCAGTATTTATTTACATGTCAATAATACTTGAGTATTGAAATTACTACTCATATACTCTCTAAAAATTTAAATTGTCAAAAATAACCTGAAAAATATAAACAAAAGCAGTGTTCTTGGTAAATTGGACCCTAACCAAATACGGCCAGCAGCATATCACAATTACTCCCTACCATCTGGCGTCTTATCGATAGATGCTGTTCGATATCATTTAGCTTTAACTGGAAACGATGAGAAAATGACCTAATGAGCACTCAATTGGAAAAGAGACAGAGTACTTAAGAACAGATTTTAGTACTCATCGACATCCCTACTATTTACTGCATCTCTAGAACGGTTTCCTTTTGCAGCATTTATATCATGCATGACCGATTTGTTCATGTATGTATTGGAAAATACCATCGCCAAGGAAGACCAGTAAATGAAAAGAGGGAATTGTCTCCCTTAGAATAATTAATAATTTATTATTTCATGGTATTTATACATATATTAGACATAACGTAAGAAACATAAAGCACATAATTATAAGAATAAAAGGCCTACAAGTATTTATCACCGTTTTCAGATTTAAGCCAATACCAGATGCTTACGAAAGCCAAATCAGAACAAACCATTCTTGAGGGTGATCCTGGTAAAGTATTAAACTTAAACAATTTATTTTTTTTATTGAGCTGGTCACAACGCATTGTGATTTTTTTCTAATGCATTTGATAACTTTATCCACCTACTAATGCAACGGATTTATGAAGCAGGGCTTTACGGTTGTTGTTTTTTCAGGTGGACTTATCTTTTTAACTGTACAATGTCATCAGAATAATTGGGTTGCCTATCGGTCCTGCTTTTGTTTGAAAACAAAATATAAAGATATTTTCTTAGATATATTTTTTGTTGTTGTTGTGAAACATCATTTTAGATTCTAGTCTTGTATTGGTCATGTTTGCCCCCTGCCGGCCCGCCCCCTGATTCAAGTGACAAATGATAAATAATAAAGAAACAACCATAATTGCTGCATCATGTAAAGATTAACTAAACTGCACTGGGTAAACACTTGTCTTTACAAAAGTGTTTTATATCAATTCATGATGACGTCTGTAACATCTGCAAACCTGTAACTTCTTGGACAGATCTTTTAACAGAAATGGTCAACGTTTTCCAAAAAAGGAATGTTAAACAATATTTATGAGAGGGCAGATGTTTGTCATACATTTATGTAATATTTCATGCTATAAATTTCATGTGTTTTGATTTTGAAAAACATCCTATGATACATTCATGGTCATTATAACAATGTCTGGTTTGTTTTGACCCAGACCACCATCTCACCATCTTTAGACCAAAGGTCAGATGAAAGACCTCCCCAACGGTATAGTTTTTTGCTTTGACAATGACCAGAACCCTCATGGTAAAATATTATGAACCATCAGAGAAAAAGAGTTATGTCTACAGGTATATGTGTTTTAATCTATTTACACTATACACATTTCTTTTTGTTTCATTTATTTAAAGCTTATTCTGAGGAGGGAGAAGAAACACATCAAAAGTTCAGAGAAAGTGAGGAAACACACCTCAAGTCCACTAATAGCTTTGGTAAGATTTTTTTGTCAAGTTTTACAAACAAGAATTGTTTCGAACATAAAATTTTATCAGTAAACACTTATTACACTTTTAAATTTGGTTAAAATTAAGTGCACATGAATTTAGGTTGAAATCGAAAAGGCTATTAAATTAATTCTACTTAAAACATGTTGTTTCAAGTTTTCATGACATAAAATTATGCAAGTTCCAGCTTTTTATAGAGCAGTTGGAGATATTTTGGGAAACTATTATCAAAACATTAATTACCATTCTACTAACCTCAGTTTATTAAACTGGCATGGACACTGGTATTAAAATTTGGCAATTCACCCCCTCTCCCAACAAAGTTTAAGTGCAGAGTATACTGGAATCAGTCTGCCATTCTGTCCATCAGTTTGTCCATCTTGGACACTTATTATGATTTTATTGCACACAATTATCTAACACCAGGCACCTGCTGTGTTTTTATAAATGATCAGATAAAAATTGCAGGAGTTATTGCCCCTTTTAACAATATTTCAGAAGATGATATGAAAGATTCATTAACATATGGGTGTGAGTTTTCATTGGCAATCTGACTACAGTTCCAATCATAAGAAAGTGTTACCATGTTTACAGCGCCAGAGTCAATGGAGGTCGATGAGCCTGACATTTCCCTTAGAGACTACCAGCAGGAACTGGCTGCAAAAGCCCTGGCTGGTAAGAATGTCATAATTGTGGCACCTACAGGCTCTGGAAAAACAAGGGTGGCCCTCCGCATTATACAGGTGAGTCTATGAGAAAAGGTTGACTCTCTGACTTATACAGGTGAATCTATGAGACAAGGCCAGTCCTTCTAATTATACATGTCAATCTAGGAGACAAGGTCGGCCCTACAAAGGATGGTCCTTCGAATTATACAAGTCAATCTATGAGACAAAGGTGACCCTTCAAATTATACAGGTCAGTCTATGAGACAAGGTCGGTTCTCCGAATTATACGAGTATATCTATGAGACAGGGGTGACCCTTCCAATTAATCAGGTCAGTCTATGAGTCAAGCTCGACCCTTCGAATTATACAGGTCAGTCTATTAGATAAGGTCAGCTCTCCGAATTATACATGTCAGTCTATGAGTCAAGCTCGACCCTTCGAATTATACAGGTCAGTCTATTAGATAAGGTCAGCTCTCCGAATTATATATGTCAGTCTATGAGACAAGGTCAGCCCTAGAATTATACAGGTCAGTCTATTAGATAAGGTTAGCTCTCCGAATTATACATGTCAGTCTATGAGACAAGGTCAGCCCTAGAATTATACAGGTCAGTCTTTGAGACAAGGTCGACCATACGAATTATACAGGTCAATCAATAAGACAATGTTGGTTCTACGAGTTACATGGGTAAATCTATGGCACAAGCAATTTTATTTTGATTATTCTATAAACAAGAGCTATTTCATACACTGCAATGTCAATCTCTATCTCGGCATTGTTGTAATGCTCTTGTAAGATGTAAGATGTACAAGTACTTACAAGCTTGTATATCAATGACTACTGCATGGTTGTAATAAAACATCATATATGTCCGTCTGGGGATGATACCTTCCTACATAATGATGTTCAATAGTTCCAGAATGAAAATTAAGTTCTTGTTCAACTAGTGCGTTTACATTCAGGTTTAAGTTTTGCATGCAAGTAATATCAGGCTTACTAGCCTCATACTTGAATAGTAGAGCACACCATTCTGTGACAGCTCTTGTATGTTTTACTATACAAACTTTTTACCATTAGAATTGTGTTGATGTATCTAATACACATATTGTTATTATATATATTATTATATTAATGTTGTTTTTAACTGCATCACAACGTTTATGTTCATTAAAGCAACATCATGCTACTTTGGTAGAGGAAGATCTAGACAGGTCTTGGTAGAACCACCTGCACACCGCAGGTTGGTTGGAAAACCTTCTGCAGTGAGAGGCACATGGTCATGTTTCTAAACACAGTCAAACTTGTATAAGCATCCACCAAAGGGACAGCCTAAAATTGACTGCTTAAGACAAGTTAGCTGCTTAATACAGAATGTGACATTATTTGATTGTTTGCGGGCATGTATGTTTACAGAAAGTAATTAAGTAGTAGATCTACTGCAAAGTACTATTTTAATAGATATTTAATACTACAGCATAACTGCTTTTGGCACGGCAGCCTATGATTCACAATATCAGAAATGTGACACTAAATCAATGTAAATATTGCTTCATTGTTAGTTGTTTGGTTACTTATAGTACAAAGCATATCATTTTTTAATTATTCGCATTAAATTGTACTAAGTGTACCAAATCTCGGTTAAATTGTAGTGCCGCAAATCACTGAGAAGTGTACATATATTCGGTCAGCCACATTACGGATGGGCATGTTTTAAATTATTTTTTAACAAAATTAGCAAGGAGTATGTTATTAGAAAAAGTTAATAATTTTTAACATAATTTTAAAAAGTTTTGTATTTACAGAAACTGATTGTCCAACAATTTAATCATGTAGTCAAGTAAATTTGGTCGTGTCTGTCTGTGCATAAATATGCTCATATAATAACGTTTCTATTACCCGTTTCACTAACATATATGCTGAATAGATATTGGCTGAGACACTTATTTTGCTCCAACTGCCAGATAAATGATAACTAGGAATCGATTTTGATTTGGAGATGAGGCAATTAATTGTGATAATGATGACAAGTGGCTGTGGACAGGGGGATTAACAGTTACAAATACATTGCGTAATGGCATCTGACTACTGACTTATGCTAATTGTACACTAATTAGGTGTCAATAAAAGAAGGATTTGCCCAATCAAGGTAACCGCTGGCCGCAGAAGACATGTGACTGTTGATTAGACAACAATTAAAGAACAAATTGCTTGTGAGGACCTTAATTGACCTCTTACAACTTGGTGACCGCTCTTAACATTGTTTGACTATACTTACCTAAAGTACTAAGACATGCCTAGGTGAATCATTTGCAATGTAATAGATATCATAAAATATTATTTTTAATGCCTATAAAATATCAATGTAGCATAAAAAACAATTTAATATTATGGACTAGTCATCTGGTATACATGATATGATATGCCCTTATAAGAGCATAGACAGATGTGGTATTGGTTGAAGAAAGTGCTATCATCTTGCAAGGGTATGAATTTAAAAAATGCATAAGCAATTTGTATTCCCCTTTTCTTAGCTGTATGAAAGTTATTAAAATCTGCATTAACTCATGTAATTTTATATATTCCTACCAATTAAAGGTGACAGAAGAAAATGTGGTCTTTATATTTAATTATGCACAATTTACTTAAAACTCAGTTTATAATATGTTTTACAGGAACACATGCGACGGAAAAAGGGGCAGGGCATTGCCAAGGTGATTTTTCTTGTCAACCAAGTGGCTCTAGCCAATCAGCAGGGAGAGGCATGTCGACAGGCGCTGAGAAATTACACGTGTGAAGTGATCAGTGGGGACACGCAGAGGTTGAAAAATGTCTGCCTTAAGGACTTTGTTAAAAGGTTTGGGGACTTTTTTGTCTGGCAAACTTACATTGTATTTGGTCCTTGTGACTAACTTTGAATCAAATTGACTTACCTTTAAAAGTTTGATATAATTAATTTAGTTGATGATGATTATACTGATAATGGTGGTGTTGGTGGTAGTGGTGTTGACGATGGTGGTGCTGGTCATAAATGATATGATAGTGCTTCTAATTAGCACAATAATGATGATGAAAATCATGACAAGATGTGTCATGACAAACTTAATTTCAATTGTTGATGCTAAAATACAATTCATGATAAAGATGATAATGATGATGAATGTCATGACAAGGAATGCGATGATGATGTGACAAGCATTTTATAAATGGAAAAATATCTTAATGGTGCGCCAAACCCATCCTACAAAGTTTATGTTTCAGGAGAGATATCTTGATTGTGACAGCACAGGTCTTATTGGATGCCCTGGTAAACCATGACATCCCGAGTGTGAACACTTTCACGCTGATGATCTTTGATGAGTGCCACCATACCCACGCTAACCACACATTCAATCAGATCATGAGCGAGTATATGGAGCTCAAGCTGAAGGAAGACAGACCTCCGCTCCCGCAGGTGGGTTACAAATTATCCTTAAATACCTTAGGTTGAGAATTCCCTAAAAGTTATGAGGTGGGGGTCAGAGAAGTGCTACTGGCCATAGAAATATTTTATCGTAGAACCATCATAGCAAATGGGTGTAAGGTTTTATTAGTGCCCATTGTCAGTCATTTGAATGGGTTGCCAATTCAGTGCCCACTTTAAGGCAAGATGAAACCTTATTTGTTAAGCTCCTCAGCTTACCCTTCGGTGCATCTCTGGTTCTGCCCAGTTATTTTTTTATTTTCATCTTCCAGTAACAGCTGACTGTCTCCATTATTGTTATTATAGTTTAACATTGTTTCAGTAGTGCAAAGACGGTGTCCACTTGAAGAAGACGTAGCACTGCCTTCACTATATATAGCATGTCCTAAGCATCTAGCATGATACCACACACACCGGCCGCAATAGCTCAATTGGTAGAGCATTGGCTTGTGGATCAGGAGGTCGTGGGTTCAAACCACGGCCCGGTCAAACCAAAGACTTTAAATTTGGTAGTAGTGGCTTCCCTCCTAATGCTCGGGGCTACGGGGACAGCATTATGCCTGACTTGTCAGTGTCAGTATAATGGACTGGCCGGGTTCAGTCCCTGGGCACCTCATAAGTGCCCCTGTGCTATAATGATAGAAATGTCGCTGCACAGTATCGGCAAAAAATGCCAGCAAATCCCAAATCCCTAATACCACACACAATCACAATATCTTGAGCTGTTAATTCATGAAACTACCTTTTTATTGGTTAAAGTGTTAGCAAGGGAGCTATACTTCTACTATTTGTAACAACTTGCGCCACCAGGCTTGGTTTAGTGTGATGTCTTTTTTTTAATCAAAGTGGTCTAGACATCCTGGTAGTACTGATAGGATTAAGTCCTCATTACATTAATTCTGCTTCGACATAATTACTATCAAGGTGTTGCTGCAAAGTAAAAATAAAAGTTTGTTGTGTGACTGGTACTCTTGCCCAGGTTATGGTCGGCCAGAAGCCACAAAGCCCAACCAGGCACTTCTTACTACTGAGTTATGGGCATCTATTCATTTAAGCCTCAGACATAACCCTTACATTACTTCGTAAGGGCTAAAGTGCTAAGTTGGCACCTCTTACTGCTTGAGCATAAGTGGTTCAGTAACGCATTTCTGTATAGCCTTATACTAACAATATGTCCTGCAGCTTCAGTGTTTTCACCTTTGTGCATGATTGTAGATTGTAGGCCTGACTGCTTCAGTGGGTGTTGGAAAGTCAAAGAATGAGGAGAAGGCAGTGGAGCACATTAAGAAATTGATGGCCAATTTGGATGCTGAGGATATTTGTACAGTGATGTCAAATATGGCTGAACTCAGAAAGCATGTCAGTGTACCTGAAGAAGGTAGGTCCAAACAGATCTTAAAAATTGTTGGCCTCGCCATAACATTCTGGTTAAAGCATTGTGTGCAAAAGTACTATTTTGCTATATCTAAACAACCAATCTATGTATGTCTTCTTAATGATCATACCTACTGATATATTCAAGTTTGATCATTTGTTTTCATTTAATATATCATCGGTATTATTTTCAATACTTTAACCAAACTTCCCAACCTTACAAGCTCTTTAAAACTTGTTTTGAAAATTTACTGGCGCCAACATTACAGTCAAGATTATATTTAAAATCATTTTTATGTTTACTGTTTATAAATGGCTACTCATGCTTTGTTGTTGCATCTTGTCCATAATTTGGCCATTTTAAAAAGTATTCAATTAAACTGCACCATTTTGCGGATGTCCCTTATACCTCTTGCTAGTGCAGTCCCAAATTTCAAGGTAATATTTAAATTCATTTCATCTGCAGGAACATATTCAATTACTGTGACATTTCTTGTTTTCTGTTAAGAAACTGTCCAAAGCTCTACCTAGTATTGCTTGTTGGTTAATGGCTTTAGACAAGAGAAAAGTTATATGGTTTCTTAAGGTATATGTATAACTAAACATTTAATATGTCAAGGATATTTAAAACTGACAGTCAAATTTACCATTCAGTGATTCAAGTGGATTTTTAATATATAACCAAAACATATATGACATAAACACAAAATCAGTTTTCCCTAATTGATTCCTTAGAAACCTGTATTGTTCGGAAGAGACAGAATGACCTGTTTGGGGAGGAGGTTGTCAAGATAATGAGGCGCATTGAGGACTTCATGAATAATGCTCCAGGTAAGTGCATATTAATTACAAAATGATGTTTTAGAGACCAGGATTTGGTTGGTGCCCTTGATATAGTGGTCGCCGGATTGTAATTCCTCTCACTGCTTAGCCTTCTACTGGATGTGTTCAAGTTCCATCTGGGGCTAAGGACTTTGTATAGAAAAGCCTTCCAGCTGACATGTTGTGTGCCAGTGGTTCTACCTAGACGTTTGTCTGGGGTCTTCCTCCACCAAAATAGGTGGATGTCATTTTAATGATCATTTCTGATCACTGCGATATATTTTGCCTTAAAGCTATCTAGTCAATAGAAACATAATCACACAGGCTTCCTCCACATAAAAGTTCCCACAAAAATGCTAAATATACAAGCAATTTAATTTTGTATTCGTAAATGTCAAAACAACCACAGGAGGGATTCTGTCCACCTATGTCAAAATGACCAAAAGGGAATTTGTCCGGCAAGGGGTGGGGTTGTGGGCAGGGATTTTGTCCAGCCCCTCTGTTCTTGTGAACTCATATAGGGCTAATTAAGAGATAGTGGAAATCATGTTTGGTTGCCATTGTTTTTGTAATTTTTTGTCCCTTCTTTAAATCTCATTCCCAACAAAATTAAATTTCCATTAAAATCTTATAGTTATATTAGAATATATTGCTCTTTCAGTCAACAAAAAAGGAGGTTTTTGCTGTTGTATCAGGTGGAAATCAAAAAAACACAATGGCATCCACCATGTTTTCCACTTGTATGCAATGTAGATTGATTTATTTAACCTTACTTGCTGGAAACACCATCAGGATAGGGTATGTTCTATGTTTATGGGGTGTATGGTGTCTACAGTAAGTAAAAGCTTAGTGAACAATTTACTTCTGCAGATCTTCTACTCCTAAAGAGTCAGTATTCTATCCTGAACAAATTAAACTGAGGTTGCAAATTATATGAATGTCTTTGGTATACTTGAAAAAAAAAACTTCTGAGAATTTTTAATTTTATACATGTCTTCTGTAGACCTGAAGGATATTCCTGACTTTGCAAAGTTTGAGAATGCCTTAAAGGCTCCTGCGGACAAAGGAAACCCCCAGTACACGCAATGGGTCAGCAAACTCTGGAAGGAAATTGCTAAGCTACGCAATGAAACCATTCGCCGTTTCTTGAACCCTTGCAGAACTTTACTGGAGGTAATGTTAGCTATATTTGCTTTCATTTGCAGTGACAACTGCCTTCTATTGGAAATATTTTTACATTAGCATATTTATATTAATTTGTTCTTTTTTCAGTTGTTGTATAGGACTGTTAGAAAATCATCCCTACATAAGTATATTACAGGCACCCGTATTATTGACTTTTAACTCCTCAGCCCCTCACCATATAGGTTCGAGGACCATTCAGGGCAAGAACTTTGATGGGGAGATTTTTAGTGCTCACCTGCTGTGCATCAATATTTCTACCCAGACATACCATTGTTAATGGAAAATCATCTTTTTATAAGCATATTCATAATAAAAACCTTTGCCTCTCATCTCTAGTAATCTCCAGTGATTTTAGAAAACTGTGTGACTACTGTATGATATCAACCATAATTTTACAATTTGTTTTAATTCTGCTAATATCTTTTAAGAGAGTGACACGTACTTAAAATGTTGATTATAAAATACATTATTTTTTATTTAGTATCTTAGAAGTTTCGCTAGAATATTTTAATCATATGATGTCGATATTCAATTATTTTAATTTCAAACGACTAGGTTAATACCACATTTTAATTGATTGTCTCATATTCTTGTTCTTAGTATGTCGTAGATTTATTATTGAATGCTGTTTTAGTATTTTAATTGTATTGCTGTAATTAGTTATTAGTTTATATCATTGTAAAGCGCCTTTGAACGTGTATATGAAAAGGGTGCTATATAAGTTTGGTAATTAATGATAATAATAATAATAATAGTAGAAAATCATCTTGAACAAGAATATAAGAACCACCTGGCTTCCAAATGAAGATAAACTTTGAGTGGTAACTCATCATCGTTTAAGCAAATTCATTATATCCCTAAATGGGTTTTAACTGATTACATACTCTTTATAATGAAAAATCTTATGTCGGTTGACATATTTATAAAAAAATCTAGTTCAACTGAAGAAATTCTTCAAGAGAATCTAACAATTATCCATACTAATAATAGTCTTCATTTAAATAAATTATTTTTACAGTACTACAACAATGCCCTGATGATCTACAATGATGCTAGAACCAAAGACGCGCTGTCATACCTTAACACTGAGATGAAACGCTGGAGAGAGAACTCAGTTATGACCGACATTGAGAAAAAATTGAACTCTGATTATGAAGGTAAAAATGCATGTTTTTACAATTTTAACTTTTCACCATTGTTTTTTTTTTAAGTTTTGTACTATAAGTTAAGTGCTCTTAAAAATTATCAACCTCTCTATGTAAAATTGACCAATCATTATCGATGTGCTTTACAGTTGTAGTGAGTAGATACTGTGATGGGATTCATTATGACAATATAGATTATGATAAGATTTTATGAAGAATTCATGAAGGATTTATTACATCTTGTGCGATGTCCACATCGCAATGCTTGTTAAAACGTATCCCATATTTGCACGCATGGTGTTTGTGGGCATTTCCATAATTGTTTGGTTAGTATAAAGTGACCATGTAAAGTAACATACTATGTGTTCATTACATGCTGTTGTTGTAACAGCAGCACTGGGGATTGTTTTCAGAATCATCAACCTATCACATATCAGACCTCATGGTGGTTTTGTTATGATCCACTAGCCCAGCAGGTAGAAGTAGAAGTACCAGTAACATTTGTCTTCTATACTGAAAGCTGCATGTTCAATACCAGCTAACAAGATCTTCTTAAAGCACTGTAAAAAACTGTTTTAAACCTGCATCCGGTAAAAACCTTTAACAGGATGTGGTAAATGGGCGGATGTCCAACAGGTCATATCCAGGGAATATCTCCTGTTAGAACTGAGATATTCTTAAACGTTCTGCATAACTCATTTATGGGAAGAGGAAGTTTAGCATTGATTTTGAGGACAGTCAAATAAAGGTTACTATTACTCAGAACAAACTAACAAGATCAGGCAGTTGAAACTTAGTTTGCCATCATTGTCATGTTCCTTATTATCTTGCAGAACTGGTCCGACACAACTTTGATGATGGCTGCAGTTTGAATCCTAAGCTTGAGACGCTGAAGCACATGGTGTGCAAAGCTTATCAGGGCGGGAAAGCTGAGAACTCACGCGGGATCGTGTTTGTGAAAACACGTGACCTTGCACGAGCAATCGTAAGCTGGATGAAAGAGACACCAGAACTGAAGGACCTGAATCCGATCCCATTCCTTGGCCAAAACTCATCCGCAGAGTGTGGAGGTTAGTAAAGATTTGTTGGTCTTAGAGCTCCTCTCACTGCATAGCTATCCACCATGAGGGCACAAGTCCTAGTCGGTTGAAGGAAAAAGTATGGGAACATCTTCGAACTGCATTGTGACGGTGTCTTCTAAGATATTTGTCCAGCATCTTGGCTCTTTTTCCACCAAAATAGCTTGACAAAGCCATAATGATCATAATTGTCTAGCTGCGATGTTTTTTAAAACAAACTAAAGCAAGCTGAAACTGGCTAATCTGAATCAAAGTATTTCACAAGATTTGTCAATGTTTGCTAACTATTTACCTGAGGGAGAATTTACAAAAACAGTTGACCCTTGCTGCCTGGAATTAACAGGTTGTGGCAATAGTGTTCACCCCACCCCACACTATTGCATTTGTTATTTTGAACAGCATCACTGATAAAAGTGTGTGTAAACTTGTCACATATTTGTTACTGTCTGAACTCAGATATATCTATATAAAGCCAATATATAAGCTAATGCCATTTGTTGCTGTTTTTGTTCGTGACTTTTGCTGCAGTTTCATAAATGAATGATTTTGATTTTTTCCAGGAATGACTAAGGGTGAACAAGACAATGCCTTGAAGCACTTCAGAAACGGCAAGCACAAGTTGATTGTGGCGACATCTGTGGCAGAGGAAGGGCTAGACATCAGCCAGTGCAACCTTGTGATCAGATATGACCATGTGACCAATGAGATTGCTATGGTTCAATCCAGAGGTATGATTTTGTAGGAAACCAAACCATACTTGAAGTAATGCATTGCTGCTTACCTGGAATGATTTTCATAAGCATTAAATGCTCATTAAGTTTTGCCATGGTTCAAAGATATTTTAATATACAGACCATTTTATAGTTTACTTAAAGGTATAATGCGGAGCCCTAGAAAAAATGTTTATTGTGGTTTAGTCAATCTCTACCTTGCTTTTTGTAGCTATCTCTTAAAATAAACAATCATTTAAGATATATTCATTGATCTTTGGTCAGATCCATTAACGATGTACAAGTTGACATGCAATGGCATAATAAAAGACAACCTATCACTTGCTTGTTCTTTGCTGCCGACCCCGAAGGATTTTTGCAGTTCAAATGTTAGATTTTTAATCTTAGATGTAAAATTATGTTTATAAAGGGTACCTCGACTCTTCTATGTCTGGCTGCTGGCAGCTAATCCTTTAAGTTTAATATAATTGTTTCCTTTTTTGTTACACTGCACTAACACAAATATGGTCAAATTGGTGACATCATATTGGTGGAGGTCAACCCTAGCCATGTGTCAGTGTAGAACCATTGGTGCAGCGCAAGTTACTTGGAAGACCATCCTTCTTGAAACTTCTTGCCCCAACAGGAATGTGAACTCACCCTGTGAAGGGCTACGAAGTTGAAAGTTTGTAACCACTTGGTCTGTAGTATACATATAATAAAAGACTGTGATTACCATATTCATGTTTGATCTACAGGAAGAGGTCGAGCCCAGAACAGCAAGTATATGGTTCTGGCAGAAGAAGGGACTGGTGTAGCAGAGAAAGAAGAATTGAACATGATCCGAGAGGTTATGATGAGGCGTGCCATAATACAGTTACAGGTATGGTTGTTAGAGTTCTTTCCTTCATCTGAAAATATGAATTTAACTATCTATAAATCATCCATCACCAACAAAAATTTTGTGATAATGTATACAGACCAGGAATTATAAAATTATATCTCTGTAAGGTTTATTTCTTATATTAAATTTGCATTTATTTTTGTTTAGAGTTGTTTTATTTACCATTTAATGTGTTTTAATGTAAAATAATTTATACCTTTTTCATCTATATACCTTTTTCTTGTTTGTAATGTTATGTAGTGACCATTATGTTCTAATTTCACATGTTGTGAAGTGATTATTATAGCTTGCTACATATCAATTGTATAAACCACATTGCATTGAGATCAGTTTATGTTATTTAACAATTGATAAGAACAATTCCAAATACATTCAAAAGATATTTATTGGCAATGGCAATGGTTTCAAAAACAGTAAGCAATTAACCTTCAAAGGTTTGACTGGTTAACCTGAAGAATAGTACCACTGTATTGTGATTATGTCTCCCTGTCTGGTATAATTATGTTGTATAATTGCGCATTAAATCACTATGTTTCTGCATTTGCTCTCAATCAACCCAGACATAGGAAATGTCAAATGGGGAGAAGATACTCGTAGGAAAGAGGTTAATTGGTTTACTTTTGCCATCCCTAGTATTATACTCATACTAAGCTACTTTAAAAGTATTAAAATTGGAACAAAATTAATTGTAATTTAGAACATTATATGTATATGCCACAGAACACTGAAAAAAACATTAGAGATTAATTTGTAAACATTGTGCCCATTGTAACGTACGTATAATAAAACTATGTTATAAACATGTATGTATCAAGAGTCAGTGATGGTAACATTTGGTAGGTTTCCTTTTCCAATCATACAGAAACCAACCATTTTCATAATCTCTACAAGGGAGTGGCTAGGGAAGGGTGGGGGTGGTACATATAATACTGGAATCTGTAGGGATGGTTACACTAAATACCAACCAGAAATAGAACCTGTGACATTGACTTTTTCTCTTTAATAACAGTCATGGAATATTTTGGCATCAAATTTCCTTTATTGTAGGAAATCTTAATCTTGTGATGTCAAAAGGAAGCTGAAACCACGTAGAATTACAAGAAAGCAAAAATCATGAACATCTGTATATGCACAATAATGGATGATCTCCATTACCGGAAGTACATTGATATTTGGAGGTTACCTACTGGCAAATTGATGTTATGTGTTTTCAATGAAGCAGAGCCTTCTTTGAAGTCACAAATAATTACTTACTTTGGGGTCTTCCTGATAGAAAATAAAAAACGCTTTTCATAAATGTATGGTTATGGGGGTCGGTCAGATTCTGGGTCATTGTGCAATTGGTTTTCAACTTTTTGCGATTAACTCTAGAATATAGAACAAGTTTATTTATTGATCTGTAACCAGTTTACTGATGTTACTTCACAATTATCTCAAGTACTACGAGAATCTGGGCACCTGCTATTTTGTTATGACCAGATGAAAATTGCAGAAGTTATTGCCCCTTTACAACAGTTTTTCAATATGAAAGTTTATGAACATGGAGCTGGGTGAGAGGTATTTGTTAGCACTTTGCTTACAACAGTTCTAGGTTATTTGTTTGTTGTATTTTTGTCTTCAAAATTTATTGACCAATCTGATCTTTATTATATCATGTATATTTAAATTGCAGACAATTTAAAACTTGTGGAGCAGATAAAATGCCTGGCATAGTTGATGTTGTCATAAATCACATAAAGGATCAATTATCTTTTAGGCTGACATAGGCAGGTCTCGTGAAAAGGTGATGGCCGAAATTAGGAAGTTCCAAACCGAATCCAACCTTGATACGAAGCTTAAATTGCTGGGAAAGAAACGACGCATCATGCGAACTGGAGAATTTGAGCTTCGATGCTACAAATGTAACATATTCATTTGCATGTCCTCTGATATCAAGAAAGTGGAGGGTGCACACCATGTCGTTGTAGATGAAAGCTTAAAAGAGAGGGTCTCTTTTGTCAAGGTGGGTTCAACTAAGCATATAGATGACACTATCCAATTAGCGGGTAAATTGATTTGCATGAATTGTGGAGAAAACCTCGGCGTGGTATGCATCCACAAGGCAATCGAGTTCCCTGTGATAAAGATAGAAAAGTTTGTTGTAGTAGATATGAATGGACGACAAGACACTTACAAGATATGGAACAAGGTGCCTTTCTCCGTTCGACCTTTAGTCATGGAGGATTTTCAAAGGATATATGAGGAAAGAAAGCAGGACTTTGAATAACTATCAGTACCTATTGAACCTTTACTTGCTGGAAACACCTGTTGTGTTGGGTATGTTTGATCCTAATGCGATGGTGTTTCTTGAATGTAAAGGGTTAAGCAACATAATTGTTAATCAGTGCAAACCATGTAACAGCTTTCATATTGCAAATTTGTTTTATGTTGTGATAAAAATTAAATACACCCTATGACTACCAGTGAATTAATCAACTTATATGTAATTTTGGTAAGGAAAATCACTACAATTGTACATAATCTTTTTAAAGTGCATGTCTAGTATTTAAGGATGAGGACCTATTTCAAGATAGGGGTAAAGCAAATCACGTTGGTTTGGGGAGCAAGATTCTAATATTGTATAATTGGTACTTATGCTTACATTGTTTGTTTTTTGTATAATGATTCATGAAACATTCTTTAGTATATTTAACTCTTATCCTGTTGTGGATGTATTGTTACAGCTTAGACAAGTAATGTAAATCAATAAGTGTTACATCAGGCTCTATACATTTTGCTGTTTCGTCTCTAGCAGCATGTAAAGACATCTAAACATGTTGATGTAAGAAAGTAACAAATAACTAGAAACCTGAGTATGTATTGTTAACATGTTTAGCAGTCTAAGGTTAAGTCTTGTTATCCTTCCAGAAGGGTGAAAGATGGTGAAAGATAAATGATGACATAAATATAAGTTATGACTTGTGCCAATTTTTGTGTACATATGAACAAAGTATTTAGCCTTTTTACCAATACATTGTGGATATTGTTCGGATGAACTGGTAAAATGTTTGAAAAGGTTAATTGGTTACTGATTGTGTCATCTTTGCCATGACTAGTTAAAATAACAGGAAAATCTTCTAATTTACCACTATTAAAATTAAATTTTCAAAGTCATGGACATCGAAAAATAGATTTGTGCACTTTCTTCTCACTTTCGTTGCCTGTCTTTTCCTCCTAGCTTCTATCTAACATGTACCTTTTTTTTTATAAAATTTGATGTTTTTTATTTGTGATGAATGTATGTTCGCATTGTTAAAGTGAAGACAGATTAAAAAAATAGTATTAACTGTTCTAATTTTTTTATTTGGCTTTAATATATATTTCTGATGCTTTTTCCACGATCTTTCAACCTATTCTTTTGGACAATGTATGTATGTGCAGTCAGGAGAATTATTGATTTAGTTTGGTCACTTTTCTTAAGATGTAAATTGATTGGTCTATTTTGTGGTGCTGTGTTTTAATTTGTATATTTTGCTGAGCTGTGATCCCCTGAATGCGGCCAAACTCTTTGAGCACTGTCTCTATGTTAGTGATTTTGCTACAATAGATTCTGTAAGTAATTATTTAATTTAAAAATAAAGGTTGGATCTTTCCTTCTTTTTGTTTTAGCTTTGTAGGATCCCAAAATATACATTACAATCAATACACTGCTAAACCTCATCTGTTTATATCCCAGTCATGGTTGGAGCTTTCATGTGGGAGGTCTTCCAGCTGACCTGCTGTGGGCAGGTGGTTCTACCCACACATTTGTCTTCCATCTGACCTGCTGTGGGCAGGTGCTTCTACCCACACATTTGTCTTCCATCTGACATGCTGTGGGCAGGTGCTTCTACCCACACATTTGTCTTCCATCTGACATTCTGTGGGCGGGTGCTTCTACCCACACATTTGTTTTCCAGCTGACATGCTGTGGGCAGGTGCTTCTACCCACACATTTGTCTTCCAGCTGACCTGCTGTGGGCAGGTGCTTCTACCCACACATTTGCCTTCCATCTGACATGCTGTGGGCAGGTGCTTCTACCCACACATTTGTCTTCCAGCTTACCTGCTGTGGGCAGGTGCTTCTACCCACACATTTGTCTTCCAGCTGACCTGCTGTGGGCAGGTGCTTCTACCCAAACATTTGTCTTCCAGCTGACCTGCTGTGGGCAGGTGCTTCTACGCACACATTTGTCTCCACCAATAATAGCCCTGTGATACAATAGGTTCATATTTGTATTAGTGCGGTTTTAGAAAAAAGTTGCTAAATGAGTAACACGTTGGAAACATCTTAACGCTACATCGTCATGCATGTTCATCATGTTGTAGTTCAAAACAGCACAGAACTGAATGATTAAACCAAGAAGGTTTAGATTATAATATTGTAATGATTTGCCTTGATTTTTTTATCTTAGTATTTTACAATACAGAATGTTAAGCAGTATATAAAGTCAACAACATGTGACAAGTATGCTACCAATAATAATCTGCTAGTGTTTTGCAAGTATAATGTATGCACACTTTATTCTGTGAACTACATTATTCTGTGGGAGCAGATATAGACAGGCAGATTGGTGCATGCCCCACCACCCCCATAATGCAAAAATACCTGATCCACACACAATATACATACGCTGAATATAAATTTAATTGAAAAAAAACACACACTTAATTAGTGTCACTTTTTTGTCCAGATTCATTTCATTCCAGTAGTCCTCTGGCAAATCAACAGTGAGGTAATATAAAAACATTCATTCTGTATGATGAAAAACATTTAAAAAAAATTACGCCCACTCTAAGGATAAATTATACATCATTATTGATGTTTTTAAGTTTATAATTTAGTATCTTTTTTAAATTGAATGTAAAGATAATATAACCATGTAATACATATTTATCAACCCTGTAAATCTACCAACTACAATTATGCCCTAAGCTGCAATATTTATTTTTGGAGAAAAATACTAATTTAGTTTCTCAAAAATTCTGGGAATTAACAATAAGAAACCAAAGACTTCTAATATGATTTTAATGACAAGATAGAACTAAGAATACATGTATTTCGGCAGTAAACATAAAATCTTATCCCCACACTTGAGTAACATTTTAATGAAAAATGTTAAATAAATGGAATGACAAAGTTTGCACCTCGACAAGAAAAAATATTTATACAAAAAAAAAACTTTCATAAATTGAAAAATATTTACCAAATGTACATGAGGTTCTACATCTAATGAGATTAACTGAGGAGTTCTGATTGATATTTAGGTATAATAAGGTATCATTTAATAATTTTTCACATAAAAAAATGATTTTATGATCAGCAGTCTTAACTGTTTTAGCAGACATTTTTACAGGCTCTCTAGATGTAGATGTGAAAATTGTAACATAAAATTAAAAAAAGACAAAGAGCTAAAATCACAAATGATTGGGCAACAGATAGGAGTTTTATGTATAAAAGAAAACTTACAATTGGGTACTTCATAATTATCTAATAACCATACAATAAAGCAAAAGGACTGTTATGCTTATTATCTTCTGTAGTTGCTCCTAAGTGAAGCATACTCCAACCTTTGAACATTATCTGAGAAGGCCTTACAAGGGGTTTTATATAACATACCTAGTTTGCACGCGTTGCACTAAGGTTGTAGACTTCAATGCCAAATGATGGGATACTTTACTCTCACTGTTTTTCTGTGCGAAAAACCTTCAGGAAATTCGGTTTGTACAAAAACCAGGTTTAAGCACACCAAATGACCAGGCTCTATAGCCAATTAAAAGTTCTAACGCGATAACTGTTGGTTTTCCTCTGAACATTTTCATGTCCTGTCTGGAGTCCATTTTATTGTACTTCCATTGTAAATAATCTAAATAGACTACAGTTCTTCATTCATTGTATGTACATTGCTTTGGCGAAAAAAAAACAGGATGAAGTGTGAGGTTGGAGTGCTTTATAAACCAGGTCTAAGTATCCCAGTCAATCCATTTGCCGACTGACCGATGCAAGGTGGTGTCTGCTGGTTTTTCTTCTAAATGTGTGTAATGCCACGTCTTTGTGTTTTGGTTACTTTTATATTCACTATGTGCCTTTATTTAGGTGTATTCAAATTTTAATATTTGTGATGAATATGATAGGATCTTTGCATTATATCCTATGCACCAGTAACACCTGAATCTACCGTAAGCAACTGTAAAAGCTAACATTTTATTGTCAATAATATAAAAAAAATAGAAAATTACAAAGTAATAGTTATATTGAAGATACATGATCATAAATATTAATTAATTTAAAGTATAAATGAGTGTAGATAAAAGAATATGTGACAGATACATGTTACAATAAAAATAAAATTATTAAAATTAATTATTGTATTGACTTAAACCTAGAATGAATAAATAGGCAAGATATACAAAATAAAAAAGTGCTTATTAGTGTTAAATATTATACATTAAGACACAATGCACCTCTCAAAATGTATCTAATGCTTTATGAAAATTCCATTTAAAGCAACACAAATCATGAGAGGTTGCAACAACCAAATAAAATCTTCAAAACCATTTATTCATGTTTATAGTTCTCTCAATTTCTTAAAATGTAAAAAAAATCTCATAAATAAACTGTTTCTCCCTTTATTCTAAGAAAGCACATAAACATCCTGTACAACAAAGTCTTAACAAAATGTTATAGGCAAGAACATTTTTCTTGACACATTTCTTATTGGGGAGGGTGGGGGGTGGGTTCTGGAACTTAAATGATCATCAAAGTCGTTTGAGGATAGAAGGTCATCTATGACAATCATAAATCATGTTTCTAAAAGTCTAGTATTCTATGATGATCCATATCTTAGTCGATGGAAAGATTTTCAGACCTGCTGAGAAATTACATACGTAAACCCTACAAAGGATAAAATGAAAGAAGAACTACACAAATGTGATCATGTTAAAAAGTGTCAGAACAAACTTTTTTCAAACTCAACAATCAAAAATGGATTATTTTTTCAATATTATGCTTCGTGGTGACTGCACTAAACTAACCATCTTAACTCTGTGGTAGGTTTAACTACATATAATAAATAAAAAGTATGTTTTATTCCCCAAATTACAGGTATATTCAAACGAATAACTGCCAAGGCTTTATGCAACCTATCAAGGTCCCACTTGCAAAATCATTTCTTGGTGGAGATTTGAAGATACTTACGAATACTGTTTTAATAGTATGACAACAGTGAAAATAACAGAAGCAGAGTTCATTGCAAAATACAGATCAATATTCTTAGAGACTGGCCGCACAACCAAAAAAAATGATTTTGTTAAAAGATTCCCCACACTGGATGATACCCAGCATGCTCTGTTCCTAAAGTAAAAAAAAATGCGGGGTTTATTCCACTTAATAAGGTAACAAGTTTAACTTTTCAAAGAGCACTCTAATAAACTTTTCAGATCACACACAACAAAAACATACAAACAGGCAACAATAAATACAGACATATTAAATTATAAAACATAGTTAAACAAAAAAAAGTCATTTATCTGACACATGCCCCTAAAGATGCTATGACCTTCAATATGACCTCCAATATGACAGTGATTTTGAGGAACGGACAGATGTATGGTCGAACAGTGTGACTACGACGTGTGTGCTTTCAATGATGTAGTGTTTGATACATGAAATAAAAGGGTTTTACTTTTCTCTTATACATCATAAACAATACTGTCGGTTTGTTTAGTAGAATAATAAAAACTAAAATGTAATATTTTTATACAACAATTGAAAAATACTGTCTTCTGATCAGATTGTATCCTGCCCATTATATTGTGTTTTATATATTGTTAGACATCAGCAAGAAGTATAACAGAGTATAAACATGTTTGTATGGTTGTTGGGTTTATTGTCCCACCAACAGTATTTCAGTTATCTGGAGACGGTGTCCACTTGAAGCAGATATAGTGCTGCCTTCACTGTGTTTGTTTGTTTATTGGGTTTATTGTCCCACCAACAGTATTTCAGTTATCTGGAGACGGTGTCCACTTGAAGCAGATATAGTTCAGCCTTCACTGTGTTTGTTTATTGGGTTTATTGTCCCACCAACAGTATTTCAGTTATCTGGAGAGAGTGTCCACTTGAAGCAGATATAGGACTGCCTTCACTGTGTGTAGCATGCCGTGAACACCTGGCATGATACCACACCCAGTCACATTATCCTGACACCGGGCTAACCAGTCGTGGAACAACCCTTATTTTTGCTTGAGCGTTAGCAAGGGAGCTATATCACTACCATTTTTTATGACTTTGGTATGTCGCGGCCCGGAATCGAACCCGGTGCCTCTGGTACCTGGAGCCGATGCTCTACCGATTGTGCTACCAGGTCACTGTGTATAGCATGTCGTAAACAACTGGCATGATACCACACCCAACGCCTCCCGTACCTGGAGCCAATGCTCTACCGATTGTGCTACCAGTTCCGGTAGTATAAACATATATCAACAATATTTGTAAACAATATGAAAAATAATCTAACCATATTCTTGTTTATACAGAGACTTTTTGATATGTTGATGAAAGTAAGTACACATCTATGTTGATACACAGAAAGATAAATAAAATTCACAACATTACAAATACAATTAAGACTTTGATGCAGTCTGCATTTCAGATTAAATATTTTAGCATCAATTGCCAAAAGTAGAATTAGCTTAATATATGTATTTACTATACATATTTATAATCAACAAAATTACAGTCAAAACTCTGTACATATGATACATTATAATTAATACAAACAACCATCATCACACCCTGTTTAACCTTTAGCTAGCTAAACATCTATTCATGTGACTTTAGCAAATAGTGTAGATGCAGATCAGCCTGTTCCCTACTGGGAGCTGTCCAATCAGAATCTGCACTATTTAATGCTTAATCTCTAGCAATATGTCTAGACACCTTTGAGTGTCAATGTTTAAAAGATGACTAAAAATTAATCTGAGCTATTAACAAATGTTAATTAACAAAGGGTTAATGTTTTATTTCAAATTTATTATTAATCTTTATGAAAGTTTAATGAAAAAGTTTTTCTAAGCAATTACTTTTGTCTTAATAACATCTCATACTTATTTATAATGCACTCCATTGTTCTTACAGGCCATTGCTTTGTTTAAATGACATTTTACAGGCAAATACTTCATGTTTCTTTCAAGCTAGTACTTTGTTAAAATGACATTTCACGGGCAACAAGTGTATAAATAAGTGTTTAAAAGTATATATTACTTTGTTCAAATGGCATTTTAACACAGTTAGTTATTTCTTTATATGTGATCACTCTTAAAAAAGTTTAAAAAAAGAAGTTAAAAATTGCCTGATTTTGATTTTATATGTCCACTCGTGTGATGCCATCACAGGTGGAAAATTAATAGGATCTTAAAATAGTTATTTATGAAGTACAGTTATCCTACAACTTAGTTTTTGATATAACATTTACTGTTATTAACATTTCAAAAAGATTCATTCCAACATTTTCAATGGTGTTTCTTCTACACCAGACAAAAGGCCTGAAATAGGAGGATTGAAATTACTAAGAGATCAAACAAAAAAAGAAGACAAGTCAAACTGAATAGTTGCAGCAAAACACATGTATACACAATATGTTCATTTTTAAAGTAAAGGTTTGCATTGAAGCTCTGTTATGTAGATTCTGATTATCATTATAATGAATAACATAAAAAAACATGTTGGTTACTTATTTAGTTATGTGAATTATCCCAGCAAATATATATATATATATAAAAGGGCCATCATTGAAATAGTCCTAGATTAATACTTGAACCTATGTGCTTCAATAACCTAAAGGATAAAGGACACTAACCAACAAAATGTGAATATGACAATGTCTCTTATTTCATACTGAAAACCAATGACAAGTTGCTGCTTGGCTGTTTGTAGCCATAAAAACAACTACACACTTCTTAAATTGCACATATGCATGAACATGTAGGAATGAAATCACATCATATTAATGATTTTCGTATCTTTTCTTCAGTTACTACACATTTCCTACATACATTATTTGTTTCATTTTGGAAGTATATTACAGTTGCACAATAACATCTATTATAACAACATCCAGATAGTTTTGCTAAAAGAAGATCCCAGACAGATATCTCGGTAGAACCAGTGCCACATTGTAGGTCAGCTGAAAGCGCTCCACACATGTAAGTTTTTGCCTTGACCGGGACTCCAACCTATTTGCAGGAGGAATTGATTAAAACAGGCTACAAGCTGGTAATTCTACCAATTAACCACATGACCACTCTTTCCATGATCTACTGATGTCCACCCTGTATTATGCCCCTTGTCAACTCGGGTCATCATGAACAAGTACACTACCAATAAAATACCTCTGTTAGCATTACAGCTGTCAGTGAGTATCTGTTTTGCATATTAAAGATATTAATATTTCACAAGATAAATACAAATAAATCTAAATTAATTAATCATTAAATAAATAAATAATTCTTACAGTACAAATCTTGAAGATAATGATTTAAAACTTTTTTTCCCAACACAACTAAGGATGGCCAATTCAGCTGTACATAATTTATGTGTGATAAATTTAATTTATTATTTTTTATATATATATATATATATATATATATCTAATAAAACTTTTTCAGGAGATAATAATTCTGTACAGTTTGATGAATTGTGTTTTTTATTTTAAAGGTGGTATCTATCAGTTTACACATAACATTTCTTTCTCAAATAGCTAAAAGCTGTTTGTTTCCTGAAAAGATACCTCAAAATGCTGTTTACTGATGCCGTCCATAAATGTGGAAAGTAAAGCAATATACCCTGCTTATCATTACAAATAGATATTTCCTATCTAGACCACCCGTACAGCTAGTTTTATATTAAGACAACCACATGACCACCCACTTTTAAGATCACATTATATAATCATTTTCATAATATGCTCTGACATACTCAAACTCGTTATCTAATTTTAATTTTATTAGAACTCGCCATCTTGCTTATTTATGGATTTGGAATTAATTAACATTTAGAGTGCTTTATTTCATGATTTTGACTGTCCAACAATAGAAAAGTGTTCAAAACTATCTTAAGTAGGACTAAATTAAAATTTTATGAAGACTGCTCAATTCCACTAAGCTGGGCTAAGACATTGTTACATGATCCGAAAATAGGCAAACTGTCTGGTACCATCTTTAATGCTGACACTTCCTGCCAAATAAATCTACAGTTTAGAATTTATATCGTTAACTGTTAGAATAAAATTTACAATACATCAACAATAATTCAATAACTGCTCTAGTTAAGAGATGTTTAATATTATGTGCTTGTTGGATGGATAAAAGGTCTCACTAACATGTTTTCAAGCAATGGGAGATAATCCATTTGAACATACATATACAAATAACAGTGTAGAAAAGTCACTCAATAAAAAGGTCCTATCCATCGTCAACTCGCTCCATTCAAATCACTTCCCATTCGTATATACTCCATAAGACATCCCATAGCTCCAAAGTAGCCCTGTAATGGAAACACAATAAAGAGATCTGTAACATTTTATAAACATCACAAGAACAATCCAATAAAGGGGCAATACTAATTTTTTATGAGAAAACAATGTTACAAAAGGAAACTCTAAAAAACAAATTTTACTATACACTTTACAGCATCAAAAAAAGGTGGATATCATCTAGGTCACATAAAGAAAATCATAGATTTTAATCAAATGAATGCATGATAATGAACAAATTCTGTACCACAGAGCATAACTGTAATTTGGCTTTGTACATGTACAAGTTTTGTGCACACCATTGTTAATACAGCTTAACAACTTCTAGTGTCACAGATCTAACATAGACCCTGATATAATTATCAAATTGCAATGCCAGACGGAAATGTAGTGGGTAACTAGTATGCATTTTGTAATTATTTACATTCTTTCTCACACATGATTATGAAAAACATGGTATTTTATGTATTTATGCACACACACACAAATAGGGTCTACTTCCAGTACATTCGATTTTTTGGAAAAAGAGAATATCTGGGTTTTATATAAACCAAATGTTGTCTGTTATTTCTAAAGTAAATTGTAACATATATAAGCTATGACAACCATCAATTGAGCTAAGTTCATTAGATGTTGTGCAGCATTGTTTAGAAAGATTCAGGAAGAAAAGACAAAATAAGTGTACACATGGAAAACAATAATTTGGTAGTGTTCTGTGGAACAGATCTCGTTAACTAACAAGTATATGATTAAAAACTATTGTTTACCTTGGTTACATATATAAAGTGTATGTTCACTAAGAAGGAACTTGTTCCATGATATACTTATACACTGTGTATCCATCAGTCAGTCATTTGCTTTCCTCATTTTTTTCAGTGAGATCACGGATTTACTACTGTTGAGAACTAAACAAAAACACTGCCTAAACACTGCCTAAACAGACCACATATGTGGGCGTCAGTGGCCTAATGGTTAAGATGTCGGGCTTCAGATTAAAGGGTACTGGGTTTGAACCCTGAAACTGACAACATTATGTCCTTAAGCAATTATATTTACTGCACATTGCTCCAGGTACTTAGTACCTGAGTATTTGTTCTACCAGGGTAATGGGCAGTTGAGAGGAATTAATATAAGTTGAATATGCATTGTGAATTGGTGCATGTCCTATCGAAATTTTGATAAATATTAATAAACATGCAAGAATTAGATTTTTAAAGCCAACTTGCCCATGGACATATAGAAAAAATATGGATTTCTGCACCACTGGTTTAAACTTAACAGACCTAATAACTTAAAATGAACTCTTCACACTCATGCTGAACATACCTCATGTTCCAAGAAGAGAGCCTTCATAGCACCATTGGACCAGAATTCCATCGCATTGGCCAGGAGTTTCATGGAGATTGTATTCACACGAAGAAAATTGCCTACAAACACCACTCGTTCTATTTTCTGAAATTGAGCAAGTATAAAAGAATGTTCTGACAACATTTGAAACAAAATATAGTTAAACATTCAATTGCACCTGCATCATGTATATTTCATACTTAATTCTTTATATTTCTTATAAACCTTATACTGCTGACAGTTGATGACAGGAAGTTGCTAAAATGTGTCATTATCAAATAAGACAACACTGCATTATATCAAATAGAGAACTATGGAATAAACTAACATACAAATGTTTTTCTTCAAATTTTTATATTACATCAATGCTTACAGGTGGAAAACAAGAGAGCCAAAATGGGCCTCTATTGCTTACCTGAGTGCCATAGATTTTTAGTAACAGTGACCAAGAAGTATCAGTAATGTTTGAAGAGATCAGAATAATTGTAATACATATACACAAGCAACATTTAAACAGTTTTAATTTTTGTACATACATAGCCATATATAGAAAATGACCAGACCCTGGCTACCATGTTTTTAGAGAGAACAAAATTCTTTGAACAACTTTTCGTTCCCCCTGCCTGCTGAAGCTTATGAGTAATTGTAGCTGAATTTTGGCCAACAGTATGAGAGGAGATGTCATTTTAAGAATGTTGATGGATGCATGATGCCAGTTGGAAGCATAAGCTCAAGTGAGCGAACAATGGTAACCTATATAGAGTCTGTGCCACATACCTCGGTGACAGCACACATGCGTGCCAGAGACCCGATGTTGTTGGTGATAGTAGTGAGGGTGGCACGTGCCAGATCCTGCTTGCTGGCCTGGTCCCGCCTTTCAGGGTGATTCATGTGGCCAAAGCTGGGGAGAAAACAATTGACATTCAGCCAATAACAAATACTAATAAAAAAAGAAAAAGATTTAAAGCTCATATTAACTCAAAATTTTTTAATAATATACGTATGTTTCCACATCTCAGAAAAAAAATCTGCACAACACAAGAAAAATTTATATTCATTTATTGGTTAAGATAATTTGTAATAAGTTTGAGCAAAGGTAAACTGGTATCAGCGATAACAATTCTAGTTATAACTAAGGTGTAGCATAGCAAGATAAATACAATTAAATGAGATTGTCCCTTCAGCGAGACCTAAGTAATAAAGATCATCTTGACGATGATGATGACAATGATGATGAAAACAATAACTATGATGACAATATATGTTAATTATGATTGTGATGGTGAAGTGTATGATTATGAATTATGAAATAAGGAAAAACAAGAGAATCTGTAGAACTCTTGGATGCTCCACAAATAAATAATAGTTCCAAAAGGGCTTTTTTTATGCTCCAGACAAAATTTAAGTATTATAAAAAACAAAGGGCAATAACTCCTAAATTATGCAAAATAGAGTTATGGTTCTTGTACATTGCACTTTTCCTCACTGAGATCTATCTACCTATGAAGTTTCATGTTGATAACTCTGACAGTTTTTGTGCTTTGCTCCTGATAAAATTCAGACGGACAAAGTGGTGACTGTAGGCTCAACCTTTCGGGGAGCATAAAAAGGGGAAAGGGATGACGACAATGATGAGGATTATGATGATGATGAGGAGGAGGATTTAACTCTCAGCTAGTTGAGATAACAATATTTACCTGCTAGCCACCACTTCCCCGCCTAGTTTGAACTTGCTTGAGGTATAATCGCCCCCATAGATGTCCCTCACCAATTTGTCAACTTTGGTTGAATCACCTGAAAAATTGAGAGAAACAAAGAATGAAGGAGAAAATACTTGGTTGCTGTTTTGGTTTATACCTTTATAGCAAATTGACAAAGTCATGGTCACTATGACAAGATTCAAGTACATGTAATATCCTTTTTTATTACTCTGCAATATTTTAATTTGACATCAGGCTCACAGAGCAGATATCAAGCAATATTCTTACATTTTATGTGAGAAATTCTGATGAATCGCAGCCTTGGCAAAACAATGATGCCTAGATAAAATATCAATTTGAGAAAAATAATCTCACAATGTGTAGACAAACAAACAACAAAAATCAAGAATAGAAGAAAATTTGATCAAGAGTGATTCCTGCCTATACGTTTTGTTCTTATAGTTCAACAGTTTTTAATGCTAATTCAATTTCATTGTTATTCAATAAACATTTAATAATAAAATGTTTATTCAAGAAAAGTGAAGAATCTTAAAATTATTGGGTACTAGGATTATCCCATGAAAGTTAAAAAAATGATTTAAAAAAAAAAATGGTAGAAAAATCTTTTTAAAAATTTGACCCTAAATAATAAGGATGCTTGGTATAACCAATTTATCGGTATATCGTGATTCTTGTCCGACCTGATATGTATCGGTACGCTATTCCAGCCATACTGATAATTTTACTCAGTTGTTGTTTCAAAAGGAAAGATTGATTTATTTTCTCTTTGAGATTTTTCAAACTATAACACTATTTCAATACATAAGTATCTTTACGATTAACTACCCATCTGTACCACATACATGGCAGATCAGATCTACAATCAATATTTATTAGCAAGGAATTTTAGACACAGAAAATTAATACATTATAGGGAGAGACATGTATGAAGGATAAAAAATAGAGACAGATACACAGACATACACTAGAGACTGAGAAACAGATACAAAGACATACACTAGAGACTGAGAAACAGATACACAGAGATACACTAGAGACAGAGAAACAGATATAAAAAAGAGACAGCTACACAGAGATACACTAGAGACAGAGAAACAGATAAAAAATAGAAACAGATACACAGACATACACTAGAGACTGAGAAACAGATACACAGACATACACTAGAGACTGAGAAACAGATACACAGACATACACTAGAGACTGAGAAACAGATATAAAAAAGAGACAGATACACAGACATACACTAGAGACTGAGAAACAGATATAAAAAAGAGACAGCTACACAGAGATACAATAGGGACAGCTACTTAGAAATATGCTATATGGTGTGAGACAGGTATAAAGGGATAAACAAATAGAGAATGATACATAGATAAATAGAGATAGATAGACAAACACACATATATAAAAAAGAGACAGATTACAGATACAAAAGAGACAGAGACAAATACACTAGAGGAATAAGAGAGAAAGAATAGAGAAAGAAGACAGCAAAGGAGGAAGAGAGATTGAAGCAGAGAAGAAAGAATGTCTAACCCATCACCACTTTGTTAAAACTTGCTCTTTATACACTTATGTGTTTATAAATATAGCTTTGCAAAATAAAACCACTAATTAATCATATGCCCCTAAATTAGAAAGGTAAGACAATTTAAACCCACAGGCACCTCTTAACAACTAACTTAATGTGAACAGTTAAATGCTTTGGGCATTTATTTTTGGTTTAACAAGAGTACAGCAATTCATCAAGTATTATTTGAATATTCAGTACAATAGAGCTATTTCAAGATACCTTCAGCAGCAAGGTTGATAGCTTCCTCGAATGTCTCACAGTTGGTCAGTAAACAGCACAATCCCAAAAATGTCCCTCCACCCAAACTGTGAACAGAATAAAGACATTTATTATAGAAGATCCCCAAACCATCCAATTATATATTATATATACCACACCATAGGACATCACGCCTAATTATTCTAGCACCTGATAAAAACTGTAAACTGACAGAATTTTGAATTTGGACAAAATTGACTAAGTAGAACCAGGACCATACCTGACATGTTTTGTCTTTGTTACATTGCACTGACACAATTATGGTCATAGTGGTAACAATAAGTTATCATAAAGGAAGACCCCAGACATTTGTCTGGTTAGAACCACTGACAAATTGATGGTTAGCTTGAAAACCTCCACACATTAAATTTTTGCGCTCAGACCCATAACTCAAGTCTAGACCCCTTATGGTGACTAGCTGAGGCATTATACGTCAGCGACTCCAACACCTCAGCCATTGGTCATCCCTAGACCATATTTCTCAGAAATCCAGCCTGGGATGACTCAACTTATAATACAAGCAGGTATGATCAAAAGAAAGACATGTGAAGTTTTCAATTACAGTCTCTACACTGGTTAATAAGACATAAGCCTGATGGTACTGTAACATTAAAAGCTTTAACCCAAGCATGACAGCAACATTCTGGATGTTAGAAATAGCTCTCCTAATTTATAGAATAGTCAATTTTAACAGCACACTTTGACCACAGTACTAAAAACATTACATGTACTTGTGAGCAATGAGGAGATGCTATTGTTTTATGACAGGCTGGAAGATTCACTCCCTTGACCACTGGTCCAACATGTTGTAGGTTTGAGCTTTTGTTATTTTTTTTAATTACTGACACAATCATGGTCACATCACCCAACATGCACATAGTACTGGAGGAGGAAAACCCCAAACAATACCTGGGTAGAACCACCAATGCTCAGCAGGTGAGCTGTAAGTCACTCCTTAGTTTAAAAGTGTTCATCCCGACTGGGAATACATACGGTGAAGGCTTAGAAGTTTCAAGTTTGAAACTCGTATCATGCAGACATTGGCTACATCTTAAAAACTAGATAATGAGGCCAGTGTTTTCCAGTCTTCATGCAAGAAATTTAAAACACTCAACCTTTAATAACTGGCAATATCTACTGGACCAGACCAAATTTTACTGGACCAGCATAATTATGGCATTTTGACAAAAATTGTTGGTAGGCTAACCTATGAGGTGTTATGAGTGGTTGGGTTCAGTCAAAGGATGTAAAGCGGTGTTTAGTTTAGTTTAGGAAATATGTTTACATATAAATCAGAATTTTGAAAAAACTGTGCCTGAAAAATTCTGGTGGACCATCGGTCCATTTAACTTATAAAAATTTATGGACCGACAGACATCCAGGGGTTTTCTTGAAGACTGGTTTTCAATCAATCCACCTAAAATAGGTCCAACACTTTAAATTGCATGTTTTACACAAAATCAGCAAACTTTGTAGACCTATAATAAGTGACTGCTTCGTATCTCCCAAATATCAAGTTAAAAACTACCTCAGAATATGAAAAAAAAAAGGTAATGGGTTCCTCAAACACTGGCAATGTGAATAAAATGACAATGACCCATGAGGTTTTTTTTTGAGTATTGCAACATATATTAAAGTATTACAAAGCAAAAGACAAAGGTATTCATATGCCAGTTCAAGGCAGATGTTAAAAAACCTCTGAGACCAGACAATATATAAAACAGAGTAAACCCAACAGTTACCACCTTGGAACGGACAGTCAGCACAAGGGCCTAAAATTTACAGAACTCTAACCTCGCAAATTTTGAGTGGTTTTTCAAAGACAAGCAGTGGAAAGGAAACACATCTATTTGAAACAAAACAGTCCAAGTGATGATATATACAAAGATCAAGGTAATGACATCATAAAGCACCAAAGTTGTAAAACAATTAAAACCAGTAATGTCCACATTGCATTAGGCTGCAGGGTGGAGTGTTATTTCTTGATTATTAAGCTCTGCAGAGTTAAAAGGACATTTATAATGGGTCAATGTTTTGTTTTTGTTTTTGAATTACATCACTGCTACGAATGATTATTATTATAGTAATGTCTAGCTATTTTGGTAGAAGAAGACCTCGGACAATGTCTGGATAGAACCACCAGCACACAGCAGCAACAAGTCAGCGTGAACCTTATTCAACATTAAGTCTGTTGCCCTGAATGGGACTTAGAACCCACGCAATGGGAGGCTAAGCAGTCAGAGGAGTTACAAATTGGTGACTCTACCATTACGTCACAGGCGCCCAACTATTTTATTTCTAAACACGATGAAGCTGAACAGACATTTACATACCTGGTCCCACTGACACGTTTATAATCACTTGGTCCACGCACGGTCAGAATGCTCACTCCTGATCCTATGTTCACCACCATGTAGGGATATGGGTTACGGAAGTCAAATGGAACTTTTTCAGTCGATTTCGGATCTCCCGGATTTTTCCAGAAATAACATTCACAGTTTAAATTGTTTCTATCTATATAATGGATACCTTTTATAAGACAATCCAGTTCATCAAATTTGTGTAGTGACAGATTCACATGCTGAAAAATAAAGGTGCCACAATCATTTGAATAAAGATCATTACAAAATACTTGTAAAAATATATTTTTGAAAATAGCCACAGTGCACATTTTTTGCAAATGTTTTTTCTCACACTTCTTTGCATTTTATCTCAGGTAAAACAATATTTTGGTCAGGATCATTATACGAAAGTAGCATAATATTGGCTATTGTGAAAATATTCCTTTGTTTTGTTTTTAGAAATCCTTCACAGCTACACATGATCTTTATAGCGAGGTCCCCCTACTTTAGTGGAGGAACACCCCTGACAAGGTAGAACTTTTATCTAAGTAGAACTTCAGGTGCACAACAGGTAGCAAAAATAAAATTAGAACTAACAAGCATGGCAACCCATATTTTCTATTACAGAATTCTATTCATAATAACCACAAGAATCTGTGTCACATTTGAAAAAAAAAATCTCTTTGCTTTAAAGTAATAATGCATATGTCTTTAAACATTTTAAGTAACAAATTTCTGTGCTTAAAATGTAGTAATTAATTACAAGGCCAAATCCTTTAAACAAGAACATTTAAGTAAGGACTGTACAATTTTGTTTTAAATAAATGCCCACTAGAATAAAAAATGTTATAGCTAGCATCTAGTTAAAGGTGATGATATTGAATCAAATCATGAAATTTGTAGACAATAATTACTAGGATACTTTTTAAAATAAAATTGACATGAATTAAAAAGATATTTAATTTTTTTTTTTTTTTTTATCTGGATCAGTAACTTTAAAAAATTTAATGAGCTACATGTTTAAGTAATGATCATTAAATTAAACAATTTACCTCACTAAATTCCGTTTCAAATTTATACGCCCCTCCACCTGTTGCACATATAGAACTTGCCAAGTGTGGAAAATTCTTTGCTTTAGCTAGCTCAATGAATGATCGCATTTCTGATGTTGGAAACCGAATGAAGTGTAAGGATCCTTTTCTCCCATTTATCGTCTGCTCCGGCATCTCCAGATGCTTGTCTCTGATGCCAGTCTTACCATAGAAGATGTTCCGAGTCAGATACCTGCGGATGGTTTTCAGTGTCTCAAGTTCTTGCTCATCTTCGTCTGCCATATCACATGGTTCGAAGTACACCAACTTAGTCAACGTGCCTCCAATATCCATTCCAAACCATGGCATGGCTGTTAAACATAAGAAACGAAATTTACCATCAAGCCAGTAATGGTATGCAAATGATATCATTTGTGTAACTAGGCTGGGTATTTATCAGTCCTGTGAAGTTTAAAAAATCTGACAAATGGTACCGGTAGCTGGTAAATTGCATGGGATTTTTTTTGGCCCATTTTGAAGACCAATATTGGGTTGTATTCCCAATCATTGAAAGTATGCTCTTTTCCCTATTTCAAGGAGAAAATTCCTAATTCAAAGAATGAAAAAAAAATGTAACTCTCACCCCTGCTCAAATAAATGACATAATCAGACTTCCCGAAAGCTGATAAAAAGTGTCAGACATTTGGTCAGACAAGATGGGAAAAGATGTCTGACCAAAACAAATTCTGTCTGACCGAAACATGTTATGCATAAGATAAGCAAAACACAGTATCAAGAGTGTTTGTTTTTCTTTTGAACACATTATGTAACTACATTAAGCCAAATTATTAAAATGTTGGTCTCACTCTGATAATGTTTCACTTTTGCCCATAACATAATCAAATCAATGTTTATAGGAAAATGGCAGTGATATGAATTGTCATGATGAAAAATACGGTCTGGCGACTTTCGGGAAGTCTGGACATAACTGACTCCTTCAGATGAGAAAGAGATATTGCTTTGTAGATGAAATATAAAAGGAAGTGGACGAACCAAATACTTTATGTGTTTTTGTTTCATTTGATTGTATAATATGGCTTAATTTTTTCCCAAATTTGTCTAAAACAATGCCACAATTCCCAATTCTGGGGGTCATCCATTCTCATAGTTGTGAGAAAAAAACCTGAATGGCATGGATAAATCTTGCCTATAGACAGAATGACAGATCGAGCTATGGACATGACATATATACTTTGTACATGCGGGTATGGCTTTAAAAACTTGCAGGGTAACAAAAACTTGATGACAAGAGTTTTTAGTAAATAGGTCAGTGCACACAATGTATATATCCATTTATTTTAATCTGTAGATGACTGGAATTTTTGCAATTAATTGCATATTGGGGAATTCCAGAATGGATTTACCCATCTTAATGGCAGTATACATAACACTTTGTGTGGACATGTCAACCCATCTTGACAGCAGTGAAAGGGCTAAGTGTCTAGAGTCAGATGCTCTACTAACTGGGAGTCTGAATCAGGTGTTTAACTAACAGTTTCTAGTGTCATGTGCTCTAACGACTAAGTTTCTACTGTCAGGTACTTAAATAAGTGTCTGGAGTCAGATGCTCTTCCAACTGGGAGTCTGGTGCTCTACTAACAGAGTTTTTGGAGACAGGTGCTCTACTAAGTCTGGAGTCAGATGCTCTTATAACTGAGTCTGAGTCAGGTGCTCTACTTAGTCTGGAGACAGATGCTCTTATAACTGAGTCTGAGTCAGGTGTTCTACTGACTTTCTGGAGTCAGATGCTCTTATAACTGAGTCTGAGTAAGGTGCTCTACTGACTTTCTGGAATCATATGCTTCACTGAGTGTGCTGGGTCGGGTTCTCTATTGAGATTCAGGTGTATGGTGGTCTACTGAGTGTCCGGAGTCTGGTGCTTTATTAAAAGAGTGTCTTGAACTAGGTACTCTACTAATTGAATGTCTTAAGTCTGTTGCTCTACTTAATGAGTGTCTGGAATCTGGTACTCTACTGATGGAAGTGTCCAGACACTGGTGCTTTACTTAATGAGTGTCTGAAATCTGGTACTCTACTGACGGAAGTGTCCAGACACTGGTGCTTTACTTAATGAGTGTCTGGAATCTAGTGCTCTACCGAGAGTCGTGAGTCTGATGCTCTACTGAGCCATATCGATTACAGAAACAAACAAGATAATTCAATATCTTTTGCATAATATTGTGTCTTTATTAAGAACACTGATTGCAACCAATAAATCAATGTAAATTCGAATGAAAAATTACTCTCAAGGACAAAAAAGATGCCATGTATGGGTAGAAACACTTACGAGGTGTGTCGGTCGGTGGTACACCGTTCAAGCCGTGAGATACCCCTGCTTCAGCCATTTGAGCAGTGGTGTAGTAGTTGTTGATTGTAAATGTTTACATCCGCACTGATCACGTGGTGTCTGCGTCTAAATTATGTTCATGACAATTTTGAGGCAAAAATCAAGAACAAGTCTATTGTCTTTAAAGTTAACGATTTTTCAAAACGCCGGTCGCATAATGAGACCTTGAGTCAATAATACAAGTTTCATATAAAAATTGTCAACAATGTACGACTTCATTTGTCTGGACAAGTGTCCAAACGCGAGTGCTAAATTTGACTGTGTCTCGAACAGGTGTTTGTTTCCCGATGGAAAAATCGACAACCAGTCAGGTCAAAATTCAGATCGGTGAAGATATAGATAAAACTCTTGCATGAGAAAGTCGTTTTAATTTTTTTTTTAAATAAATAAAAAATCAGCATGTTAAAACCAATAAAAGCACTTAAGTTTGGGACAACCTGCTGAACAAACATGCCAAGTTACTTTTGGCTCGAACGTTATTGCAATAACTAAACGATTACTTAGACTGGCCGGTACCAAGACCGGGAGCATTGTCGTTAATTCCATAATAATTTACTAATTGTCATGTGCCATACATTTTTGCTCGTTATCGTATTAGTCACGAGAGAAATTTCGTCATTAGAAATTAGTCTATCTCATTTCATATATATGTATCATAAAATGGATAAAATATATTTTATTTTATTTTATTTTTTTAATGCTCAACACGGGTTGAATCTAGATCTACCGCATCAAAGCTAGCTATTTTCATAAAAATAGCATCGACCTGCAGTGATACTTTCACATGCAAATTGCATTTGTTTTTATTTCAAGTGAGGTAGCGTAATGCTGTACATGATTTATTTTATTTATTTATTTCATCAGCTGTTTTAAGGGAGACAATCTTGACTCAAAATCTGGATGATATGGTTGCCTCCCCTGCCCTGGTATTTTTATTGCACATTTTTAAAGGGTAAATAATTGTGTCATTTACATTATCAATACATAAGCATTTTTAACATCATAATTGTTTACATTAATCATTTTCTTTAGGTTATATGCCCATGTCTAGTTGAGACAAAAGAAAGGAGTAAAAAAGATGTGTTAACAAAAAAGCTACAATAACATTTTTTTACTCTGTCTTGTTCAAATCGGGAACACTTCACCATGACAAAATGAACGAACTCTTCAGAAAGAAGCACACACTTTAGACCCATACCGCTGCCCTGACGCCCCTACCCAACACCAAAAACAGTGTGGCCGAATTGGAGGATGCCTTCTTTTTTCGCAAAAGGCTAGGTCTGAAAACACACACACACACGAAAACCCACGAACACACACACACACACACACACACACTTATTACGTTGGTGCCAGAATATGACAAAACTAACTACCATTAATCTGCTAATGTAAAAAGTCTATCCTTTTGGATTTTCCACTTTTCATGAAGTCAAACAACGATTCTCCGTCGGAAACCGATCTTTAATTATTAACCATTTCTCCATGCAAGAATGAACTGATGACTTTCGACGGTTCAAATAAGTTAGATACTTTTGGTCCTTTGATTCGGGTAAGCAATGCTGTGACGTCACAATGTTTCGTGTTTCTCGTCATCAATCATAGCTCTGACGTCATGTCTATAGGCGTTCATAATAAAATTGTTTACGGTAGCTAAAAAAGGGAAGTCTGTGATTCCAGTAGTTTTCTTCACGTAAGTTCTTGCATTTTTCTTGATTTAAGAATGTTCATGTTATCATCTTACTCATTAATCACTGTTGCTTATCCATTTTTTATTCTTAATTTTGTCTTGATGCGGGACCAAGGAAATAATGTTCAACTTGTTGAATACCGAATATCCGGTAGAAGTGAGAGTAAAAAAATCCAGTTGAAACGTTTTAACGATAGTAAATATGTTGATTGCAGTATATCGAGAACTGACTACGGTGTCGAGGCATTGAAGCTTCGTAAAAATCTTTAGGTATTAAGGTAATTTATAACTTCGTAAACTGACTACGGTATCGAGGTATTGGAACGCCGTACAATGTTTAGGTATCCTATTGAGGAAATTTAAACTTCGTAAACAGCATTATTTAACAACTTCGCCGATTTTTTTTCTTTCAGTTAAGATTACAAAGACCAGAATCTGGATGTTGTTATGATATAGAGCCAGGTGTGACCTAAATTCTACGTTTTAAGCATACTTGTCTTCGGCTTTTCTCAAACCACCTTAAACTACAATGATACTTCAGTAACAACCTCTAGATTGCAATAATTAGAAATTATCTTTACAATAGTGAAATTCTAAGTTAGAGTTTTAAAAACGCACTTCTTTTTTAATTTATCAGAACTTCGAATTCTGGTTACGTGACGATAAAACAGATTTTGCAAACAAAAAAATGTTTTAACTGATTTTCAACACGTTCATTGCTACATGCCAGTTTCCAAGCAAGCAGTACAAATGCAGGTAATATCAGGTAAAAACAGTGTAAACATTGTAAACAGGGCATGTCAAAAATTGCGTTTGTCCAAGATAAAGTATGAAGTCAAATGACATAGATTGAATTTATCGCCGGAATGTTTAGTTATTTTTATTTGACACAAAGTCTGTCGAGCTATCTATGTCGACTCAAGAAATTTCATATTGGCAAGTTGGTGCCGAATTCAGTTGTTTTAATATCAGGGGACATAATTATTCCCAGCTAGTGAATGGGGGGGGGGGGGGTGGGGGGAGTACTGCTTATTGAACTTGACATGTGTTCAAAGCTGTGTAACCTTGTAAACACTAAATGTCGTACCTTACTATTTGGTAAGATGGTCCTTCATTCTTTAAACTTGCGGAAATCTAACTTGCATTGTTCCATACAATCCCCAGGCATATTCTACATGGAGGTTTTCCAAGCTGTCCTTATTGCAGCAATCAGTTGGTCACGCGTGGTTATGTTAAAGGCGTTCCGACTATGTCCCTTTTTCAGTCGGAGAGAGATCTGTTCAGTTATATTTTATGGAAGGGGATCTTGGGCAATATTCAATTTCTAACTTGCAAATTGCAACACTGCATATGCTTAAATTTGCTATTTGTTTGCACAAACACGTTCGTTTTTACATGTATCTAATTCACATTTCTCGTATAAATTTGGAAATTACAAATCTCCAGTCACAATTATCAAGTCACAAATTTTATGTTCGCTTACAATTTACAAGTTACAAATCTCAAAATCACAATTCTCAAGTTACAAATTACTAATGTACAAGTTAAGAATTGACAACATTCAGACGCTAGGTGGCGGTACCACATAAATATAGACGTCGCTAAGCTAAAAATAGAACGGAATATCATAAGTTTAGAACGGAATCATAAATGATTCTTCAAAGGAGATACAATAGAAAGCAGCCAACGTTTTTTTTGTGTCAAATTGTACGCGTTATCTTTTGCCAAAAATAGTAATTAATGTATATATTAAAATTCTGCAAGTAATTTTACCATACAAGTCTTTGTTTTCTTAAAAATACATTCAATGCAATTTTATTTGCGTATCGGACGTTTCCAGAAGAACATACGTTCTCAGTCGCATTCGGATTTGTTGTGATGTAGTGAGTATGCTTTCCCCAGAGTCAGGTGCCCATGTAGCTCAGTTGCTAGAGCACCTACCTCGGGAGCAGGAGGTCTTGGGCTGGCGTCAGAAGGGGTTCTCCAGAGAACCACGTGGAGCAGGAACAGGCTAGGTACTGGTGGTTCTGTCCAGTTGATGCCGGGCTAAAAATAAGGATGGTTAAAAGCTTTCTGCCCAGGTAGACCAGGTGGTAGAGCACCTGATTACGGAGGAGGTCTTGGGTTCGAACTCAATATATACTGTGTACCGGTAACGGAACTTTGCCAGCTTGGATCAATTAGGTTAAATCAGCATATATGCAGTTAAATGAAAGTGGAACCACAGAAGTTGAAAGTGTGTATGGGATATTCATATTGTTTGTGGCACAGTAAGAAAAATGCGTGATACATGTATTTATATATATTGACAGTACAGACGAACGCGGACCAGTTCAAGCAGTACATTCTATTTATAGATCGACATTCCAGTGTTAGAAGCGCCCCTTTGCGTCCTAATATTGAACAGGTAATATGCAGTGTACATTTTACATTAGAGATTTGCGCCGCCAGATTAGTAGCTTGTAAATCAGATTCTAGAAATGTAAAATGCGTTCGTGATTTTCGCCCCGCGATTTGTAACTTGTAAATTGTATATGCGGGAAATATGAAATTGTTCAAATGTAATGTTGAAATATGAACATTTTCATATGATATATAAATGTTGGGATGTAATTAGATAGCGGTTTTTAGCATGCGCGGTGTTTCAATTAACAAATTGATATTTGAAGATTTGAAGTGACAATTTCGTGTATTGAAAGTTAGAAATAGTAATTAGAATATTGGCGGATATTCCTTTCCAAAATATTTAGTCTGCGGAATATGAAATTGTCATCTCTAACCTTTGGTAGTATCTAGAACGTTCAGAACTGCCGCACGCATACAAACACACACACTCCGACACACTCACATCCGCGCGCGAGCGCGTGCACATACACACATTGATTCATATTTGTATTTAATGGAATTAAATAAGTTTTTAGTAATAAAGCGTATGATGAACATATGGTGAAAGGAAAGAAATTAATCCTGTATATAAAATAAGCAAATTAACTATCTACATAAGAATATTTTTATATAAAGCAAAATAACCACCCGCAAGGGATATAAAAAAATCAGTTTGAAAGAAGAGCCTTGGTCGTCTAGTACAATGAGCTATCGTATGCAGAATTCACGATCTATATTACGACTATACCTCATACGCGTCACTCGCTATTTTTCGCCAATAAGCCAATTTTCTATTGTTGAAACAAGTCCGGCAAAAGCTAAACCAATTTCAGTTAAATCTGCCAAGGGGAAATAAGTATAGGTGCACCATAGCTGCTTAGACTGTAACGAGTGACTGGCCCTGTTTTTATGGATTTTGTAAAACAGTTCTTGTTTTATTAATGACAATGCCAGGTAAAAACAGAAATGCGGTAAGTCGAATCTGTTTTCCTTGTAAATTGATTTATTGGTTTATCTACGCGTGTGTTTATTGTCAAGTCGATAATGGCGGAGTCGACGAAATGTTATTATCAATAGATAGTTTCCACATCAGTGAAAATTCCTTATCTTGGAAGCCATCTTTGATGGTAACTTTAAGGTATTTTCATATGAAAATTAAAAGCTATACACCATTGGAAAGCTGTTGAAATTCATATTTTTAGAATACAATATTTTTACAATTGATAAATGCACACAAAATTAATACACAGAAATAAATAAAAACTATTGGCTCATACTTAAAACAAAATGAACAGTGTATCATTTTCTGTTGTATTTCTTTAACCTTTTAAACTATCAAAATATAGTTTTGATATTAAAAATACTTTATAAAAGCTGTTTAATTTCATACAAAATTCAGTAAAATAGACTGAAAAATAAAAACACAGTGGCGAGTATACGGCACATAATTCCCGATTTCGGCCTGCATTAGCTTCTGCCCACACAGATGGCTGCCTTAAACTGTCTTATCAGTGTCATGACATCACATGGGAACTATCTATGTAAGAGCGACCTCGATACAGTTGCTCAAAATTGAATATTTAATGTTTTCCTGAAACTTAGTTTGTTAAATCACATCGAATAATGGATTAAAATAATTGTTAAGATTATGTCATCTATATGTAGAGGGGAAAACACGACGCTGCGCTATTCCTTTTTTGTAAGTTTTACTTTAGTACAGTTTATTTCCAAAAAACATGTTGAATAAAACACTGTCTAAGAAAACGGTTTTACTAACGTCCAGACCATAAGGCCAATATCCAAATAATAACGAATTTCCAATTGTATCTTTATTTTCCATCCCCATGGGGTGGGGGTGGGGGTTGGTGGCATACAAAAGTTACAATACAGGAACGGGAGTACAAAATGAAATAGTACAAAGAGCATACACCGATATCATACAGCCATGCTTAGAGACACCCACATCACATATCGTACAGAGATAAATACATATCTATGGTGTTATTTCAAAAGCATGATAATAGTGAAGCAGATGATGATGACGGTGATGGCTATGAGGGTGTTAATGATGATGATGACGACAATGATAATTTTGGTGAGGAGGATTATGGTGTTGGTGACAGTAATATAAATTCCAATTTCCTCTTTGTGAAACGAAAGCAAGAGCAATAGATTTTGACATATGGTTAGTAAAATAACTACATGTACATGTATCGATGTATGTTAACATATCATACTCAGAACCATGTTCATCCATCATTCAATTCAAACACATATAGAGAAAGATAAGGATAACGATAGCGTTATTCATATATGTATGTTATTTAACACAGTATATGATGATGGTGGAGGTGGTTGTGGTTGTGATGATGATGATGACGATGGTGAAGAGGAAGATGAGGATAACGAACTATTAACAAGACAGCTTAGCAAAATAAGGTGTGCTTGAAAAGCACGAGCAGCACTGAAGCCGAGCTTTATATATGAGTATCATATGTCATGAAATACAGCACCAAGAAAACAGGCCTATGTAGGGCCTAGCTACGCTGCCAACGTATATTATACTACATTAATAAATTAATTATTTTCAGTGGGTATCGTGTTTACAATGGAATGTCTGTCAAACATTTTGAGACAGTGTGCGGTGATGTGTTTTGTCCAAACACAACTTCAGTGATCTGTATTAAACCGGATCATACGTTACGCACACTTTGTCAGTCTAGCAATATATGCTCTGTAAGGCTAAACATTGCCGATTGGGTGTGGACATTTACTCCATAATTAAATGAACCGTGAAGTAAATGCTTTTAACTTAGCTACAGTTTGACTTTTTTTCTTTAAGCAATGGTGGCCAAAACAATATATCCCGATTATGTGATTAATTGAAGAAATTTCGCGAAAGGCCATGTGCCATATTTGCGTTGTGCCAGTGTTAATAACGTGATTTCAAATTCTGGTCTTAATTGTTATTTGCCATTTATGCCTGCTTGGAAACTGACTTGTATCAGGTACGTATTTTAGTTGTGTTCTAATGAGTACTTTTGCGAAATCTGTGTTCTATCATAACAGCAACCAGAATCGGGTCTATGTAATTAATCCGAACAGAAACCACATGTAAACGAACGTTTTCGTAGAGTCCCACAATATGATCTATTTATGCTACTATGGCCTAACTCGAAGCTTAGCATTTATTACTGCAAATATGAAGCTTTTTTGTAATAAAAATTGTATTATTATGGTATTCAACGAAATAATCGAATCTGATGACCCAACACGTGGGGGTGGGGGGGGGGGTGGGGGGGTCACATGCGAAATAAATCTATCGACATTTCTACCTGGCCGGTTTCTTTATACACCAAGGACATTCTCGTTACATCAGGCGACAGTGTTAATGTCATCGTACTTGTAGCTACGTCCAGATGTTGTGCTGGAGGAAGAGCCCAGACTAATGCTGGGGTAGAACCACCGGCGCACAGCAGGTCATCTAGAAGTCCTTCCCACAGTACGTCTTTCGCCACGACCGGGACTTGAACTCACGCGTTGAGAGGTGAGCAGCCAGGGCGGTTACAAGTCGGTTACTCTACTACTCGACCACATGAACCCCATCAAGTTCATGTAAAGTCAATATAAGATGTAAAATATGTTTCTAATGGGCTTCTGTACGCAGCAGTAGGTCCTTTTGTAATCACACTTGAATAACATGTATACACATTAAAAGATCGTCCCAATTGATATACACCGTATTATTACAAGGTACAAGTATTAGTTTGCAATCTTATTAAAATTTATTACGTCTGTCGTATAATATAAAACTTCTGGCGCAAAATGCCGTTTAAACAAAGTAAAACAAGAAAGATAAAAAAATCATCAAAAATACTTGAAGGAGACTTGATCTGCAGATCTTTGTTCTCCAAACGACGGGTTCGTCCACCACGCTATTTTCTTCATGTTTTTTTTAATACAGTCAACGGTTAACAAAGTATGCTTTACAACCTGCTGTCCCTGATTGAAATGAGACGGCAAATAATGTAAACATTATCGAAAGCGTGTAGATCGGAACCTTAATTATAGTTGCGATTTGCATAAATAACTGAAAAATACCGGTATTTTTGACATAGGTTTTAGGCAAGAGAGACCTTTAAATTAGACTTCGCTGACAGTTTTGTGTGGAAATCTTACCTAACAAGTGCGTGCCTGTTCTCATTATTGATCGAATTATTAAAACTTTAATAATGTGTTGTTGTGTAAACAAATTTTGTCCGAGACGGAAGCGTTTTATTTTATTAGCCTTACAAAACGCAATGGTAGATTTATTGTCCTATCGACTAAAACAATAAAATTGCAGCCCCACCAGACCAATAATATCAGATCGATCTACAAATCAAATATCCTTTAAATCCTCCAAATACATAAATATTTTATTAACGAAATTTAGGTTATATTAAACCCCAGTTAAGTGTAAATCCATGATGCATAGAATCACATCAACCGCATTTCATATTTGCTAAAGGTGATATCCGACAGTTTGCCGATGTCAGATAGATGAAACAATAATTATTTTATCCCTGTCGTGGGAAATATGGGCATAGTTTCTTCATTAAAGACGCCTTTAAAAAAACTTTCTCTGTTGATAGAGAGTATAAATCGTGAACTAAAAATCGCTCTTAATGTTCATTCTTTCATCGTCTTTTCATAATCATAAAGGGCATTTTCGCTAAGAAGTAAAAACAGATACCGACTTCAGAGTGAATTACCTGGATGATGATGTAATGTGATTTTAAAAGTAACTGGTCACATGGTTTTCTTAGTTTAAAAACAGCTTACTGTGCAACATGACGCATATTGGATATACGTATTTGTAATGATAAGTTGGGTGTTGTTCTTCACTTTTATCCCACCATCTCTGTAAATAAAGATGAGCTTTATCAACCGATATTCGCGCACCTGCTCTAAGCCGGACTACTTTTTTGACGAAACGATCAGGAATATTAACGAGAACGAAACTCATTTATCCCGTAATTATGCTTGTGGTCACCCCCCAAAAATGTCCATATTATAAAGATTGGTTAAATAGAGCAAAAGAGAAGAGGCTATTCAAAAAAAGGATGAGAGCGTTTCGATCTCTGTCCTGCAGGATTGAAAACTTAAGTAGCAGCGTCTTAACCGACTGAGCTAACCGGACATTTTTCCAAACAATCATTAATTATACTTGTCTGACAAGATTCAGCACATATTTAGATCAAATAAGGTATTGTTACCTGAACAGACCATGCGTAAAGTATGCCTGCTGCATTATTTACACATTTTTGTTTTTGCAAGCTTAACTCTTTATCTTGGCATAGTCTGTGGTTTTCTTAGAAATGTGTCGCGCCAAACAGCCGTGAATTACTGTCATTTCCTGCAGCATTATTGTCCACTTAAAATCACAAGAAAGAGCACGGATGTGAGACATCCAAGGCGCCACAGATAGCATTTAAACAAGAAGATGACTATTAGTATTCTGGGAACTAAACACTCTTTTACACTGTCGATTCATCACATTGACATATGACATTAACGAACCTTACTCTGATGGGAACTAGAATATCTGCTAACTTGCTTTTCTTATTGTAGTCTGCTACATCTGTATTTGCAAGCTGCATTAAAGATATTGGCATACTTGGTTTCTTTTGTTGACAAGACCTCGCCAAAAAGCTGCGAATTCGTATTAATGCCTCCTACCCTTTTTTATAATTGCAAGCTACACTTTATTGTTGCAAGCTACACTGTTAAAAGCGGAGTACCCGGTCCTTTTTTATTGCTTGCTACACTATTGTACCATAAAACTGAATTTCATAAGAAGCAGCGCTCTCCAGAGACTTTAACAAGCGGATGCAGTCTTAGTTCGTAAAAGCTTTTATTGTCTTAAAAAACGATAAAAAAAATTACTAAAATTTTAGTAAAATATATGGCACAGCGACTTAAAACATTAAGACCTCTCCAACCGCATATCTTTCTTTAAAGATTTCTCATGTTTGAATTATTTCTTCCTTTGCGCACTGCAAATATTTGAAGATATTTATTTTTATTTTCTATTTTATAACCCTTTTGCACATAATGCACACATGCGTTGTTTTATTAACTGTCGGAGGTGTGGTCGTATTTTAAGTCGGATGTATATTCGTTTAGAAAGACCGTCAAATGAAAAAGGTCGTAGCTTAAACAATTGTTTTTATGTTGTGTTGTTTTTTTTTTTATCTGATGATGATTTCAAATGACCATAGACTGAAAGAAAACCCCACCTGCAACGCGTCAAGTGTTTTTAAGGCGGTTTCCGTCAATTTTCGACAGCTTGGACTCCAAACTTCTATCCCTCAAACAACCAAACCAGATTATTTTACTTCTCACGGGAAGGGATCGTGCGAATGGTCATTTATTGATGTCTTAACATCTATGTGAAAAGTGAAACACCCCACTCGCTATTTCTGTCCGAGTCACGCTGCATCGTTAGCGTAAGAAAACCACGAGCAAATTTGCTTTTGAGGTCACTTGGTACGAGTATCATATCCCGTTAATACACCCTGACTTTGATATCTATTTTTAGCCGAAATTCTACTTGTCTTTGTTACCCTTTGGTTAGATTGAATATTTCGAGCTATAATTACACTGTCAGTTCATTACATTTTCCTCTTTCACAGGCACTGTGTACTTAAGACCACGTGACTCAAAATGACGTCAAGTTAAACATCGGTTGGGAATTTGAAATAGGGTTGGGTATTTGAAATAGAACTTTTAAATCGGCCACGGTACACAAAGATTACGAAATATAAGCAGAATTAAGATGAATTACATGTATCGTTAACATAATGTTGTCTGTGAGTATTTCATTTGGTTCATTGAGCGCTGTCGCTCCTTTATTGTGTCAAGGAAAAAAACATCATTTATGTATTTCATGACGAAGGCAAAACATTGTGTCTGCCTGAGTCCATTATTAAATATATAAAAATAGCTAAATAATTCATGAATAAATCAAACCTCCTACATGTACTGAAAGTAAGAACAGTGCATATCCATGTAGGTCCATGTAAAAATAATTATAATTTTTTTATAAAAATAAAAAATCCATTATTAATGGAATTAAAATAAATTGCATGTATAAACAGTATAATTTAAATAATTAAACAGGAATCTATTGAGATTTACAGAAGTCAGCGATATAGCTCAATATTTACATAATATACGGTGGAGCTGGGTCGAACGCTGATTATTGTCCCGCCGTATATTATCGTCCATAATAATATTACTTTAATAGTACCTCGTGTTATTGGCATAACAGTTTTGACATTTTGTTCTCTGATGCAACCAAATAAATTATTGTTACCTGAAAAGATCCCACGAAATGCTGTTTATTGGTGCCCTACATACCTGTGAATAAGTAAAGCATAACACCCCAATTGTCATAATGAAAATGTATTTCCTATCTGAGCCACGCTGCACGGTTAGCTATCTTTAAACTAAGAAAACCACGTGACCACTTACTTTTGAGATCACGTTACATGATCATCCGGGAAATCGGCTCTGACGCCGGTGTCTATTTTAAGCTGAAATTTAAGCCCTTGGTACCCTATCGTGTTTATTTACAGATTTGGAAATGATGGAAACTTTAAGCGATATATTTCACATGTTATACGGACGAACATTTAAGGCAATGTTGTAAACAGCCTTTGCTTACACTAAAGTAGAAGTTTCTGCAGCAATTATGCACAAATTGCCTAATACCACCTTTAATACCTTAATTCATTTTACAATTTTCAACAACCAAATATATCTTCTAACTGCGCTCGCGGTAATGTCACATGTAAGCCTCATTCCTAAACAACCTGCTGATTTGTTAGCGACACGTCTTAATTACCATTACCAATCTTTACCTATTTTGCATTTCTATAATAACATTTGAATTGTTTGTTTAAATCATTACATCGTATATCAATTAGTGCATGTATCTGTTTACCTTCATTAATTAACCATCTATTGCCTCTTATAAATCCCTTTTGTATATTGGTATGTGTGTTTATATTGACTATTGAACCCTTAATTACCCATCTATAATGAATTATCTGTTTGTAATTGTTATGTTGTGCCTGCCTTTATATTACCTGTACCAGGTATGGCAGTATTGATTGTTTTGGGCCCGCCTGTTGTTGTCGCGATTTTGCCTTCACACATCCACGGCTCCGGTACATAGCACAAACAGCGACCGATTTTTCTATGTCATGATGAAGTACAGATGCTCACCTTGCCGAGTTGTACATGTGTGATGTGAATGGATTAGTACAGATCAGTTTATAATAGGTATTGTCATTGGTGTGCCTTTTCTTTCTTCGCCGGAAAGGTTGGACTAATGTTGTTGTTATAGTAGTAAGTTATTTTTACAACCGCTGTCTCCATATAATAATGCTGCTCAACTCGTAATGCGTGTAATGGGCAAGAGTATGGGTTACAATTGCATTTTTAACATTGTTTTGTCTTGACCGGAAGGTTAAGATTTGTGTTATTGGAACATTATGTTACTTTAACACCACATTTTCTATGTAATTGTGAAGATTTACATTATATGTGTAGCGGATCAGCGATAGGTTTATACGTGTAATAACTATGTTCAACAGTGTTTTTGTTTGTTGTCGTTTTTCTTTATCGGGAAGTTAAGACTTCTGTGTTTGGTATAGTAGATTAGTTTTATTACCGATCTTGCCCTATCGTGACGCTCCAACGTTTTTGTGGATAGTGGAATACCATCAGTTTATGATTGCCATCGTCTGCGGTGATTTTAACGGCAAATTTTGGTGAGTGTTGTTATTTGTGTCAAATGTCAAGTTGAAGGCCTATGTAAACCGGTACTTTTACATCAAAGGTAAGTTTACTGCAAAACGCTTCTTTTGTAAATCTTGCTGTTGTTGTTGTTGTTTAAACATAAAAGTTTGGACTGTCGTTAAGAAGTCAGTATTATTAACGCTTTGCCCTTTCCTGGAAGTTTGATGTGCTGGCAATACTGTTGTTAAAAGGTTGTGTAAATATGTTTACCCATTATGACTTTATGATGATCACGTTTAACATTGACGATATTATTATGCCATTTCGTTGCATACATAATAAGTAAAGCATCGCTTAACATTTAAGAACCAGTGTTGGTTGACAGTGTAACATTTTTTCCCGTGAACTTGTAACTTTTCTGGTGTTTGCAACCCCACGCATTTTACAGTTTATCACATTAATGTAGATAGTTAAACGGGCGTTAAAGCTGGTAGCCGACAGTTGGACCAAAATTTTTATTCTCAAACATCCACATAATTTATTGTTTCCTGCATAGATCCAGCGAACTGCTATTTATTAATGTCAAACATCTATGTGAACAGAACTGTAACACTACATTCATCATTGTAAACAGGTAAACCCTATCGGAGTCACGCTGCACAATTAGCTGTTTTTAAACTAAGAAAAACATGTGACCATTTACTTTTACAACAAAAGGTCCTGACGTCAATATCTATTTTTAGCAACAATCCCTCATCATGCTTATTTATAGATTTGAAAAGAAATAACATAAAGAGGCATTTTCACTTTAAGTATTTTCGAACGATTGAGGTAGTATTTATCGTCTTAACAGGCATAAAAGTATGAGTTTATGTAAAAATTATGCATAAAATCCCCAAAACATGTGTACTTTCTTTTTACATATATTTGATATGGGCAAACTGTCGCATACCACCTTTAAAACACAACAAAAATATACTATTATCTTCAAAAATCTTTTGATTCGCTCGAATATAGAAGTATCCGGTTATAAACGTCATGGGGGAACTCGGTTCAATTAAGTTTATTCGCCCACCCGAGGACGAATAGACAATCATCCTGCAACACTCCCCTGGAAGGGGGAGTGGTTTACCGTTTTATTAATGCCACGGAAAGCTAACATTTATTTCATTTAAGGCGTCGCTTTAGATGGCAGAGTACACGGATGTCTGAAGGTAGGTGATTATATTTAAATTGCCACCACCGTCCTTGTCGCCGTCGTTATTATTTCATCTTCACCATTGTCACTATAATGATCATTATTATTATTATATTTTAATCAGCAACATTTTCCTCGTCCAGGGTACCATCATCACCAGTATCGTCGATACAGTTATAAGCACAGTAATCATCATCATCATCATTCTCCATGTATCATCGTTGTTGTTAGCATCATTATCATCACCTCCTTAAATGACAACAAATCTTTTTATGCTGTATTTATTGCTATTCATTAATACATGACAACTGCACTATTAAAGGTGATATTCGACAGTTGGCTTGTATCTTTACATGTACCAACATCTTAACTCTGTAACTCCGCAAGCGCAGTTCGAAGACTTACCCCTTTTCTGGAGACTTTGTGCATAATTGCTTATACTTATACTTTCGTTTAGGTAAAGGCTGTTTATAATGTACCCTTAATTGTTAGACAGTACATCGCTTTAAATCTCATTATTTCCAAATCTATGAGCACGATGGGAATTGCAGCTAAATATCGACGCCAGTATCGTCATGTAACGTGATCTCAAGTAAGTGGTCACGTGGTTTTCTTGGTTTAAAAATAGCTAAATGTGCACCGTTGCTCAGATAGGATATAAAAATAACGTCTATTGAGGGTGTATTGCTTTACTTGCTAGATCGATGTAAGACAGCTTTAAACATCATTTCGCCGTGGGTTTTAGGTAACAGTTTATTTGGTTGCATGAGAGAACTAAAATATATAAACTGTTGGATATCATCTTTAAACAATGTTGATTGGTCATTTTTACCGAATGAAAGCCTTTGAACATACTTCATTGGCTTATCAAATATACTCGACATAATTAAATGCCATTTGGAAGTATACATGTGTTTGCTAGTCATGGTGTTCGTATTAAAAGAAACCGTCACCAGCTTATACTGTAAAATGTTCATTTACATTTACTTGTACTGATTCAGATATTGCAGATAATGATTGAAAATGTTTTTAAACTTAGAATAAAAAATGGCCAAATCGAACCTATTTTGACCCTTTATGATGGAAAATACAAGCCCGATTTGAGAAAACGGTTACTTATAAAAACATTGATTTCCGATGTTTTTTTTACCGTACTTTCAACCATTTAATGCATTCTTGTCATACCTGTTAACTGTAATTCGCTATTAGTGCATAAATTGGTACATAACACTTGAGTTTAAAACCTTTTGTTTGTTTTTAAACAACAACAACAACACGTTTTTGTTGCCAAATGCGATATTAAAGCATCGCTGTAGGACATTAGTGTTCGTCTATTGGTAGACAGTTTGTTTCTCAATATTTCTTTTTTTGTATACAATAATCCTGAACATGGTCTACAAAACAACAAACGCGGTGTTTGTGTACAAAGAGAAATAAGTATTTTCCGATGTAATATGTTAATCTGAGATTATAGGTGGACACTACACGATTAACGAGTTACGTCGTTTTCAGTAATACCACCTTTAATTACACCAGCGCCTTTTACTGTCGCTTCAGTTCAATTTAATTGCATTAAAAAGGCGGTGTCCGACAATTTGGACCATTTTTTTTTCAAATAACCAAATAAGTCAATGCTACCTGAAAAGGTCCTGCTAAAAGTTGTTCATTGATGCTCTAGATTTGTGTGAACAATTAAGTATGAATCCCCACCTGTCTTTGCAAACAGGTATTTCCTATCCGAGCCACGCAGCAGAGATAGCTACAATGTATTAAAAAAATGAAAACCACGCGACCACGTAGTTTGAGGATCACATTATACTATCATCCGGGTGATCCGCTCTGACGTCGATATCTGTTTTTAGCGGTAACCATTATCGCGATTTTTAGGCTTGGAAATGAAGAACATAGTGAGTACTTTTTTACTTGATTGTTACCCGCTAACAATATAATGTGTTCATAGTCGTCCGTAGACTAACGCATGACTTCATGCAGAAATAATGTCCAAATTCCCCTAGAGCAGTGGTTAGATACTGATACACGTATTTGCTATATGCAAACTGTCGGATACCATCTTTAGACATGTATACGCTCAAATCTCAACACAATAGACATGGAATTCGTAAGGGAGCTGAATAGTAAAACTAGAGAATGGCATGATTATGTGCATAGTATATATATATATAGTTTATATATAAAATGGCACAAGAAATCTGAAACATGTTGTCAAAAAAACTTCTGAAAAATGCATGTATGTATGACGTCCTCTTAGGTATTACGTATTGGACTGCATATTATAGGATTAGAAAAAAAAACAGTCGGATGTACATGTTTTATCTTCTCCGAAACAATTTATTCATATTCATAGTAACCAGGTCTTCGATTTATTAATCAATTATTAAAATTGACCATTGATCAGTGATTTCCGTTCATCGATTATGACTCATAATCATTTTTTAAACTTTTCAAGTAACGCTCATGTTAAGATTTAATTTTGTTATTTTTTGTGTGTGTTATTATGGGTTTTACCACATACTTACATTGTACTAAGTCAAAATAATTAAATAAATCATGTAAAGTCTAAAACTGTAAACCACTATATGGGGTGGGTTTTTTTTTACATTTTTATTAATGCGCATGACTCTTCAGCGTATACTGTAAAATGTTTACAGTCACTTATACTAATTCAAACAGTGAAAAAAATAATTGAAAATGGTGTTAAACTTAGAATTTACAAAAAGCCTTATTCGAACTTACTTCGAACTACAAAATGTGCATGCACACAATGTTAACAGTTATCCATTTTATGGACGTCGATTACCTAAAATAGAAAAAAAACGGGACCCATACATTTTAAATTGAGGCCGATTGTTTTCAAAGCTATTCTCGTATTAATTTTAAAATGTTTTTAGTCCCTGTCTATTTTTCATGTTAACATTGCACACAAATAATAATGTCTTATAAGGACTTTGCATGGTAACACGCCTTGGTATCAGTTAGACAAATATGCATTTTCATTTGATGTGTTACGAAAGCAAATATTTGTTCAACAACGCGTTATTGAACTGAATATAATGTCGCAGGACGCCTGTGGTCTAGTGGTAAAGTCGCAAATTAGTAACTCGTCTGACTGCTTAGCCTCCCACCGCGTGGGTTCGAGTCCGGGACGAAGGACTTATTGTGGAAAAGGTCTTTTAGCTGACATTTGATGCGCCAGAGGTTCTACTCATTTGTCTTGGGTCTTCCTCCACCAAAACAGCTGGATGTCGCTATAATGATCATAATTGGTTACTGCGATAAATCTCAAAAACAAAACAAAAAAACATAATGTCTCGAGTTTCTCTGATTGCTGTAGATTGTATGTGAATATGCTGTAATTCAAAATAATTTGCATTGTGTAAAGGTTGAAAGGTTCAAACGCACCGCGACGCTTTTCAACTGTCTCAAGCCGTTTAAGCAGAACAGCATAGTATGTCTCCGAACTGCGCATGCAGTATTAAACGTAGATCTAATGTGAATGCGTCATTGATTAACAATACGCTGATTGGCTCGATAGTGGCGCGATAATTTTAATAATACGAAGTGTAGATCAGCTAGTACTATCCGTTTTGAAGCTTCGAAAAATGTAAATTAACTATTGGATGTACATGCAGCAGGGAAGACTGATTGCTTCACTGATACAAATTTATTATGAAAAGCGGAACGTGCGGTTCTGTGCGCCTTCACAAAACTGTCACCAGGCCGCTCTAACATTTAATTATTGATAAGACGATAATTGTAATAAATAGTTTGTATATACTAACATCTGTTTAGGAGTTCAGGATGACTGTAAACCTGAGAGACCGTTGTGCTTGTGTTTATCGATTTTATATCGATTTGCTAAAGATAAGATATATTTTGAAAAGTATAATGGGGAACATTGGTGACTTAAAATTCTTCTTCCTCGTGAGGTAAGATCCGAGGGAATCCAATTAGTAAATGGGTCCTTTCAGCTGGAGTTTTCGGGCCTTATCCCAGTCTCTTTTGGGGCTAGTGTTATTACTAACGGTGAAATTTCTACGCATCAATATGAACGCGAAAGTCAACAAAATACTACAATAGAATTGTTCTTCACACCCTAGAACGGCGATATATGTTGATAATTGTCAAAAATAAATAAAGGCACATACATGTAGATCAGCATACACCCCAACGTGTACTTGCTTAAAAATCGAGCAATCCAAATAAAGGGACCTACTTTAATTTATGAAGTATTCAGGGGAGATTATTCACCAATGTTTCCCATTCAATTTACGTCATAAACATATACGCTTATTGTTTAGCTTGCTGTATGTTACTAGAAATTAATGTTAAATTTTGTTCTGTTGGTTAGTTTAGTTGAGGTTACATATAAGCCAAAATTGCCGGGTGTTAAATTACTCCATTTTAATCACGAATTTAATCTTATTTATACGTTTATAATTATATGATATACATGTACCTTAAGTTTTGGCCTATGCATATCATACAAATTGAGGAGATGGTGTGTGTAACTATTCGTTGTTTTTTTGTGTGTTATCTTTCTTATTGTTACATTGATCAGTTGTAATATTACTTACTTAAAGGTGGTATCCTACAGTTGTTCTATATCAAATACGTGTAACAATGTCTAATTTTAATATTTGTAAATTTGGGCATATTTCTTTCGTAAACTCATACTTTAGTCTGTATTGTTACACAGTATTATTCCGGAAGAAACACACTCACACACTCACACAACAACATCAACTCTAAATGTTCATTCTTTCCAACTCCAACTATAGAAAGCCCGATAGTGATCACTGCTAAATATAGATATCATCGTAAGATATACTATATAGCGTAATCGCAAAAGTAAATGGTCACGTGGTTTTCTAAGTTTAAAATAGCTATCTCTGCAGCGTGGCTCGGATAGAAAAAAAACTTTGCAAGGACGAGTTGTGATTTATGCCTGACTGAGCAGCATTTTGCAGGACCTTTTCAGGCAACAATGATTTGTTTATTTAAGAAAAAAGTGTTAGTTCAAAATGTCGGATAGCGCTTTTAAACAGGCGTTTGTACAGAATAACATCATCTGAACATTGTTCTATCAATCTATACTTGTTACTAATCACTCATTTATACACATAATACAGAAAAAAATCTTTCAATACATTCATTACATTATGTGTATGTATATATATTTAATGTAATGTGTTGAAGTGTGTGTGTGTGTGTGTGTGTGTGTGTGTGTGTGTGTGTGTGTGTGTGTGTGTGTGTGTGTGTGTGTGTGTGTGGTGTGTGTGTGTGTGTGTGTGTGTGTGTGTGTGTGTGTGTGTGTGTGTGTGTGTGGTGTGTGTGTGTGTTGTGTGTGTGTGTGTGTGTGTGTGTGTGTGTGTGTGTGTGTGTGTGTGTGTGTGTGTGTGTGTGTGTGTGTGTGTGTGTGTGTGTGTGTGTGTGTGTGTGTGTGTGTGTGTGTGTGTGTGTGTTGTGTGTGTGTGTGTGTGTGTGTGTGTGTGTGTGTGTGTGTGTGTGTGTGTGTGTGTGTGTGTGTGTGTGTGTGTGTGTGTGTGTGTGTGTGTGTGTGTGTGTGTGTGTGTGTGTGTGTGTGTGTGTGTGGTGTGGTGTGTGTGTGTGTGTGTGTGTGTGTGTGTGTGTGTGTGTGTGTGTGTGTGTGTGTGTGTGTGTGTGTGTGTGTGTGGTGTGTGTGTGTGTGGTGTGTGTGTGTGTGTGGTGTGTGTGTGGTGTGTGTGTGTGTGTGTGTGTGTGTGTGTGTGTGTGTGTGTGTGTGTGTGTGTGTGTGGTGTGTGTGTGTGTGTGTGTGTGTGTGTGTGTGTGTGTGTGTGTGTGTGTGTGTGTGTGTGTGGTGTGTGTGTGTGTGTGTGTGTGTGTGTGTGTGTGTGTGTGTGTGTGTGTGTGTGTGTGTGTGGTGTGTGTGTGGTGTGTGTGTGTGTGTGTGTGTGTGTGTGTGTGTGTGTGTGTGTGTGTGTGTGTGTGTGTGTGTGTGTGTGTGTGTGTGTGTGTGTGTGTGGTGTGTGTGTGTGTGTGTGTGTGTGTGTGTGTGTGGTGTGTGTGTGTGTGTGTGTGTGTGTGTGTGCGTGCGTGCGTGCGTGCGTGCGTGTGTGCGTGCGTGCGTATGTGTGTGTGTGTGTTTTAAAAAAGACCAGCCTGCACAATGTATGCTTGTTATAGTTAAGTTGAAAAAATGTGCGTATATTATCATTTGCGGTTGAGATTTACACACAAAAATCTTTTTGCTGTATTGCTGTTATTGTTATACATATAGAAGCTCAAAGTGTGTAGTTTGGTGTTATAATTGTTTTCTTTTAGTGTTGCAATTGTTTGTTGGTGTTTTTTGTTTTTTTTTTCTTGTTATTTTCTTTTGTTGTCGCAATTGTTTCCTTTTATTGTTGTTGTTTTCAAGGGAAAAAGACAGTAGGTAGAAATGTCGCAAATAAATCAGAAGTCTTCATTCAGAACGTTATTTATTAAGAATGCAATGTCAAGCCCCTTGTTAATTTGCACGTGTCTTCATATCTTCTTTATTACAGATACTTAAACGTTGCAGTTTCAACTCGTCGCAAAACCAACCGAATAATGGATTGACATCAACACGACCTCTTAGCACCAATTTTTAACAAGAACAATTAGTAGTTTCCAGCCAGGATTTAATTAGTTATCTAGCCTTGACAACCATGGCGACCGTTCATGTGTTGTACGTGCTGCTGGTGTTTCTGTACATGGTCAGTGTGTTAGTGTGCCCTTCTGCTTCCGCGGACCCAGTACTCGAGAACGCAACCGTCACGGACAGTTTAGGCAACATCGCTGATAGTGACTCTAAAATCACGTGGTCTCCGCTGACAACCGGGCAGTCCTACAAGGCCGGCTCCCCGGCGCGAATCAGCCAGAGTCTCGAACCTTACTATAACCTTGTACACAGCTTCATTAACTCAGTCTTCGCTGCAGGGATTCCTTATGGTAAGTAGTATTGCAAACTGGTTATAATATGAGTGGTGTTGTTTTTGCTGCAATACTATTAAAGGGACTATTGGATTGTGAAAAAAAAGAAACCGACTTTCAAAGGTTTTAACCTAATGTGTTTTGCATTTAATCGAAAGAACAATAGTACATGTATAATACGAGAGCACAGATAAAACATATAACAGAATTGGCAATTGATAAGTCCAAATTCATAGAAAGTCATACGGAAGTTGTTTATATTTTCCTCCATTTATAGTAAAAAGAAAGTCCAAGCAGGTTTTGTTTTGAAACTACGTTCGACAGCAACAGGTTAGATAACATTCTTTAAGGACTGTCATGAAAATTCGGGATAATCGCTTTAAAAAAGGTGTTTCCGCGACTTTAGGGACAATTTTCACGGTACTGATATTGAATATTTTGTCTTGGAAAGAAAAACCGATTTTGAGAGACTTGTTTAGAATTAATGTCTATTAGTAAATAATGAATAGTATTTCTTTTTCAAGTGAAACTCAAAACCCATTTTACTTTCAAACTGAACTTTTTACTTACAACAACTTAACAGCATATTGCATACAGTTCGTTAAAAATCTCAATTTAGCATTCATAAAAGAATGAAAATGATAAATTTGCGTATTAATTGAAGATTTTCTTTTCCTTAAAAAGGGTAAAGTGTACCTGAAATATGACCCTTCAATGACTGTACAATTGGGGAAAAATATGCGAACCTCAAATTAGAGTAGATAAAGAATATTTGTGGTATTTGTTTAAATGTATTGGGTGTATTCTCTCTCTTTCTCTCAAAACACAAGAGTCGTGTGTAAATAAAGAAAATACTTCAAAATGAACGCCATCGTAAAACATCCATGTACATGTCCTGGCATGCAATTATTGCAATACGCTTGCATTACAAGCCATAACTCAATTAAACTCAGGCATAAATCAACGCTCGAACTGTATTACTTATATGTTGAGAACACCTCGGAGTGTTTTATGATGAATAAGAATATATAACAAAGTCCTATGAGCATTGTCACATAAATACAAATTTGAAACGGCACAGGAGAAAGGTATTCACATGCAAGCAAAATGTAAAAGAACAATCTGAGTCATTTAACAGAGAGCAAACCCGACAGTTATAGACCGACTTGGGTGCTTAAACCAGTTTTACAGAGCTCTAACCTCGCACTTCCTGGTGGGTTTCTCAAATGCAATCCATGAAAAGAAAACCGATCTCTATGATTCTTTTTTTTTAATGGCTACCCACATTTATTAAATATTTGAAGCAACAGATTCAATGTGTGCTTTTGAACGCAAATAAATTCTTTATTAGCCTGACCAGCAATAAATGGCCAGCCAATAAATTATTGCGTAGTAATGTCGCCCATTTAGGCAGGGATATAATTCCTGCTTGTGCAACCAACATGATGTTTAATAACGATCATCTGAAATTTCATGTCTTTAAATATTTGCAACTGTAATGAAATTCTGACTTAAAACTTTTACTTCGTGCAACTATTTTATCAATTAGCAAGGTCAAGACTAAGAAAAAATACATTTTAGGTTAAATTTTCATAAGAATGAGCCGAATGTTGTGTAAGTAGTTTAGTAAGCAATTGATATTAAAATGACAGAGTAGCCATTTTAAAATATTCAATTAATTGTCTAAAACAACTCTTATTTCTAGTAAAAGTAGGAAGTAAACTCCCTAATTCACCAAAGGTTATAAGGGCATTCTAAAAGAAAAACAATCGAAGTGCTGAAAAGCGCTGTTTTCGCGGTGTAAAGTTTGCGATGTGAGCGTTTTAAGGTTTAAAAATAATGGTCACATTTGATTATTTCGTGGGTAATCAATTGCACAACGCTTTGGAAAGCAGGCAAGTCTTTAGCTGCATTCTAAAATTAGATTATACATTGGGACAAACGTTATAACACAGTCACTAACGTTCGATTTTAGAGACTATTCCATCAAACATACAGTATTTTCTATGTAATAGCATTTTTAACTAGATTTGTGTCTAAATTAACGGCTCTAAAGTGCAACTGGACACTTGAGTTCAAAATTAACTCCCAGTTACTTGTTTTGCCTACACTGCACCCCTGTGATCAGAATCTAAATCCAGAATGTAAACCTGGTATAGAGTTGTAGAAGGCAGAGCCATCGCGGGATATCGCAAATATCTCGGCCTAGTACATAAATCATAGTCAATGGAACACTAGTCTTAATAAAATGTTTCTCCTTCCGCCCAATTCCTCTAGTCACAAACATTCGCGACACCTCGGCTTTTATAAGTAAGCGATTTGTACGGAAAGGGCCGGAAATTATGCGAATGAGTCACTGAGTGATATTCCTGCGAGACGTTGTTCATTCATAAATCTGCAGTTTCTGTATATCTGCCTAACACAAAATATTCACTCGAACATCTAGTTTATACAGATATCAGTATTAATGCTAACATTTGAAGCATGCCCGGACACAATAAACGCGTCAAGTCTCCTTCGACATACATACTTTTTTCTGTACACTCAATACTATTTACCTTGTGCATGAAGACTGGCCGCGACTGATCAAGGTCATGCAGGGTCAATCCTTCTGCTTCCGACATTCAGCTTTCTCATAACTCAGGACTCTGTCGCAGGCGATGTAGACTTGAATTCGTGTTTTAAGTAAGACCACATATAGATCGTTTATTGTTTATAAATATTCTTATTTAAAACATTTAGTAGTTAACTTGGATAGACGTGTTTGTACGTATAAAATGGCAAGTTTTGTAAATCTCGTCATCCGAAGGTGGCAAGCTTATGTGTAATAGCGGTGTCTATTATGTTTTTGCATCTTTTTTTCCAGAAATCGCCAACAAGGCTCTGACGAATGATTTGGGGGATGTGATGTCTAACTACAGCAATGTAAGTACTCGCAGCTTGTGATCTTGTACATTTTAAAACCTTTATTTTATAAACAATTTTACATGTAACGAATGCATCATTCTACCTGGACGAGTTCTATAAATGTTTGTGTGTGGGCGAATGTTTGTATATAGCAGGTATCATTCTACCTGGACGAGTTCTATAAATGTTTGTGTGTGGGCGAATGTTTATATATAGCAGGTATCATTCTACCTGGACGAGTTCTATAAATGTTTGTGTGTGGGCGAATGTTTATATATAGCAGGTATCATTCTACCTGGACGAGTTCTATAAATGTTTGTGTGTGGGTGAATGTTTGTATATAGCAAGTATCATTCTACCTGGACGAGTTCTATAAATGTTTGTGTGTGGGCGAATGTTTGTATATAGCAAGTATCATTCTACCTGGACGAGTTCTATAAATGTTTGTGTGTGGGCGAATGTTTGTATATAGCAACTATCATTCTACCTGGACGAGTTCTATAAATGTTTGTGTGTGGGCGAATGTTTGTATATAGCAAGTATCATTCTACCTGGACGAGTTCTATAAATGTTTGTGTGTGGGCGAATGTTTGTATATAGCAAGTATCATTCTACCAGGATGAGTTCTATAAATGTTTGTGTGTGGGCGAATGTTTATATATAGCAACTATCATTCTACCTGGACGAGTTCTATAAATGTTTGTGTGTGGGTGAATGTTTGTATATAGCAACTATCATTCTACCTGGACGAGTTCTATAAATGTTTGTGTGTGGGCGAATGTTTGTATATAGCAAGTATCATTCTACCTGGACGAGTTCTATAAATGTTTGTGTGTGGGCGAATGTTTATATATAGCAACTATCATTCTACCTGGACGAGTTCTATAAATGTTTGTGTGTGGGCGAATGTTTGTATATAGCAACTATCATTCTACCTGGACGAGTTCTATAAATGTTTGTGTTAAATGATGACGAGTGTCAGATTCTTTTTATCACGTGATTTTAGTCGCCAATATATTTTGCGAAATTTAACAGCAATATTAGGTGAAATAGTGGTATGAGACGATCTGCATTAAAATGACATCGACGACGTCATCAATTAAAAAAGCTGTAATATGGATGGATGGACGGATGGATGGATGGATAGATAAGATATAAGATAGATAGATATTATCTATAGATAGATAGCTTAGACAGATAGATTAGACCGACAGACAGATTTATTTCAGTGTAAGAAACTTACAATGATTTACACATAAACATTAAACAATAGATACTACTAAAAATAACAATAAGATTAGAAGCAGAAATAACCATGGAATACTTCAAAAGCCAAGAATAAAGCAATAAAGTGCGAACACTTACTTCCGCTAGCGTAATATAAAAACGTATGTAATGGGTGTGTTGAATGGAAAACACCGGAATCATGTGATAAAATTAGATTGCACCGGCACATTAATATTCAAATGCCTAAGTTAAGCAAATTATTGCCGGAGAAAGATTCAAAATAAATGCCTGGACAGAACCACGTGTGTACGGTTGGTTGGTCAGCTGGATGACACGCCCAGCATAAAAGCTATCGCTCTGGGACCGTGACTCAAACCCACGCGCTGATGGCTGAGGGGATAATAACTGACCAGGTACCGTTTTTCTGCTAGTTAAGACGAGCGATACCACAAGTGCACCAGTAATGTAGTTTAAGGCGTGAAATAATCTAATCTATTTTATTCGCGATGGGATTTCCGCTAGATATAGATTTCTAATCTGAAAAAAGGCAATGACGTCATTTTATTCATGTGTTTGTTGCTAAGCGTTCCCAAACTCATACTGTCTGGTTTTAAAAGACTTAACTGCATGCTGATGTTTGCATCGATTTGTTTCACCCCACTTAAATCATGTTTGTTATGTTAAACGCAACTGCAATACAAATCCAAGACATCGACTTCAGCTTTTAGAGACACATTTTAAGTCGATCATATATTATTGGCATTTTCTTTGAATTTATGTCTCACCAACTGTGCCCAAGCAGGTTATAGCAACGTAAAAGGTGCAGCTAGACTGGAATTACAGATTAGGTAAGAATGGGGCACGCTTGTCCAATATATCTCGACAGTCGGTTTTCATCAAAACTCTTCATAGTTGTAGAAATAAGTAAGGATTAGAACTGGTTGTTTGATCGTTTTGTTATCAGCTGGTGTCGGCTAAGAATCATTGCAATCGGAACTCTTCGGGTAATTCCGTCCCCGGGGCAATCATCCCTCAGATTTATCTAGTGCAATGATACTTACAGAATGACGATTTTTTGTTCGTCGGAAGAAGAATACGACATAAAATGTTCTTCAAAACGCGATAGGTGTAGTGTATAAGAATTTTCATCCTACAGACTTTCTTTTATCATATGAACTGTTCTTTTTAGATATACAACTGTTACTGCATTTTCAGTAGAAATAGCAAAACATTTATCCCACCATCTCTATAAATATCGGTTGATATAACCCGTGTGATAAAGATGAGCTTTATCAACCAATATTCGCGCACCTGCTCTAAGCCGGACTACTGTTTTTTTGGACGAAACGAATGTTTACGAAAACGAAACTCATTTATCGCGTAATTATGCTTGTGGTCACCCCCAAAAATGTCTATAATATAAAGATTCGTTAAAAAAAGCAAACGAGGCCATTAAAAAAAAGGATGAGCGCGGTTTCGATCTCTGATCTGCAGGATTGAAAATGTAAGTAGCAGCGTCTTAACGGACAGAGCTTACTGGACAGTTCATCGTGAACTTTCGAAGTTCTATTTAACAATTATATAGAAAATTTGTAAACAAAAACAAAATATATAAAAGCTTTATTAATCAAAATGAACATTAATCAAAATGTACACATTTTCAATCCAAAAACATGCAAAATCTGAAATAACATGAAATACAGGCACATGATTAAATCTGTTTAGAAATAGTAATAAAATCAATAAACGTTCGAATATGTAGTCGGGTAAAATAAAAAAAAACTATCAAAATGTCAGATTATGTGAGTCCCTGTTGTATTGATGTTATTTGGTGTGAATTAAAAAAATGTGATGAACAATCGTTTGAAAATCTAAAGCAGTGTTGTAGAGATGAGCTACGAGGATTTCGAGGCAAAAATTTGGTTTTAATCCCAACAGTTTTGAGAAGGAAATTGATCTTGAATTTGCGGCTGTCTGAGACGGCAGCAATCAGCTGCCTAATCTGATGACAGACCCTGATGATCAAATGTCGTTACATAATGAACATTCAAATGGTTTAGATAGAGCTCAATCTTTAGTTGAACCAAATACAGCCGACTGCACTGATCTGGACAAATGTGCTAATAAATCACAGATTCTAGACTTAAACATGAACACCAGCACACCACCTCTAATCCGAACATTCCTCCAAATTTCGCAAGTCACCCTGTCAAAAACACAACTGTCTTCGTAATTTTCAAAATCAATGTTCAGAATTTCAATGTCATCAACAATTAAAATTCATGAGCAAACTGTTTGTTACATCCACATACACACACGAACCTCGAATGTAATTCTCGTTTCTTAATGCCATATGAGTAGCAACTTTTATGTTAAACGGCCTTGACATTACACACTACATGTATAGCTTTATACAAGGGTGTGATTTTTGTTGGTGTTATTTTCCAACCATTATTTTTAATTATCGAAATCAATAAAATTACAACCTTATGTGTAGTGCAAATAAAATAAAAGAAATAACATGTTTATTGTCTTCTTTTTTTTATTGTAAAATATAACTATTTCTTATAGCCGAATTACTCTATGCAAGCGCTTGAATATCGTGTATTGCATTAGAATGTCACATCATGTAGGGGAGGAGCAGTAGCGGTTAATTAAAATGTTTCCCTTTTTAATCCATTTGAAAAAAAAACTGTTGATGGTGGGATAAAAAGAATACCAGGTTAGTGTTGATATAGATGTTCTACAGGGCCTTGTGCTTTCTGATTTTCTTAGCCTCGCATGATTACATTTATCTACATCAACTCTTACCTGGTATTCTCTTTCTGTCTTTGTTGTTTTGATGACGGCACAAGCACGGCACACACATGTTTATTTTCGCGGGGTTTTCCCTTTATGGGTGGTTGCACTAAATACCGACCAGAAGTGGAACCTGTGGCATAAACTTTTTCTCTTTAACAATAGTAGGTTACTACATTTTGGCATCAAATTTCCTTTATTGAACAAATTTTAATCTTTTGGTGTCAAAAAGGAAGCTGAAACCACGTAGAATTAAAAGAAAGCAAAAATCTTGGAACACCTATGTACAATAATGGACTGATCCACTTTATTCCATTAAAACTTGGTGGTTACTGACTGGCAATTTGGTGGTATGTGCATTCTATAAAGCAGAACCTTCTTACAAGTTGCAAAAGCTGAATTATTTCTAGGCGGCGCCTCTTATAAAATGCATTTTTATTAGGACGATAGTGTACCAGGCAATAACAGGAAAGTGCAACTGTTCTAGACATTTCAGAAGTCAGGCAATATATTTATGTACATTTGTTAAGCATATAATTTAATGATACCCTGATGTGTGTTTGTTAAAAATTCGCTAAGTTAGCAAAATTGTTTTGATTTGTTTTTCTTAACATGCAAACGACAATCGATTGGAAAACAGAGCTAACGAATGTTATCAAGTGCAGAGTTTAGTCCAACTTAAAGGGAAGTACGTGTTTGACTGACTGGGCATTTTTGTGTGTGAAGATTTTGAACCAGTTATCAACAGAAAAGTTAAGTCGTTCAAGGTTTACCTTCTTTGTTTGTAAAGTCGGTTAGTAAATCAATTATAAATTTAAAAAGATTCCCCTTTTGTCCAGATACTCTTTAGAACGCATCACTTACACAACAGAAACAAAACTTTCTCGGGGTGGGTTGGGACCATTATTTGCGTTTGCCTAATCCTACCATGTAGTGACCAAAGTCTAAGGTGTACCGAATGTTGTCGGCTATCCCAGTCGGAACTCCTAGGGTAATTCTTTCCTCGGGACAATCTTCTCTCGGATATATCTGGTGCAATGATATGTACAGAATCGCTATTGTTTTGTTCGCCGGAAGAAGTATTCGCAAAAACAAACAAACAACAACAACACCAAAACGATAGGTGTAATGTATAGGATAATTTCATCCTATAAACGTTCATTTGTCAATTTAACTGTTCACATCTTGTTAGATATACAACTGTTACTGCATTTTCAATAGAAATAACAAAACATTTATCGATGTTGTTTTTATGACGTCATAGGCGCAGACATGTTTTGCGGAGTTTTCCCGTCATACATTTGAGAGCAATCGGAACACCTCGGATAATTCATGAATCATTTCTCTGATGTATGAAGGTAGTCGGATCACCTCGTCAATTTGCCTAAATGGGACTACTTTAGTGACAGACTTCAAAACAAAGATGGTTGCTCGGATGACAGATCACTACAGTACGATGGCTGTAAAACTTTAATTTGTGGCGGTATCAAATTTAAATCATTTTATTTTAATTTACCCAACGCAGCAGACTCACAGCTGTCAAACGATGCCATTGCTTATGTTGTGTTCAAACTATATTTACTTATTTAGGCATATTCTTCTTCCGTCTTCCGGCAAACAAAACGATCGTGATTTCTGTAAGTATCATTGCACCAGATACATCCGAGGGATGATTGTCCGAAGGACGGAATTAACCGAGGAGTTCTGATTGATTTGCGAGATGAATCGTGATTTATCCGAGGCGTTTCGATTGCGGCAATCCCCACGGCGAAATCGGCTGTTATCGGTTTTGTTCAACCGAACCGCATCGTTGCCAGAGGCTCTGAGCGGTGGGAAATTAAGGAACTTGCCTGACTGAAAGATAAGAAAGCCCGTATCAATTATAAATGTTAACTGGCCTGTACTGACACCAAAAGGAAGAGTCTGTATCGACCCATACCCGGTTGTCATGGTGCTCCTTGTATTTTCCGGTAAATCAGATTAGATCTAATCAGGCGAACTGTCCGCTGATACATTAAGTGCGCGTTTCAAATCGAGTTTGAATTGTGTGCCAGGTAACGCGACATTAAATGGGGCTGTTCTGTATTTTTAAAGGTGGTATCCGACAGTTTGCCTAAATTAAATATGTGACAATACCTTATCCTTTTTTGGATGGTGGTGCGGTATAGTGTTTTTTTTTTTTTTTTTTTTTTTTTTTTTTTTTTTTTTTTTTTTTTTTTTTTTTTTTTGTGTGTCATACTTTCTTTATAAACTGGCAATTAAGTCTAAATAAAGAACTCTGCCTCATTTGCTTACTAGAGTTGGGTATTAGTGCTGAAAATGTATCACGATATTATCACGATATCTGAATTGTATCGCGGTATACTATCACGATATTTTCATTGAAACAAAACAAAATGTAATTTAGTGAATTTACGACTTACTAAATTAATATCCTCATTTTTGTTTATTGTTTTATATGTTTTTTAAGTGAAAACATCACTGTAACTAGAATGTTTTTAATTTCAATAGGCTATAAAACTGGAACATTAATAAAGACATGGCTCTGGCTTAAGATGATTGTAAATTAATAAAAACATTGTTTTTGTTTCAAGCGCATATGTCGCTTAAGTTATAGATATTAAAAAAGAACACACTTAAAGCTGGTTATCTGTAAGAACAAAATATTTTGAGGAAAGAGAGGTCAATTTTCTCTAACTCAATGTAAGGCTTTTCCTGTAACAAATATTTTGTGAAATTAAGCGCTTCGATATATTTTTTTTCAGTTACGTTAGGGGTATAATAGATTTAATTTTTCAGTTACGTAGGCGGTATGTAAATAAACAATACGGACATAAATTATAGTAGTTTGTGAATAATAATAGTATCGTCCTTAATCGATACCTCATACTGCATCGTGAAGGCAATTATCACGATGCATCGATGATATCGGCCCATCTCTGTTACTTACAGTACTACAAATCTTTAAAAAATCACTCTTTTTCAGATCTTTCATTAGGCACAATGGGGATTTCTGCGAAAAAGATATCAATGGCGTATTGGCCGGCCTGAGGATGATATAATGTGTTCGTAAAAGAAAGTGGTCCTGCGGTTTTCTTAGTATAACATAGCTAACTGTGGGCCATGGATCCGATAGGAAATGCATTTGTAATGAGTACTTTTGTTTTATACTTCACTTTTCCTATAAATGTAGAGCATAAAATACAGAATTTTGCCGGATTTCTTTAGATAACATTACTTTATTTGTTTGAGAAACTCAACTTTAGTCTAAACTGTCGGATAACACCTTGAAGTAACAAAACTTCAGAATGTTTCTCTCTATCTGGACACCGTATAAGGATCTTATCATCATTAAAGGTGGTATCCGACTATTTGTCAACACACCATATTTACATGTAACAACAAAAACATTGTCCTTGGATATTTGAACGTGAAAACTGACCAATAGGTGCGGATTAGATTTTAGTTAAGAATTTCTATCTCAAATTCAATGGTAAGTTAGTTATGAAATATCCAAAATTACATTAATCCTCTGTAATCTTTGCTAATTTTTAGATGCAATGGAGATTCCTCTAAACGTAAACATTGGGTCAGAGGAAAACGACTTGAAAGAATGTTGTCTTAATTTTTAATTGTTCAGCAATTGCTATTTATACACATCGTCGGAACCCACGGTTAATATTGGGTTACTTGGCCAGTGGCCAGATAAACTTCGTTCTCATGAATATATGCATTCAGCATTTGATTGGCTCCGTGTCCAAGATGGCACCCGAATTCAGCCAATGAAATGCTTACAATTTGTAGACAACAGACGTCATGGGTTAGTGCGGCCATCTTGACATTGATACAAAGTTGGGAGGGGGGAGGTGGTTAACTTCAATTGAAGATTAGCGTCGATGTAACACGCATTTTCATTGGACCACATGTGTCTATGAATATTCATTAAAACGAACTTTTTCCCAGCCTTATATTCCACGGCCACCATAAAACAAAGCGGTATGAGTTAACGTTTGTTCCAACAATGAACATGGCGTATTTTACCCCATGCGCAGGTTGGAGATACAGAATGTATTTGAGCTACATGTAAAAATCTAAAAACTAGAAAGAGCGCGGGTGTATGACATTCACGACATTCAATTAGACTATCTGCTATATCTACTTTACTTTCTTACTTAGTGTCTGCTATTTGTCAGCAATCACAAGTTTCATAGTTATCATACACAACATGGCATACAAGACCTTGCCAGAAAACTGCTGATTTGATTAAATCATTTGCTGTTTTTAATTAAAATTCATAAATTCACTATAAAAATAAATTTAGTGTCGTGTAACCTTGAAAGTCAGCGATCCTGTTAGACCTCAGACGGACCTCGTCGCTGAGTACAAAAATGATAAATGCTTCTCATATTGGAACTCTGTGTTCTTTAGATTAAACGTTTGTTCGTTCTCTTGAAAGGTATCTTCAATAAGATTAAATCGTTTTATACTAGGGTATTTAGAGTCCCCCACCTCCCCCTCCCACCCCCGATCTCCATATATAATGTACTCATTTGATCCCACGTTGAATGTTTCAGTGAGTACCAACCACTCAGGGTCTGGCTGAAAATGATAGGACATAAATTGCTGCGTATGCGTATGTGGGCTGTGTATCCATAGATAAGCTTTACCCTCTTAAAATCATGTTTGTGGCGTTACCATGCAACACATACACATAGCAATCGATGACACCAGCAATCACCTTTTTAGCAAGACCTTCAAATTAACAATTGTTGGTATTTTCTTCAATGTTATTTGTGGCCCATAGTGTCAGATACCACCTGTTAAGGCGGCTTGGTCAAAAGTGGTAACATTTTCATTGTTAACCTTCATTATTTTGAAGAAAAAATGGAAGCTGTTGCCTTGATACTCTCGTCGGCTTCGGATTAATTTACCATTTTGTTAAGCTCCAATTTTTGAAAACCGTAAGATGTTCAATTTAAATTTGGAATTCTTGTTCACTACATTAGAGGGAAACGTTTTTCCAAAGGGCGGGTAATTAATGTTTCATGCCCCTTTTCCGAATAAGAATATTCATGATACTATGCTGCACTAAAAGAAGTGCGCACTGTCTGCGATAAAAAACAATATTCTATTGAACCACAATGAATCACTTTAATAAAAACTGTGTTGACAGTCTTTTTGTTAGCGGGACACAAGGACATGTGATTCATATTCATGCCTAATATGGAAATATGGACAATCGATTTCATTGGTAGAATCTGAGAAAAGGAAGATGGTCGTAACTGCCGTATTGATTGTATCGTCAAGGAACAAACAGAAGCATTCGTGTCATTGATTTGAAATAGCAACTTTCTGATCTCCTGTCTGCGCATTGTGTACACACAGGCGGTAAAACCGACCTCTACTGTCGTGCAAGTAATTATGGGTGAATGAAATACGAGTGTTGAAACGGGAAGAAGATAGACAAATACTTGAACCTTCTTGCAAACCTTGGTGTCCTTTACACGATATTGGAAGTCTATATCCATTTTCTTCTGTCCTTATGTAGTCTTGCGATCGGCCGCCACTCCACCCCAATATATTGCCAGATTGAAGCCTTTCTTTTTCTGTCGACCTCCGCCAGAAGTTTTTTGGTCTACCCCTCTTACGTTGGCCTCAAAGGGACTGATGAAAAATAGCGGTGTTTGACAATATATCAGTACTGATAATAGTATCATACCATTATTTGCGCCAATTGACAAGGCACTAACTATTTTATACATCACTGGTAGGTATATATGGTTAGATAAAATGATATTCTTATTAAAACACAGCACTACTTACAATGCGGAAGCACACAGCTTCCAAATCGACTAGCTGTGATGTGCCATACGGCAGATGTGGCTAAAGATTGCACAACACTAAATGAAATTGTTCTTAACTCTATAGTAACTTTCACAACTGGAAGCAACTTACAGCGAACCGTTTCGCTGGGAACCACAAAACTATATATGAACAATGCACTATCAAATTATAAGGGCGTCTGCGAAGAAAAGTTATGTGTTGCAAATACGGTTATCCTCCCCTGAAAACATACACCCTAATTTTTGCATAGTGAACCGCACAATTTCAGTGAAATGACCAGTTCCCATCTAAAAGAATCAGTCCATCATTGAGCAAAGGAGTGCAGTTAATTTACATTTCATAACTCTATATCTTAATTATAACAAATACAGTCACAAAACAAAAGAATCGACCTTATAATATAAAAACAACTTTATGTCAGGGGTACTACTTCCACATTTGCGCTCACCACCTCTACAGCATAGTGGGGTCACCGCAATGTCTCAACAACGGACGTCACCACCAGGCTTGTATGAAAGCGCTGAAAGGACTATGGACACACACTACTTACATACATTGCGAACAATAAAACGTTCAAGACAAAGATGGTAATGCCTGAATGTACATGAGACACTTTACACGCTATTTATAAATAAACATTTGTAAAAAATTAAAACTATTTCTTTTTCGATATACGCATGACTAATTTACAATGCGGAAGCACAAATCCCCAAAATAAGATAGCTATATAATGTCATAGTTTTGAAGTGACTAAAATCCAGTGACGTCACCGTCCATGTTTAGAATGGACGTCTGTCTACTTGCACAACAGAACACTTTCTATAGTTATACAGACAAGTTTTTTATTTGTTTGTTTAACTGTTTGTTCTGTTGACTGAAGACGGGTAAAGTGCTTTTTTTCACTGAGTATATCATGACGTGACAACTGGCAACCAGTCACATTATCCTTATTCCGGGCCGACTGGTTTTGAAACTACCCGTATATTTGATTGAGCGTTAGCAAAGTAGCCATGCCACTGCTATTTTTACGACTTTAGTCTGTCGCGGTTTAAATTTTAATCCTCGGTCCTCCCATACCTGGAGACATTCAGGAGTATGTGTTGGCCTGTAATAATATTATACTAATTTTCTTTAGCTGTCATCACATAACTTTTTTATGATTGCACCAATCGCGTCGGTATAATATTCTTAATGAATACTTAATGATCTGTTTATAAAGTAAGTATTTTATTTAATTGGTGGACCCTGTGTTCACAGTTCATGCTTTACTACAAAAACTATTTACCACAAAAACATTTTTTAAAGAAAATTCAATATTTTTATATAGTTAAAAAACATAAAATGCGCGTTATTCGTGACATTTGACTACATCCCGATTATGAAATGTCAAGAAGGTACGTGTGGTCTATGATTAGAATCGCAGTATCACCTTCGACCCGTCGGCCTAGCACTGCATGGGTTGGGGTCCCGGTAAGGGCGAAGACTGTATGTTAGGTCATCTAGCTGATCTGCAATACGCCTGGGATTTTACCCAACCATTCATTTGGTGTCTTCTTCCAACAAAACAAAAAAGCTGGACGTCGCAATAATATCCAGAATTGTGTCGATGCTATGCATTGCGAAAACAAAAACAAAAATCCAGTCACTGAATATTAAGTTTACTGTAGTTTGTTTGCTTTAATTGTCCGATTAAATCAGCAAATGTTCGGTACACGTCGCAATTGCGGAAGCCCTTAAAAATTATTTCATAGATATAGTTTATTTGCCCCAGTTACCACTATAGCTTTATTTTTGGTTGTTAAGTATTTCCAATGCATAGACCACGTGTCTGTTGGCGGTATTATCTGTAATAAGTGACAACCCCTCGTGATACCCGGCATTATAGAACAAACAATAGGTTTTGCGAATATTAATACATCAGTCGGCATGTCCATTGTTGCCATGACATTACGGCGATACAGGAAGTAATATATCAGGTATGTTTGAACAGGTCAGATAAACGTATGGCTGCGTCTGTGCAGGCATACAGCAAAACCACGTGATCGATTAATTCTTTTTGCTGTTCGAGATACAACATAGGGGTACACTTATTAAAGCGGCATCCAGCGGTTTTCAGTGGAAGAATACCCGAGACATCTGTCCGGATAAAACAACGCGGGTCAGCGGGAAGACCTGGTTTTTACCATTTATGAACAGGTTATGAACCAAAAGCACACTTCTAGCCTATTCAAATCGTGTTTTATTATTAATATACAGTTTGTGGACAAAGTACACAGCTGTACACCATTGAAAACCCATTACTGGATCATCTTACACAGTTAAACTAAGGCTGATACAATTGCACATCATTCAAATATGTTCTTTGATCATGTATACGCAGATAATAAGTCAAGTTTATTATTGAAACCAATCGGTAAGCATTATTGATCGTGTATACAAAGTTAATAAGTCAACTTAATAATTGTACTCTATCAAAAACATGGCTAGATAATTTTGAACCATGTACAAACACTATGCTAAAGCATAATTTAACAATTTACACAAAATTTTAGGCAAGTACCCAATTTTAAACCATTACAACGCGTTCTTTGTCCGTTGATGCACAATTCTTGAGCCAGGAATACAATTTTATACCAGTGGAATGCGTTTTTGTCCATTGATGCACAGTTTTTAGACCCAGGAGTACAATGTTACACCATTGAAATGCATTCTTTGTCAATTGATGCAAACTTGACAAGCTAGAAAGAATACAGTTTTACACCGTTAAAAAGCGCTCTTTGGCCATTGGTGCACAGTTCTTGAGCCAAGAACACACATTTACACCATAGAAGGACGTTTTGGGGTCATTTAAGCGCATTCACTAGGAAAATAGACTCTTTTTTTACCACTGAAATGCATTCTTTGTCCATTATTGCACAGGTTTTGGGCCAACATAGAAGTGCGTTTTGGGGCAATGATGCACGTTTATTAGAAGAATACACTCTTTTTATCACCATTGAAATTCGTTCCTTGTCTATTATTGCTCAGTTTAAGTGTAAGTCAGGAATACAAGTTAACAATGTAAAGTTTATGAGACAGGTACACAGTATTGACACCATTGAAAAGCGTTCTTTGGCCATTGATGCAGAGTTCTGGGGCCTAGCACACATTAGCACACGACTAAATACCGTTCTGGTCAATAATCAATCACAGTTTCCGAGCCAAGTACCCAATTGCACATCAGAAATATGTGCTCACTGATGCACGGCTTATGAGCCAAGTTTACAATTTCAAGTTATCTACAGAAGTTTTATTTTGTCTATTTCACTTACACGTTCATAATTGTGCCGCTTTACAAATGGATTATTTTACATCACCAAGACCTATTATTTTCTCTTTTCCAGTACACATCATATTTCGTCGGCTATGCCATATGCGTTGCAATCGGGGTGCTGTTCCTCGCCATCTTCCCGATCGTGGCCTGTTGTGTCTGCTGCTGTCGTTGTTGTTGCAAGAATTGTGGAGGGCGCAACATACAACCAAAAAAGGAAGCTACAAACCAATTAAGAAAATATGCGTTCAGCCTGGTGCTGTTTATACTGATAGCATTCTTATTGTAAGTACCACAGACAGCTCACCCTAACAGCTTTTATGTATACCAAACAGTTAAAGGCCGACCATCGAATTCAAGTTGGATTATTCAATACGTGAAAATAGTAGCGGACGCATGTATTTATTGTTACTAATACAGCTCCTAATTATAAAGCACAAGTTTTTCTCCTTCACTGGTTAAAATTGTGCTTCTCTCGATTGTTTACAAAATATCTAATATCTTGTCAATGCAAAAGTAGATTCCAAATGTCTTAAATCAGCTTATATTCCTAACTAGCTGTCGTCAATGAACACACAATGTGCATGACATGTATTTTTAGGGTTGGATTGTCTTCATGACTAACACTTTTCGGTCGAGAACATGGTGAAAATAACTAGATAGACTTTATCCTTTACTGAGTTACTTCAGAAGGACATGTTTAAAACGTAACGCAAATGTGGTATAAATGCTGTACTATTGATCAACTATAAGGTAAAGGGAAAGCAAAGTGGCACAAAGTCAAATAATATTTTCTTCTCTTATTGCAGATGTTTCTCCGTACGCTTAATTTAAAAGTCAAGTAATTATTTCTCGCACAAGCGTATCTATGACCAAACAATAGTCTTCGAATTGTAATTGCCAAGCCCCATCACCCGAGTCCCGGTCGGAGTGAGAACTTTCGTGGGTAGGTCTTCCAGCTGACCTTACGTGCATCGGTTTGTTAAACCTAGCTATGTGTCTAGGGTCTTCGTCTGTGCGATGTTACAAAAACAAACAGCGTGGGAGCAACACGTATCTGCGTGAACATTAGCAACACGTCAAATGTGCTAAAACCTTTGTTGCCCTACTTAAAAACTCCATTTTTCCTAAAACAGTTTTCTTGTGTGTTGCACTACATCAAATTATCCATTCCCTCAACTGCAGCGCTGGGGCAGCGTGTATCTACGTTAACAACAGCAACACGTCGACGGCGTTAAACCAGATTTCCACCGATACTAAGAATAACCTGGATGACGTCAGAACGTACATGAACAACACCCAACAAGTAAGTTACGCTTATATTGTAAACGACGTATGCAAAAAAAAGATGATGACGTTTTAAAGGAGATGATCTGTAGTCGTTCTGTATGTCGGTGCATCCTTTAAAAGGTATAATAACAACTACTTTCTGCCTTTAAGATCATAGCTTATTCAGCGAACTGGTTGGCAATATGTTCTTTTAGGAAGTGTAGCCAAACCATACGCAAGCCAAATTATCGAGACATTAATTATACTTTCATAATTACCATTTCCGAATTTGCTGAGCAGGCCTAAATGTTCAGCCACTTAAATTATTTTCGGAAGTCAAGACCGTGTTAAGAACCATTTAAAGACTGGAATCATTTTCAGGATTAAATATCTGTCAATATAGACGTAGATCCTATTTTAAAATGTATACAAGAATTCTCCTAAAAACGCGGCGTTGGTGAGGCGTATTCTTGCACATTGTTTTATCTATACTGTAGAAAATATAAACAGTAAGACCTGAGACTTCATCATTTTATACATTGCCAGTCGCTTGTTCCGTCTGGACCTTTCAGATCTGAAGTTCCTCTCTTAAGGATTGCGGACCCTACCTTATAAGCATTGTCAAAAAATTGATTTTATTCTAAAAAACAATAGTAAAGCAATTTAGTTAACGATTTAAAAACCTTTTACCATGTTTAACTAGAGATATTCATATTTGAAAATGGTAGCCCCCAAGCTTAGAAAATAAGGACAAGATAGAAAATACCGACATTACATAACAAGGTGTATGTTTTCAAATATAGTTCTAGAATATTCAAATATACATGTATGTAGTACTTTTATAAATCTTATAAAAATGACAATGCAAAAAGTAAAGTAGGTTAATCTTTTTTTTAATTGTCATTATCATATATGCTTCAAAAAGTGCTACGGCAGTGTTCTTAATCTTCAAACCACGAACCTTCATTTTATTTATTTTTTAATATCCGTTTTAGTTCATCAAAATAAAATTGATATTTAACGACTACAGCATCTAAGAAAATGAGTGACTTAATTACAGGAGATTCTATCACGGATATCTTCATAGCTTACGCCGGCATTCCATTCATACGGGAGCGCGACGTGAACGTTTAGCGTTAGCGTGAAACTTGAACGTGAGGCGTGAGTTTTCAAGTTCACACTATTCCATTCATCCGGTTAGCATGAAAACAATAATGTTTCAAGTCATCCGTAATGGCATAATAATTTAAATTGTTGAGCTTTGTAATTACAACAGCATTGTCATAAGCATACTTACAAAAACTACACTAACTAAAATTAACATTGTTTTGCAACTGAAATTAATTTATGTTAAGTGTACCTTTCAAGCCAGGAATGTTAAGTGAGTCAGCTTTATTTTGCAATACACGGTCTTTGATGTCTGTGTCCCTGTACTCTTTTAGGAACTGGTCGTTCATTTTCTAATTGATTCAATTAGTTTTTCTGTTGCATCTGGCGTAGACAGAGGTCCTTTTATTTTTGTTCTTCGCCCGTGAATGCCGTGCGTGAACGTGAAAAATCACTTTATGTAGCGATCGGTTTCACGCTCGCGTTATACGGTCATAAGTCATAAATTCTCGTTTTACGCTCAAGTCGCGCTCACGCCGATAAGGAATGCATACAATAGAAAATCGTTTGTTTGATTTTTCACGTTCGCGCTTCACGTTCAGTTTACACGTTCACGTTACATGGAATACCAGCCTTATTTAACAAAATAGGTATCAGTATTTAAATTGTCGGAAATTGGCCGAAATTATTTTTTTTATTAAATATTTATTCAACAACTTTAAATGTAAATTTCTTTTGAAGAAAGGACAACACAGTAAGTCATCTAAGGTTTGTCCCATACTAAATTTGATAACTGTTGGCCGAGACAGGAAATTAGAATGGAACCTTTGAAAGCAGAAATACGGTACTGGCATTTGACAGTAACACTGGCCAGTGCAAATAAAGTATATTATAGACAAGTGGATTGTACATTGTACAACAAAATTATCACTTCACAATATTCTGTTATCACCTACAGTAAA